>VZQC01008386.1:2698388-2843404 GCA_009823505.1 Rhizomys pruinosus
CCCTTCCCCCCACCCCACCCCTACCCATCCCAGATCATGCATTCTTCTGTAAGTTTTCTGCATCTTTCTCTGCTGTTTTGTTTTGTTTTGTTTTCATTTTTTTAACAATAAGTGATAATTTGTGAGTACAAGCATCCTTCATGTAAAACCAATTTGCAAGCAGTTGTGCCCAAACCCACACAGCTCATGGGTCCCACCATCCAGCAGGGTGGCTTGTATGTTCAATCAAGTTGATCAAATGAGTGTCCAGTCTATATTGTTGTAGTTTCACCATTACCCCCAATCGCAGCCCTTACATTCTACCATGCCCCCTCTTCCGCAGATTGTTCCTTAGGCTTAGAAAAGGGCCACAGGTGGATGTGAAGCAAAACACTCTACTTTCTCTGGAGCTGATGTCTTGGTCTCTAGTCAGTTCTGGTTGTTTTCTTTGCATGTGCTTCATTAGTAGGATCGAAAGGTTATGCCTGGACAAGCTGTCAGCCCAAGGAACTACATTCTTTGCAGCCATGCTTTCTTCCAGGCCTCCACTAGAATAGCCCTTTTCACTCTCCTTACAGTAGTCAACAGCCTTTCTAGCCCAAAGTTCCAAAGTCTTCCACATTTCTCCAAATATCTACATGGTCAGGATCTTCACAGCCAACAGCCCACTCTCTCGTACCAAATTACTCTATTAGTCACTTTTCTGCTGCTGTGATAAAGCACCATGACCAAGGAACTTATAAAAGGAAGAGTTTATCTGAGGTTATGATTGGCAGTTCCAGGGAATTAGAGTCCATTGTGGCGGGAGGCGTGGCGGCTGGATCTGGAGCAGCAAACTGAGGGTCACATCTCACAAAAAGCACAGGAAGCAGAGAGAGGGTGACTGTAGACCACGAGGCTTGTTAAAACTCACTAAGCCTGTCCCCAGTGACACACTTCCTCCAGCACGGCCACATACCTGAAGATCTCCAAAAACAGCGCCACCAACTGGAGACAAACGTCTGAATACCTAGAGCCTATGGGGGATACTCAATCAAACCACCACAGGGAGGAATGGGCTTATTCACCGTACATATCTTGGGTCACAGTTCATCACTTAGGGAGCCCAAGGCAGGAACTCAGGTCAGGAACCTGGAGGCAGGAGCTGAAACACAGACCATGGAGGAATGCTGTTCACTGGCTTGCTCCCCTGGCCCATGCCCAGCCTGACCTATTATACAGTACACAACAACCTGCCCAGGGTGGCACCACCCATATTGGGCTGGGCCCTCCCACATTGCTCAACAATCAAGACAATACTCCACAGACTTGGCCATAGGCCAGTCCAATAGAGCCAATTCCCCAATTGAGGCTCCTTCAACCCAGGTGTGTGAAGTTGACACTAAAACTATCTGGCACAATTGACCCCTTGTCAACTTGACACACAAAACACATCACTATTAAACCACCACCTTTCCAGTTCTTATCCCCAAAGTATGATGTTAACATTAGTCACAACCTAAGACAGTGCAACCTTAAAAGCCCCACAGTCCTTAAAATGTCCAAATACTTAAAAGTTCACAGTCTGTTAAAAGACTCTTAACTGTGGGCTGCTGTAAAATCGAAAACAAATACTGTCTTATTTCAAAGGGAAGAATCAGGCACACTCAAACAAAACCTAAGTCCAGCAAAGTAGCTCAAGGCTGGACACCTGGGATTCGTTCACAATCTTCTGGACTCCAAAGGGTTTTCCAGCTCCCACTCGCCAACTCGGCCGTCCATGGTACACACAGCTCTTCTCACAGACCCAGGACGACTTCATTCCACACCTGCCGCTGCTCGGTGGTCGTCCCATGGTCCTGCCATCTCCAAAAAGCTGGGGTCGCCACTGAAACTGAGGCAGCACCTTCACCAATGGTCTCTTCTGACCTCTCCTGGTGAAAAGCCTCAGTTTCTCTCCATGACCCCTGCAATCCTGGGGTCTTCACTGAACCCGAGGTGTACTTCCACCAATGGTCTTTCCTGACCTCTCACAGTGCCAAGCCTCGGCTGCTCTCTGTGACTGCCTCTAATTTCAACACCGGAACCATATAGGAGACTCTTACACACTACCAAGTCCTGCTTCTGGCTTGAGATGGAGGCTCAGGCCCCTTCTGGATCACAGCTTCTGTGTTCTGACCCTGAAGAAATTCTTCCCAGAAGATTTCACAACAGTGATGTTGGTCTCTTCTTACTTACAGCTGATTTTTCAGCCCCAGCTAACCAGCATCAATTGTCCCAGTACAACAAAGATTTCACTTCAGGTTTTGGTCTCTTGTTACTTACAGCTGATTCTTCAGCCCCAGCTGACCAGAACCCACAGATTACACAGTCCTGATTATCTCTGCTCCCCTTTGAAACTAAAAACTTCACAAGCCAGGCCTCCATCTTCTACAACTCTTTCAGCAAAACTGCTCCAAGCTCCACAGCAACGATCTTCAGCATTCAGTGATCTTCCCAGCCCAAAGTTCCAAACGCCTCCACAATCCTTGCCCAAAACACCAAGGTCAGGTCTGTCGCAGCAATACCCCACTCTTCTGGTACCAAGTTCTGTTGTAGTTTGTCTTCCATTACTGTGACAAAGCACTCTGACTGACACCAACTTGGGGAGGAAAGGGTTTATTCAGCTTACATCTCTTGGGTGACAGTTCATCACTTAGAGAGCCAAAGGCAGGAACTCAGGGCAGGAACCTGGAGGCAGGAGCTGAAACACAGGCCATGGAGGAATGCTGTTCACTGGCTTGCTCCCCTGGCCCATGCCCAGCCTGACCTGTTATACAGTACACAACCACCTGCCCAGGGTGGCACTATTCATAGTGGGCTGGGCCCTCCCACATTGCTCAACAATCAAGACAATACTCCACAGATGTGGCCACAGGCCAGTCCAAAGGAGCCAATTCCCCAAATGAGGCTCCCTCAACCCAGGTGTGTCAAATTGACACTGAAGATATCTGGCACTGTAGCCTTTACACTGATAACAAGCAGTTGGAGAAAAGGATACATGGAAATCCGTTCACTATAGCTAAAATATTTCTGGGAATAAAGATGCCCAAAGTCATCCACTATCTCTTTAATAGACATTTTACATCTTTAAGGAAAGAGATTGAGGAAGACTGAAGATGGAACCTCTAAAGCTAAGGCTCATAAAACAGAAAAAAATGGCAAGGAAGACTTCATTACTTGTCTGACTTTTACATTTCTATTCAATTTTTCTTGACTCCTTATAATTCCAGTTGTATGAAATTATGTATTCAACTCCCTGTCATCTTTTTAGAGTGGTCAATTGTGGTAAATTAATCTATATACAAAGTCTTTCAAAATTTCACTTGTCCTTGTAAACCTGCACTGAACTATTGCCATGATCCTTGTTGATAATCCACATCCTTGGAACAGAAAAGGTTACACTTGTTCTTTTCTGACTAGAAACCAAAACTCTTACACTCACACTACAACAAGCAACATAGAGAAAATACCAAGGCAAGCCCATGCAAACGAAAGGTCCCCCTAGAATCCAACACCCAAACTGAAGGATTTCATGTACCTGAATTCCCTCAGAGTCTGAGTCCTTTCTGTGTGCCATAAATATGCAGGTATGTAACAGGTGGCTGTATTAAAAACAACTGTTTTAATTCACTTCCATTTATTTTGACCATCACATAGCCATACAATACTTATAGGTTTTTGAATAAAGGGTTATACTAAATATAATGTATGCTTATTGCCAAAAATTGGGGAAAATAAGCAGGAAAAATTAAATCACTATTACTATTGGGACCCAGATAAAAGATGACCTAATTATCCATTGCATTGTCTTCTAAACACATATACCTATATTTTTAAAGTACAGTTTGGCATAGGTCCATTCTTTCATTTACCTTGATTTTCCTATGTTCTAGAGATCATTTAATATTATTTATTTTGTCTATAAGATTTTTGTCCATATGTAAGTCAGTGCACCTCATCCATTGAATGATCTAAAACTAGAACTATAGATGGTTGTTAGGCACCACCAACTTGTCCTGGGAACCAACCCCAGGTCCTCTTCAAGAGCACCCAATGCTTTGAACCACTAATCCATTTATCCACCCCAATAGAGACCATTAATTTTATTATTATTTTATATGTATTAGTGTAATATTTGCAATATATNATATATATCAGTGCACTGCAGTCTCTCAGTGTCTGTGGAGAACAGAAGTGGCAGTTAGATCTCCTGAACTGGAGTTATGGACCATTTTTAGCACTAAGGTGGGTGCTAGCATTTGAACCAAGGTCCTCTGCAAGAATATCTAGTCTTCTTAACCCTTGAGCTATCTATACAAAATCTGAGATCATTATTTTTTTTAATTAATGGGGCCTGGAGACGGGTTAGTGGTTAGGAGCAGGTACTCCTCTATCAGAGAACCTGAGGTCAGTTCTAGCAGGCATGTTAGAAAACCCCCAAACTCCTGTAACTTAATTTCCAGGGGATATAGCACTCTCCTCTGGCTTTCATCATCACCTGCATTCGTGTGCAAATACCCACATCCAGACACACATGCACATATAGATGATTTAAAAATAAATAAATAATAAACCTTTAAATGCTTCTCTTACATTCATCCTGTTATTGCTGTGTCTAATCATACGGGCACTGGGGGGTGCTTTTTATTTGTCGTCCTTCAGGCACAAGCCCTCCCTCATTGCTCCCTCACTACACTTGAGCCTTTGCTCTACCTCTCACACACCCCAAAGTCATGGCTATGAATGATCCTTGGGAATGAGGCCCTTTGGAGGAAGCTGAAAAAAAGAGCAGCCCTTGGAAGGCAGAGAGACTGGTAGGGATTCAGGCAAGTGTTGAATGAGTTCCAGGACAGCTGGGGCTACAGGGAGACCCTGTCTCAAAAAGACAAAAAAAAAGATTAATGTCCTCCAAACCATATATCCCTTAAAGAAAGATGTTATTTTTTACCCAATACATCCAAAGTCTTCTGAAAACCCTGGCTGAGTGTATTAGTCACTTTTCTGTTCCTGTGATAAAACACCATGACCAAAGGAACTTATAAAAGGAAGAGTTTATTTGAGCTTACCATTGACAGTTCCAGGGAATTACAGTCCATTGTGGCAGGAGGCATGGCGTCTGAAGCTGGAGCAGCAAACCGAGGGTCACATCTCACAAAGAGCACAGGAAGCAGAGAGAGAGAGCAACTGGAGACTGTGAGGCTTGTTAAACTCACTAAGCCTGCCCCCAGTGACATACTTCCTCTAGCATTGCTACACCTTCTAAGACCTCCAAAAACAGTGCCACCAACTGGAGACAAATGTCTGTATACTTAAAGCCTATGGGGGACACTCATTCCAACCACCACATTCCACTCCCTGGCCCCCATAGGCTCCTGACAATATATAATGCAAAATGCATTTAGTCCAACCTTAAAAGTCCCCATAGTCTTTACCAGTTTCAATGCCATTCAAAAGTCTAAAGTTCAAAGTCTCTTCTGAGACTCAAGCCAATCTCCTAACTGTAAGCTCCTATAAAATCAAAAGACAAATTACCAACTCCCAACGTACAGTGGAACTGAATACAAATTCCCATTCCAAAAGGGAAGAATAGAGGCATAGTGAGGAAATACTGGACCAAAACAAGACTGAAATCCAGCAGGGCAAACTCCAAGTCCTGTAGCTCCATGTGCGACTTCTGGGACTTGACTTCCAAAGGGCTTAGATGGCTCAGCTCTTTCAGCTTTACTTGCAACATACATCTCTTTCTTAGGCTGGTACCACTCCCTGTATGCAGCTCTCCTTGGCAAAAATCTCACAGGCCTGGCATCTCGAATGTTTTCTTGAGGTCTCTGCTGCCAACCAGGCTTCACATTCACAGCTTTACACAATGGCCTATCAGGGCATTCTTTATTCAGGAATGCCCCTGCTGCACTCTCCCTGGCATCTGTGGCTCTCTGAAACCATGGAGGAAGAACTGATGACCCCTTCACTCTTGCAAGCTTCATGCCTCTAAAGCCAGCACCACGTGAATGAAATTGCCAAATCCAGCTGCAAGTTTGGGATGGACACTGGCCTATTTCAACCACATTTGCAATTTTTCTCTGCCCCGGACTTGCTGGAGGATTAGCTGGGTATGGTCTTGCCCTGAAGGTATTGATTCTGTTGTTTACTTGTAAATCTCGAGGCCTCTCCTTAATCACTTTAATCTCACCTTTCCCATTGTTTACTTGTAAATATCTAGGCCTCTCCTTAAACACTTTAGCCTCCTTATGAAAGGGAGCCTCTCCTTCACATGCCTTGGCCATACCTTTAATCTTGCTAGTGCATTTTTAAGATCCAAACTGTACATTCTGCATTTCTTTCTGCCTCATCTGATCTTCTTCACTGTATATCTGCACAATATTCACCATTAAAAGCCACACCACCATTTCTACATTAGGCAGTCTTGAAATATCTTCCACCAAAGACATTAGTCCATTGCTTTTCAATTTATCATCAGGCAAGCATTTGGGCTGCGGGCAAACTGCTGCCAGACTCTTTATCAAAATATCCCAGTTGCTGCCTAAGTCTTTATTTTCCTCTGGAACTATATTTTTTGCAGCCATTCTTTCTTCCAGGCTTCTACTAGAATGGCCTGTTAAGCTCTGCTTACAGTAGTCAACAGCTTTTCTAGCCCAAAGTTCCAAAGTCTTCCACATTTCTCCAAACATCCACATGTTCAGGTTCTTCACAGCCAAAAGCCTACTCTCTGGTACCAAACAACTGTATTAGTCACTTTTCTTTTGCTGTGATAAAACACCATGATCAAAGGAACTTATAAAAGGAAGAGTTTATTTGAGCTTACAATTGGCGGTTCCAGGGAATTATATTCCATTGTGGCGGGAGGCATGGCGGCTGGAGCTGGAGCAGCAAACCTAGGGTCACATCTCACAAAGAGCACAAGAAGCAGAGAGAGAGAGTGACTGGAGACCACAAAGCTTGTTAAACTCACTAAGCCTGCCCCCAGTGACACACTTCCTCTAGCCCAGCTACACCTGCTAAGACCTCCAAAAACAGTGCCACCAACTGGAGACAAATGTCTGAATAATTAAAGCCTATGGCGGACACTCATTCAAACAACCACACTGAGTAAGTGGCTGAGGGACAACAGCACAGCTGCAGGACACACACACTAGTGGCACTAATGGGGCTACTCAGTCTAAAAAACACATTTTCTGTATTGTCATGGGGCTTGTGAGCCAATGTTTACAATAATAACAGTAAAAATAATACAAGGGAATAACTAAATAGTTTGAATCTAAACTGATATTAATTAGCAACCTTTTAGAAATTAGAAGAGGTTCATCTAAGAAAATGGTCTCCACAACTATTCAATCAGTTTAGGATGAAGGTAAAAATCTTTCTAGGATGTAATGACTTTAAATTACTAAAAAGCAGCTACATAGCTCATGAACTGGCCACTGAGTCAAAATGACAATTTGCCAAGGCAGCATGCTGGGCCTCATCACTGGGATTTCAGCTTTACCACTGCATTAGTAAAATTGCCATAGTAGCATGTAAAACCTCCCAAGAAGTCAATCTTGGGAATCACCAAAGCTAGCCAAGTAGAGATCAATGGTTTAAATGGATGCATAACATGTAAGGAAATTGAGATAGTAAGAAAATTTTCCAACTGAAAAAGCCCAGACCAAGAAGGATTTACAGGACAGAATTATTCTAGAATTCCAGAAGAGCTATAATCAATACTTCTTAAATTTTTCACAAAATAGTAACAGAGGGAGAACCTCTAAATTCCTTCTATAAACCAGGCCTCACTCTAATACCAAATCCAAGTAAAGACACATCCAAAAAAGGAAACAATACACTCATACCCTTAATGCACATAGACACAAATATTCTCAACAAAATACTTGCAAACCACATACAGGGACATATTAGGAGGATCACCCAACATGATCAACTTGGCATTATTCCAGAGAGTCATGAATAATTCAATACATGAGTCAATAAATGACATAAATCATACAAATGGACTCAAAGACAAAAATCACATGGTTATATCAACAGGTGCAAAATAGGTCTTTGACAAAATTAAACATGCATTTATGATAAACATCCTAGTAGGAAGTGGACTGAAGGGAACATATCTCAACTTAATTAAAGCTATATACAGCAAACCCACAGCCAACATCATTCTATGGGCTAACACTCCAGCCATAACCTCCCAGAAGCACAAGTGAGAGTCATAGGACCTCCATGGTAATGCCCATGGATTGGGATGTGATGATCCAAAGCTCTTGGATTGGACCCTGGGAGGGTAGGTCACACTGCCTGTATAATCAGTTGTAACATTTGAATAAAGCAATATTCTGTGCTTGGATTCATACCACCATGTGGTTGTGTATTGGACTTCTCACACTTTGCTTCCTGCTTGGCCTGGCCCACTGTATAAATGGCCTGGCTTATCTTTAATACCTAATGCTAACATCTGAATGTTTTACAGAGGAAAAACTAGTTGAAGATGCACCCAACACACCTAATGGAACAAAGATAATAAAGTACATTCATTAAGGAGGGATACCAGGGACAGGTATACTTGGAAATTTTTTAAAAGTAAGATTTGGTACTAGTAGGAAAATTGAATTGTCTATACATGCAAAAGGTATGTTGACATGGACATTTGTGCCTGTCTTTTGAATAGTTTTCCTACCTCTATATTTTGCTTTATGGTCAGAAGATACATATGGATAGATAGATAAAAGAATATGGTACCAAAACTCTCAGAGTTCAAGACCCGGCTGAACTACATCACCAGGTCCAGGGCACCTGGTATTATGGGGAGACCCTGTCTCAAAAAGACAAAAAAAAAAGAGAGAGAAGGAATAAATACCATTTTGTTGTCTACCAGAACCTTCTCAATTTCAAGGACAGTTACTGCCTTATGGTAAATGACGGAAAAAAAATATTCCAAGCAAATGCCACTAACCAACAATCAGGGGCTATAATGCTAATATCTGATAAAGTAGACTTCAAACTAAAACTAATTAGAAGAGAGAAATGGGGTCACTTCATTCTGATAAAATGGACCAAGAGGATGTTTCAATCCAACTCTGATGTACCTCATTTCATAAAATCAGTAAGGTAGTACTTTCAGAATCATAATAATCCCATATCTGTAACAGGAGAGGACTTTAGTACCACAGTTTCCTATTAGAGAGTTCAACTAGAAAAAGAACAAACCGAAAGACATCCCAATTAAATGATACATCAAATGGTTCTAACAGGTATCATATATTTCACCTAAGCATCAAAGAATCTACTTAAGATTCAGCACCCCATGGGGCTGGAGAGATGGCCTAGCGGTTAAGAGCATCAACTGCTCTTGCAGAGGACCCGGGTTCAATTCCCAGCACCCACATGGTGGATGAGAACCGTGTGTAACTCCAATTCCAGGAGAACTCCAGTTCCAGGGGAATCCGACGCCCTCTTCTGACCTCCACGGCATTGCACGACACGGGTGCACAAACCTCCATGCAGACAATGCATTCACACACATAAAAAAAAAAAAGACTCAGCAACCCATGGAATGTTCTACAAAACTGACCACATGCTGAAGCCCAATATACACCACAATAAAGATGAAAAAATGAAATAATTCTATTAAACCTCAAAAAAAAGCTTAAAATTAACATGGAACTGGGCATGATAGTGCCTGCGTTTAATGCCAGCAATCAGGACGCAGAGGCAGGCAGATATCTGAGAGTTCAAGGCCAGCCTGGTCTACATAGTGAGCTCCAGGCCAGCTAGTACTAAATGGAGACCCTGCCTCAAAAAGAAAAATGAAAAGAAAAGAAAGAAAGAAAGTAAGAAAGAAAAAAAGAAAGAAAGAAAGAAAGAAAGGAAGGAAGGAAGGAAGGAAGGAAGGAAGGAGAGAAAGAAAGAGAGATAAAGAAAAAGTGAAAGGAAGAGAGAAAGAAAGAAATCAACATGGAAAGGAACATGAGTAATAACAGGAATAGAGGAGTTTAAACAACAAAGTACTGAAAGATGAATGGGTAAAAGAAGAAATTACAAATAGTACTAAATGAAAAAGTACACTAACTGAAAAAGGACAATGCAAAACCACTAAACCTGAGGAAAAGTTTAAAAGCAGTCCTGAGAGAATGATTTATACACATGCTCATTACAAAATCAGGAAGAGCTCAAATAAATGACTTAACACTGCAACTCAAGTCTCTACAAAGTCAAGAACAAATGAAACCCACACCTAGCAGATGAGAAACGACAACAAAAATCAGAGCAGAATTTAGTGAAATACAAACAAAACAATTAAATGGATCAATGAATCAAAGAGCAAGTTCTTTGTAAACATAAACAGGATAGACTCTTAGCCCACTTAACCTAAAAAAATATCAAATACGAATCAATAAAATCAGATTTGAACGTGGCAACATCATAACAATGTAAAGATAAAGAACATTACAAACTTTAGAAACCTATACTCTATGAAACTTGAAATCCTAAAAGAAATGGCTAAAATCTTCAGAATCATCAAAGCAAAATCAAGATGAGATCAACAATACAAACAGGTCCATAACACCTAAGGCAATTTAGACAGCAATAGAAAATTTGCCAACTAAAAAAGCTCAGGCACAGATGGATTTACAACAGAATTTTCCCAGATATTTAAAGAATATCTAGCACCAATATATCTTAAATTATTCAAAAAGAAAGAAACAAAGAAACCCTAAATTCCTTCTATAAAGCAAGCACCATTCTACTACCAAAAACCAAGTAAAGATGCAACTTCCCCCACAGAACTAGAGACTCATACCATAATGAATAAATAATGCAAAAATTCTCAAAAAATGGGAAAACCACACACAGGCACACATCAAAATATCATCAACAATGATCAAGTCCTCATTATGCCAGAGAGGCAGGAATAGTTCAAAACATGTAAGACAGTAACTGTCATAAATCATATAAATGCACTCAAAAACAAAAATCACATTGTTATCACAGTAGATGCAGTATTGACAAAATTAAACATGCATTTCTGATAAAAATCCTAGCACATATTGGACTGGAGGGAACGTCTCAACATAATTAAAGCTGTATAAAATAAATCCAATGCTACCATTATTCTAAATGGAAAATATCAGGAAACACACAAATCCTCCACTCATTTTAAATATAAGACTTGAAACTCTTGCTAGAGCAATTAGTCAAAAGAAGGAAACTACAGGAGTACTAATTGGAGAAGAGGTTAAATTACCCCTTTTACAGATGATACGACAGTATACCTAAGAGACTAAAAAATATTCCACCAGAAAACTCCGAGGAGTGATTAACACCTTCATATATTTTGCACCATGTGACACTTCAACACTAGCAACAGCTAACTACCTGGAATGCAAGAATAGCCCGAACCCTCAACTCAAACAATGCCAAAGTTATTCTGGACCCAACCATTACTGGGCTCTTATGAGCAGGTGGCCTGTTGTGCTCAGGGGAACATGGGCATAGGAGGGTGTGGGTAAGAACTTCCGTGGGGCTTTGCAGGTAATAAAAACAATCTATGGTCTTATATACCCAATGACATACTAGAAAATGGAGACTAGAAGAATAACAATCAGGGATGAGGTAGGGAGAATGGGATGACCCTGGGAGGAAGAATATTTGTTGAGATGGTATAGGCAGTGTGGATTGGAAATACTTCTGCTTCCTCATTGCTGAGACACTGGCTGAAGCCAGCTTCCCAGATCAGTATGGCATGGTGAGGGTAGTGGAATGGAACAGTACCTGGTTCACATGCAATGGGGGAAGTAGGGGAGTAAGCAGTCCAGGCAGCCTTAGAGAAGGTCCACTGTGAGGAAGAGGCTAGGGTCAGAGGACTCCAGGTAGTGACCTCACCTTTATGACATCAGTCCAAATAGAACTCAGAATCCTGGCTACCAGCAACTACAGGCCAGTGGCAACCTGAAACACCTCACTTGTCTTGAGAGACTGGACTGAGCAGGATGTTGCTTTGCTGCTTGTGGGCTTCTGGAGGTGCAGGCTCCAGAAGACCCAGGAATCCAGTGTTTGGAAACTTCTGGAGATGTAGGGTACACACTGAAGCTCATCATATCTGGCCATTTTCACACGAGGACACAAAAGTGACACTGGTTAGTCCAAAGTAGAAAGTTTGTGTTCCCCCTGATATACCCAGGTCATCAGTGTGTGTGTGTGTGTGTGTGTGTGTGTGTGTGTGTGTGTGTGTGAGAAAGTCAACTTGTCCACTGTCTCAGACATGTCAACTCTCTCAGTTTCTGTTGTCTCAGACATGTTCACTGTCTCGAAAACTGTTGTCTCCAAAGTGTCCTCTAAGTCCCCTTTGTCTCAGAAATGTCCACTGTTTCAGTCCCAGTTGTTTCACAAATGTCCACTCTCTCAGTCCCTGTTGTCACAGACATGTCCATGGTCTCAGACCCTGTTGTCTCAGACATGTGTGTTGTCCCAGACATGTATAGTGTCTCAGTCCCTGCTGCCTCTGACATGTCCACTGTCTCAATTCCTGTTTTCTCAGACACGACACTGTCTCAGTCCCAGTTGTTTCACACATGTCCACAGTCTCAGTAACAGTTGTTTCACACATGTCCACTCTCTCAGTCCCTGTTGTCTCCGACGTGTCCATATTCTCAGTCCCTGTTGTCTCAGACATGACCACTGTCTCAGTCCCAGGTGTTCCACACATGTCCACTGTCTCATTCCCTGTTGTCTCAGACATATCCATGGTCTCAGACCCTGTTGTCACAGATATGTGTGCTGTCTCACACATGTCCACTGTCTCAGACCCAAGTGTTTTAGACAAGTCCAGTAACTCAGTACCTGTTGTCTCAGATATGTCCACTGTCTCAGTCCCTGTTGTCTCAGACATATCCACTGTCTCAGTCCCTGTTGTTTCAGATATATCTACTGTCTCAGTACCTGTTGTTTCAGACGTGTTGCCTGTCTCAGATCCCGTTGTCTCAGACATGAACACACTCTTAGTTGCAGTTGTATCAGACATGTCCAATTTCTCAGTCCCTGTTGTCTCAGACATGTCCACTGTCTCAGTCCCTGTTGTTTCAGACATATCCACTCTGTCAGTCCCTGTGGTAACAGACATGTCCTCTATCTCAGTCCCTGTTGTCTCAGATATGTCCACTGTCTCAGTCCTGGTTGTCTCAGATATGTCCCCTGTCTCCGTCCCTGTTGTCTCAAATGTGTTCACAGTCTCAGTCCCTGTCATCTCAGACAGGACTTGTCAACTGGTGAAGAAATGTCAACTGCCTCAGTCTCTATTGTCTCAGACAAGTCCACTGTCTCGAACCCTGTTGACTCAGACGTGTCCCCAGTCTCATTCCCTGTTGTTTCACACATGTCCAATGTCACAGTACTTGTTGTATCACACATGTCCACTCTCTCAGTCCCTGTTCTCTCAGACATGTCCAAAGTCACAGTCCCGGTTGTCTCAGACAAGTACATGGTCTCAAACCCTGTTGACTCAGATGTGTCCACTGTCTCAGTCATTTTTGTCTCAGACATGTCCACTGTCTTTTTTCCTGTTGTTTCATACTTGTCCACTGTCTCAGTCCCTCTTGTCACAGCCATGTCCCCTGTCTTAGTAACTGTTGTCTCAGACATTTCCAATATCTAAGTTCCTGTTGTCTCAGACATGTCCACTGTCTCAGTCAGTGTTGTCTCAGACATATCTACAATCTCAGTCCCTGTGGTCTCAGACATGACCACTGTCTCAGTCCCTGTTATCTCAGACAAGTAAAAGATCTCAGGTCCCATTGTCTCAGACATGTCCACTGTGTCACTCCCTGTTGTGTCATACATCTCCACGGTCTCAGTACCTATTGTCTAAGACATGTCCTCTGTCTCAGTCCCTGTCATCTCAGGCATTTCCAATGTCTCAATCCCTGTTGTCTCAGACATGTCCAAAGTCTCAGTCCCAGTTGTCTCAAATAAGTCCAATGTCTGAGTCCCTACAGTCTCAGACTTTTCCAATGTTTGATTCCCTGCTGTCTCAGACATGTCCAAGGTCTCAGTAACTGTTGTCTCAGATATGTACACTGTCTCAGTCCCTCTTGTCTCTGACCTGTCCACTGTCTAAATCCCTGTTGTCTCAGGCATGACCACTGTCTCAGTCCCAGTTGTTTCACACATGTCCACTGTCTCAGTCCCTGTTGCGTCAGACATGTACAGGGTCTCAGACTCTGTTGTCTCAGTTATGTGTGTCTCAGACATGTCCAAGATCTCAGGCCCTGTTGTTTCAGACAAATCCACTGTCTCAGTCCCTGTTGTCTCAGACATGTCCACTGTCTCAGTCCCTGTTGTGTCAGACATGTCCTCTGTCTCAGTCATGTTGTTTCAAATATATATACTGTCTCAGTCCCTGTTGTTTCAGACATGTCGCCTGTATCACTCCCCATTGTCTCAGACATGAACATGCTCTTAGTCGCAGTTGTATCAGACAGGTCCACTGTCTGAGTCCCTGTTGCCTCAGACATGTCTACTGTCTCAGTCCCTGTTGTTTCAGACATATCCACTGTGTCAGTCCCTGTGGTCTCAGACATGTCCACTGTCTCAGTGCCTGTTGACTCAAACATGTCCACTGTCTCAGTCACTGTTGTCTCAGACATGTCCACTGTCTGAGTCCCCATTATCTCAGATATGTCTAATGTCATTCCCTCTTTGCTCAGACAAGTCCACGGGCATATTCCCTGTTGTCTCAGACATGACCACTGTCTCAGTCTCTGTTTTATCAGACATGTCCACTATCTAAGACCCTGTTTTCTCAGACATGACATGTCTGCTGTCTCAGATATGTCTATTGTCTCAGTCCCTTTTGTCTCATACATGTCCACAGTCTCAGTCCCTATTGTCTCAGATATGTCCAATGTCTCAGTCCCTGTTGTCCAAGACATGTCCACTGTCTCAGTCCCTGTTGTCTTAGAAATGTCCAAGGTCTCAGTGCCTGTTGTCTAAGACATATCTACTGTCTCAGTCCCTGTTGTCTCAGACATGTCCACTGTCTCAATACCTGTCTTCTCAGATATGTCCACTGTCCCTGTCCTGGTTGTCTTAGATGAGTTCACTCTCTAAATCCCTGTTGTCTAAGATGTGTCCACTATCTAAGTCCCAGTAGTGTCATAAGTGGCCACTGTCTAAGTCCATGTCTTCGCAGACAGGACATTTCCAAAGTCTCAGACAGTTCAACTGTCTCAGTCTCTGTTGTCTAAGACATGTCTCCTCTCCTGAACACTATTATCTCAGACATGTCCACTGTTTCAGTCCCTATTGTTCACACATATCCACTGTCTCAGTCCCTGCTGTCTCAGACATGTCCATGGACTCAGTCCGTGTTGACTCAGATGTGTCCACAGCCTCAATCTCTTTTGTCTCAGACATATCCACTGTCTCAGTCCCTGTTGTTCCAGACATATCCACTGTGTCAGTCCCTGTGGTCTCCGACATGTCAACTACCTCAGTCTCTATTATCTCAGAGAGGTCCACTGTCTCAAACCCTGTTGTCTCAGACGTGTCCACTGTCTCAGCCCCTGTCATCTCAGATATGTGTGTTACCTCAGAGAAGTACACTGTCTCAGTCCCTGTTGTTTCAGACATGTCCACTATCTCAGTTGCTGTGTCTCAGACATGTACATTGATTCAGTCCC
The DNA here is from genome assembly GCA_009823505.1 of Rhizomys pruinosus. NCBI lineage: Eukaryota > Metazoa > Chordata > Mammalia > Rodentia > Spalacidae > Rhizomys > Rhizomys pruinosus. The sequence continues at coordinate 2,714,078 of VZQC01008386.1, forward strand.
TGTTGTCTCAGATATGTCCACTGTCTCAATCTCTGTTGTCCCAGATATATCTACTCTCTTAGTGCCCGTTGTTTGAGACATGTCACCTGTCTCAGTCCCCATTGTCACAGACATGAACATGCTCTTAGATGCAGTTGTATCAGACATGGCCACTGTCTCAATCCCTGTTGTCTCAGACATGTCCACTGTGTCAGTACCTTTTGTCTCTGATATGTCCACTGTCTCAGTCCTGGTTGTCTCAGATGTGTCCACTGTCTCAGTCCCTGTTGTCTCAGATGTGTCCACTGTCTCAGTCTCTGTCATCTCAGACAGGAATCATCCACTGGCTCAGACATGTCAACTGTCTCAGCCTCTATTGTCTCAGACAGGTCCACTGTCTCGAATTATGTTGACACAGACGTGTCGACTGTCTCAGTCCCTTTTGTCTCATTCCGTGTTATTTCACACTTGTCCTCTGTCTCAGTGCCTGTTGTCTCAGCCATGTCCACTGTCTCAGTCCCTGTTTTTCTCAGACATTCCCATGGTCTCAAACCCTGTTGACTCAGATGTGTCCATTGTCTCAGTCCCTTTTGTCTCAGACATGTTCACTGTCTCATTCTCTGTTGTTTCACATTTATCCACTGTCTCAGTACCAGCTGTCTCAGCCATGTCCCCTGTCTCAGTCCCTGTCATCTCAAGCATTTCCAATGTCTCAGCCCCTGTTGTCTCAGACATGTCCAAAATCTCAGTCCTGGTTGTCGCAGATATGTCCAGTGTCTGAGACCCTGAAGTTTCACACATTTCCAATATCTGAATCCCTGAATTCTCAGATATGTCCAAAGTCATAGTCCCTGTTTCTTAGACATGTCCACTGTCCCAGTCCCTGTTGTTTCTGATATGTCCACTGTCTCAGTCCCTGTTGTTGAGGATGTGTCAACAGTCAATGTTCCTGTCTTCTCAGACAGGACATGTCCACTGTCTCAGATATGTCAACTGTCTCAGTCTCTGTTGTCTCAGAAATGTCCACTGTCTCAAACCATGTTGTCTCTGACATGTCCAATGTCTCAGTCCCTGTTGTCTCAGACATGTCCACCGTCTCAGTCCCAATTGTTTCACACATGTCCAGTGTCTCAATCTCTGTTTTCTCAGACATGTCCAAGGTCTCAGCCCCTGTTGTCCCAGATATGTGTGTTATCTCAGATAAGTACATTGTCTCAGTCCCTGTTGTTTCAGACATGTCCACTATCTCAGTCGCTGTTGTCTCAGACATGTCCAATATCTCAGTCCTGGTTGTCTCAGATATGTCCAGTGTCTGAGACTCTGCAGTCTCATACGTTTCCAATGTTTGATTTCCTAAATTCTCCGACATGTCCAAAGTCTCAGTCCCTGTTGTCTTAGACATGTGCACTGTCCCAGTCCCTGTTTTCTCAGATATGTCCACTGTCTCACTCCCTGTTGTCAAGGATGTGTCCACAGTCAAAGTTCCTGTCTTCTCAGACAGGACATGTCCACTGTCTCAGATATGTCAACTGTCACAGTCTCTGTTGTCTCAGACTTGCCCACTGTCTCGAACCATGTTATCTCTGACATGTCCAATGTCTCAGTCCCTGTTAGTTCAGACATGACCACTGTCTCAGTCCCAACTGTTTCACACATGTCCAGTGTATCAATCCCTGTTGTCTCAGACATGTCTAAGGTCTTAGCCCCTGTTGTCTCACATATGTGTGTGATCTCAGACAAGTACAAAGTCTCAGTCCCTGTTGTCTCAGATATGTTCACTGTCTCAGTCTCTGTTATCTCAGATATATCTACTGTCTCAGTCCCCGTTGTCTGAGACATGTCACCTGTCTCAGTCCCCATTATCTCAGATATGAACATGCTCTTAGATGCAGTTGTATCAGACATGTCCACTGTCTCAGTCCCTGTCATGTCAGACATGTCCACTGTCTCAGTCCTAGTTGTCTCAGATTTGTCCACTGTCTCAGTCCTGGTTGTCACAGATGTGTCCACTGTTTCATTTGCTGTCGTCTCAGACACAACTTGTCCACTGGCTAAGACATGTCAACTGTCTCAGCCTCTATTGTCTCAGACAGGTCCACTGTCTCAAACCATGTTTACACAGACGTGTCCACTGTCTCAGTCCCTTTTGTCTCAGACATGTTCACTGTCTCAGTACCTGTTGTTTCTCACTTGTCCACTGTCTCAGTACCTGTTGTCTCAGACATGTCCCCTGTCTCAGTCCCTGTTGTCTCAGACATGTCCGCGGTCTCAGTGCCTGTTGTCTCAGACATATCCACTGTCTCAGTCCCTGTTGTCTCAGACATGTCCACTGTCTCAGTCCCTGTTTTCTCAGAGATGTCCCCTGTTTCTCTCCCGGTTGTCTTAGATGTTTCCACTCTCTAAGTCCCTGTTGTCTCAGACATGCCCACTGTCTCAGTCAGTGTTGTCTCGGGCATATCCACTATCTCAGTCCCTGTTGTCTCAGACATTCTGCTGTCTCAGTCCCTGTTATCTCAGACATGTACAAGGTCTCAGTTCCCGTTCTCTCAGACAGGTCCACTGTGTCAGTCCCTGTTGTGTCAGACATGTCCATGGTCTCAGTACCTCTTGTCTCAGATATGTCCACTGTCTCAGTCCCTGTTGCCTCAAGCATTTCCAATGTCTCTGTCCCTGTTGTCTCAGACATGTCCAAAATCTCAGTCCCAGTTGTCTCAGATATGTCCAGTGTCTGAGACCATGCAGTCTCACATATTTCCAATGTCTGATTCCCTGATTTCTCAGACATGTCCAAAGTCTCAGTCCCTGTTGTCTCAGACATATCCACTATCTCAGTCTCTGTTGTCTCAGACATATCCACTGTCTCAATGCCTGTAGTCTCAAACATGTCCACTGTCTCAGTCCCTGTTGTCTCAGACATGTCCATGGTCTCAGTGCCTGTTGTATCACACATATCCACAGTCTCAATACCTGTTGTCTCAGACATGTCCACTGTCTCAGTCCCTCTTCTCTCAGATATGTCCACTGTCTCAGTCCCGGTTGTATCAGATGTGTCCACTGTCTCAGTCCCTGTTATCTCAGATGTGTCCATTGTCTAAATCCCTGTCTTCTCAGACAGGACCTGTCTCAAACATGTCAACTGTCTCAGTTTCTGTTGTCTCAGACATGTCCACTCTCTCAGTCCCTGTTTTTTCAGAACATATCCACTGTCTCAATCCCTGTACTCTCAGAAAAGACATGTTCACTGTCTAATTCTCTGTGTCTCAGACATGTCCACTGTCTGAGTGCCTGTTATCACAGATATGTCCAATGTCATTCCCTCCTTGCTCAGACATGTCCAGAGACATAATCTCTGATGTCTCAGACATGTCCACTGTCTCAGTCTCTGTTTTATCAGACATGTCCACTCTCTAAGTCCCTGTTTTCTCAGGCATGACATGTCTGCTGTCTCAGATATGTCTACTGTCTCCATCCCTGTGGTCTCAGAAATGTCAAATGTCTAAGTCCCTTTTGTCTCAGATATGTCCACTGTCTCAGTCCCTGTATTCTCAGATGTGTCCACTGTCTCATTCCCTGTTATCTCAGATATGTCCACTGTCTAAGTGCTTGTCTTCTCAGACATGACATGTCCACTGTCTCAGACATGTCAACTGTCTCAATCTCTGTTGTCACAGACATGTCCATTTTCTTGAACACTTTTGTCTCAGACATGTCCACTGTCCCAGTCCTTGTTGTTTCACACATGTCCACTGTCTCAGTCCCTGTTGTCTCAGACATGTCCATGGTGTCAGATGCTGTTGACTCAGATGTGTCCAATTTCTCATTCCCTTTTGTCTCATACATGACCACTGTCTCATTCCCTGTTGTTTCACACTTTCCACTGTCTCAGTGCCTGTTGTCTTAGCCATGTCCCCTCTCAGTCCCTGTTGTCTCAGACATGTCAAGTGTCTAAGTACCTGTTCTCTCAGACAGGTACACTGTCTCAGTCGCTATTTTATGACATGTCCACTGTGTCAGTCCCTGTTGTCTCAGACATGTCCAGTGTCTCATTTCCCAAGTCTCAGACATGTCCATGGTGTCAGTCCCTGTTGTCTCAGACGTCCATGGTGTCAGTCCCCATTGTCGCAGACATGTCCACTGTCTCAGTCTCTGTTGTCCCAGGCATTTACAATGACTCAGTCCCTGTTGTCTCACACATGTCCTAAGTCTCAGTGCTGGTTGTCTCAGATCTGTCCAGTGTCTGAGTCCCTGCAGTCTCAGATATGTCGAATGTCTAATTCCCTGTTGTTTCAGACATGTCCATTGTCTCAGTCCCTGTTGTCTCAGACATGTCTGCGACCTCAGTGCCTGTTGTGTTAGACATATACATGGTCTCAATCCCTGTTGTCTCAGATATGTCCACTGTCTCAGTCCCGGTTATCTCAGTTGTGTAAACTCTCTCAGTCCCTGTTGTCTCAGATGTGTCTACTGTCTAAGTCCCTGTCTTCTCAGAAAGGATCTGTCTGAGGCATGTCAACTGACTCAGTCTCTATTGTCTCAGACATGTCAACGGTTTCGATCTGTGTAGTCTCAGACGTGTACAATGTCTCAGTCCCTGTTGTCTCAGATATGTCCACTGTCTCAGTCCCTGTTGTTTCAGACATATCCACTGTGTCAGTCCCTGTTGTCTAAGACATGTCCACGATCTCAGTCCCTGTGGTCACAGACATGTCCACTGTCTCAATCCCTGTTGTCTCAGGCATTTCCAATGTCTCAGACCTTGTTGTCTCAGACATGTCTAAAGTCTCAGTCCTAGTTTTCTCAGATCTGTCCAGTGTCTGAGTCCCTGCAGTCTCAGAAATGTCCAATGTCGAATTCACTGTTGTCCCAGGCATGTCCAAGGTCTCAGTCCCTGTTGTCTCAGACATGTCCACTGTCTCAGTCCCTGTTGTCCCAGATATTTAAAATGACTCAGTCCCTGTTGTCTCACACATATCGTAAGTCTCAGTACTAGTTGTCTCAGATCTATCCAGTGTCTGAGTCCCTGCAGTCTCAGATATGTCCAATGTCTAATTCCCTGTTGTTTCAGACATGTCCATTGTCTCATTCCCTGTTGTCTCAGACATGTCCACGGTCTCAGTGCCTGTTGTATTAGACATATCCACGGTCTCAATCCCTGTTGTCTCAGACATGTCTACTATCTCAGTCCCTGTTGTCTCAGATATGTCCACTGTCTCAATCCCGGTTGTCTCAGTTGTGTAAACTGTCTCAGTCCCTGTTGTCTCAGATGTGTCTACTGTCTAAGTCCCTGTCTTCTCAGACAGGATCTGTCTCAGACATGTCAACTGACTCAGTCTCTGTTGTGTCAGACATGTCCACTGTTTTGATCTGTGTTGTCTCAGACGTCTACAATGTCTCAGTCCCTGTTGTCTCAGAAATGTCCACTGTCTCAGTCACTGTTGTTTCAGACATATCCACTGTGTCAGTCCCTATTGTCTCAGATATGTCCACTGTCTCATTTCCCGTAGTCTCAGACATGTCCATGGTGTCAGTGCCTGTTGTCTAAGACATGTCCACGATCTCAGTCCCTGTGGTCTCAGTCATGTCCACTGTCTCAGTCCCTGTTGTCTCAGGCATTTCCAATGTCTCAGACCCTGTTGTCTCAGACATGTCCAAAGTCTCGGTCCTGGTTTTCTCAGATCTGTCCAGTGTCTGAGTCCCTGCAGTCTCAGATATATCCAATGTCAAATACCCTGTTCTCCCAGACATGTCCAAGGTCTCAGTGCCTGTTGTGTCAGACATGCCCAATGTCTCAGTCCCTGTTGTCTCAGACAAGTCCATGGTCTCAGTGTCTGTTGTATCACACATATCCACGGTCTCAATACCTGTTGTCTCAGACATGTCCACTGCCTCAGTCCCTTTTGTCTCAGATATGTCCACTGTCTCAGTCCTGGTTGTCTCAGATGTGTCCACTGTCTCAGTCCCTGTTGTCTCAGATGTGTCCACTGTCTAAGTCCCTGTCTTCTCATACAGGACCTCTCTCAGAAATGTCAACTGTCTCAGTTTCTGTTGTCTCAGACATGTCCATTGTCTCAATTCGTGTTGTCTCAGATGTGTCCATTCTATCAGTCCCTGTTGTCTCTGACACAACTATGGTCTCAATACCTGTGTTCTCAGACAAGACATGTCCACAGTCTCATTCCCTGTTGTCTCAGACATGTCCACTGTCTCAGTCCCTGTTGTCTCAGACATGTCCACTGTCTCAGTGCCTGTTGTATCAGACATATCCATGGTCTCAATCCCTGTTGTCTCAGACATATCCACTGTCTCAGACCCTATTGTCTCAGGGATGTCCACTGTCTCAGTCACATTTGTCTCAGAAATGACATGTCCAATGTCTTAGAAATGTACACTGTCTCAGTCCTTGTTGTCTCACACATGTCCACTGTCTCACTCCCTGATGTCTCAGAAATGTCCAATGTCACAGTCCCTGTTGTCTCAAACATGTCCAGTGTCTCTGTTCATGTTGTTTCAGACATGTCCATGGTCTCAATCCCTATTAGCTCAGACATGTCCATGGTCTAAGTCCCTGTTGTCTCAGACATGTCCACAGTCTCAGTCCCTGTTGTCTCAGACATGTCCACTGTCTCAGTGCCTGTTGTCTCACACATGTCCACTGTCTCACTCCCTGTTGTCTCAGACATGTCCATGATCTCAGGCCCTCTTGTCTCAGACATCTGTAATGTCTCAGACATGTCCACTGTCTCAGACCTTGTTGTTGCAGATATATCTCCTCTCTCAGTCCCTGTTCTTTCAGACATGTGGCCTCTCTCAGTTCCCATTGTCTCAGATATGGACACGCTCTTAGTCACTTTTGTATCAGACAGGTCCACTCTCTCAATCCCTGTTGTCTCAGACATGTCCACTGCCTGAGTCCCTGTTGTTTCATACATGTCCACTATCAGTCCCTGTTGTCTCAGACATGTCCAATTTCTCAGTCCCTGCTCTCTCAGACATGTCCAATTTCTCAGTCCCTCTTTTTTGAGACCTGTCCACTGTCTCAGTCCCTGATTCCTCAGACATTTCCATGGTCCCTGTTGTCTCAGATATGACGTGTCCACTGGCTCAGACATGTCCAATGTCTCAGAACCTGTTGTCTTATATACGTCTTCTTTCTCAAACCAGGTGGCTCAGATGTGTCCACTGTCCCAGTCCGTGTTGTCACAGACATGTTCACAGTCTCAGTCCCTGTTGTTTCAGATATGTCCATTGTCTCAGTCCCTGTTGTTTCACACATGTCCATTGTTTCAGTCCCTGTTGTTTCAGACATGTCCACTGTCTCAGTCCCTGTTTTCAGAACATATCCACTTGCTCAATCCCTGTTGTCTCAGACAAGTCATGTCTACTATCTCATTCCCTGTTGTCTCAGACATGTCCAAAATCTGAGTCCCTGTTATCTCAGATATGTCCTATGTCATTCCCTCTTTGCTCAGACATGTCCACCGACATAGTCCCTGTTGTCACAGACATGTCCATTTTCTCAGTCCCTGCTGACTCAACCATGTCCAATGTCTCAGTCCCTGTTGTCTCAGACATGATATGTACACTGTCTCAGACATGTCCACTCTCTCAGTCCCTGTTGTCTTATATACGTCTACTGTCTCAGTCCAGGTGGCTCAGAGGTGTCCACTGTCCCAATCCATGTTGTCACAGACATGTCCACAGTCTCAGTCGTGGTTTTTCATACATGTCCACTGTCCAAGTCCATGTTGTCTCAAACATATATACTGTCTCAGTCCCTGTTTTCTTGGATGTGTCCACAGTCTAAGTTCCTGTCTTCTCAGACAGGACCTGTCCACTGTCTCAGACATGTCAACTGTCTCAGTCTCTGTTGTCTCAGACATGTCCACTGTCTCAGTCCCAGTTGTTTCAAATATATCCACTGTGTCAGTCCCTGTTGTCTCAGACATGTCCAATGTCTCTTTCCCTGTTGTCTCAGATATGTCCACTGTCTCAATCCCTGTTATCTAGGATGTGTCCACAGTCTAATTTCCTGTCTTCTCATACAGGCCATGTCCACTGTTTCAGACATGTCAACTGTCTCAGTCTCTGTTATCTCAGACATGTCCACTGTCTCAGTCCCAGTTGTTTCACACATGCCCACTGTCTCAGTCCCTCTTTTCTCAGAAATGAAGATGTTTTCTTAGACATGTCCACTGTCTCAGTCCCTGTTATCTCAGAGATGCCCATTGTATCAGTCCCTGTTGTCTCAGCTATATCTACTGTCTCAGACCCTGTTGTGTCAGACATGTGGCCTGTCTCAGTCCCCGTTGTCTCAGACAGGAACACGCACTTGGTCGCATTTGTACACATGTCGAATATCTTAGTCCATTTTTGTCAGACATGTCCACTGTCTCAGACCCTGTTGTCTCAGACATGTCCACTTTCTCAGTCTCTGTTGTCTCAGATATGTCCATATGTCCACTGTCTCAGTCATGGTTGTCTCAGATATGTCCACTGTCTCAGTCCCTGTTGTCTCAGACATGTGCCCTGTCTCATTCCCTGTTTTTTGAGACATATCCACTCTGTCATTCCTTGTTGTCCCTGACATGTCCACTTTCTCAGTCCCCGTTGAATCAGATATGTCCAATGTCTCAGTCCCTGTTGTCTCAGACATGACATGTCCACTGGCTCAGACATGTCCACTGTCTCAATCCCTGTTGTCTGATATACGTCTACTGTCTCAGTCCAGGTGGCTCAGATGTGTCCAATGTCTGAGTACATGTTGTCACAGACATGTCCACTGTCTCAGTCCCTGTTGTCTCAGACATGTCCACTGTCTCAGTCAGTGTTGTCTCAGAAATGTCCACTATCCCAGTCCCTGTTGTCTCAGACATGTCCACTGTCTCTGTCCCTGTTGTCTCAGACATGTCCAAGGTATCAGTTCCCATTGTCTCAGACATGTCCACATTCACAGTCCCTGTTGTCACAGACATATCCACTGTCTCAGTCCCTGTTTTTTCAAAATATATCCAACCTCTCCATCCCTGTTGCCTCAGATATGTCCACTGTCTCATTCCCTATTGTCTCAGACATGTCCACTGTCTGAGTCCCCGTTATCTCAGATATGTCCATTGCAATTCCCTCTTTGCTCAGACATGCCCACAGATATATTCACTGTTGTCTCAGACATGTCCACTGTCTGAGTCCCCGTTATCTCAGATATGTCCATCGCAATTCCCTCTTTGCTCAGACATGTCCACAGACATATTCACTGTTGTCTCAGACAGGTCCACAGACATATTCACTGTTGTCTCAGACATGTCCACTCTCTAAGTCCCTGTTGTCTCAGATATGACATGTCTGCTGTCACAGATATGTCTACTGTCTCAGTCCCTGTTGTCTCACACTTGTCCACAGACTCCGTCCCTATTGTCGCAGACATGTCCAATGTCTCAGTCTCTGTTGCCTAAGACATGTCCACTGTCTCAGTCCCTGTCGTCAGAGACATGTCCATGGTCTCAGTGCCTATTTTCTAAGACATATCCACTGTCTCAGTCCCTGTTGTCTCAGACATGTCCACTATCTCAACCCCTGTTTTCTCAGATATGTCCACTCTCTCTGACCCGGTTGTCCTAGATGTGCCCACTGTCTCAGGCACTGTTGTCTCAGATGTATCCACTATCTAAGTCCCTGTCTTCTCAGAGAGGACATTTCCACTGTCTCAGACAGGTCAACTGTCTCAGTCTCTCTTGTCTCAGACATGTCTAATCTCTTGTACACTGTTGTCTCAGACATGTCCAATGTCTCAGTCCCTGTTGTTTCACACATGTCCACTGTCTCAGACATATCCATGGTCTTAAACCCTGTTGACTCAGACGTGTCCACTGTCTCAGTCTCTTTGCCTGTTGTCTCAGCCATGTCCACTCTCTCAGTCCCTGTTTTCTTAGACATGTCCACTGTCTCAGTCCCTGTTGTCTCAGACATGTCCATTGTATCAGACCCTGTTGACTCAGATGTTTCCAATATCTCATTCCCTTTTGTCTCAGACATGACTACTGTCTCATTCCCTGTTCTTTTACACTTTCCACTGTCTCAGTGCCTGTTGTCTTAGCCATGTCCCCTCTCAGTCCCTGTTGCCTGAGACATGTCAAATGTCTAATTCCCTGTTCTCTCAGACAAGTCCACTGTCTCAGTCCCTATTTTCTAATACATGTCCACTGTCTCAGTCCCTGTTGTCTCAGACATGTCCACTGTCTCATTTCCCGTAGTCTCACACATGTGCATGGTGTCAGTCCCTGTTGTCTAAGACATGAGTACGGTCTCGGTCCATGTTGCTTCAGACATGTCCACTGTCTCAGTACCTGTTGTCTCAGGCATTTCCAATATCTCAGTCCTTGTTGTCTCACACATGTCCTAAGACTCAGTGCTGGTTGTCTCAGATCTGTCCAATATCTGAATCCCTGAAGTCTCAGATATGTCCAATGTGTAATTCCCTGCTGTTTCAGACATGTCCAAGGTCTCAGTCCCTGTTGTCTCAGACATGTCCAAGGTTCCAGTCCCTGTTGTCTCAGACATGTCCACTGTCTCAGTCCCTGTTGTCTCAGACATATCCATGGTCTCAATAACTGTTGTCTCAGACATGTCCACTCTCTCAGACCCTATTGTCTCAGGCATGTAAACTGTCTCAGTCCCTGTTGTCCCAGACATGTACACTGTCTCAGCCCCTGTTGTCTCATACATGTCCACTGTCTCAGACCCTATTGTCTCAGGCATGTCCACTGTCTCAATCACTTTTGTCTCAGAAATGACATGTCCACTATCTCAGACATATGCACTGTCTCAGACCCTGTTGTCTCAGACATGTCCACTGTCTCACTCCCTGATGTCTCAGAAATGTCCAATGTCACAGTCCCTGTTGTCTCAAGCATGTCCACTGTGTCTGCTCCTGTTGTTTCAGACATGTCAATTTTCTCAAACCCTATTAGCTCAGACATGTCCATGGTCTAAGTCCCTGTTGTCTCACACATGTCCACTGTCTCAGTACCTGTTGTCTCAGGCATTTGCAATGTCTCAGTCCCTCTTGTCTCACACATGTCCTAAGTCTCAGTGCTGGTTTTCTCAGATCTGTAAAATATCTGAGTCCCTGAAGTCTCAGATATATCCAATGTGTAATTCCCTGTTGTTTCAGACATTCCCAAGATCTCAGACCCTGTTGTTTCAGACATGTCCACTGTCTCAGTCCCTGTTGTCTCAGACATGTCCATGGTCTCAGTGCCTGTTGTATCAGACATATCCAAGGTCTCAATCCCTGTTGTCTCAGACATGTCCACTCTCTCAGACCCTATTGTCTCAGGCATGTACACTGTCTCAGTCCCTGTTGTCTAAGACATGTACACTGTCTCAGCCCCTGATGTCTCATACATGTCCACTGTCTCAGACCCTATTGACTCAGGCATGTCCACTGTCTCATTCACTTTTGTCTCAGAAATGACATGTCCACTATCTCAGACATGTACACTGTCTCAGTCCCTGTTGTCTCAGACATGTCCACTGTCTCACTCCCTGTTGTCTCAGAAATGTCCAATGTCACAGGCTCTATTGTCTCAAACATGTCCACTGTGTCTGCTCCTGATGTTTCAGACATGTCAATGGTCTCAATCCCTATTAGCTCAGACATGTCCACTGTCTTAGTCCCTGTCGTCTCAGGCATTTCCAATGTCTCAGACCCTGTTGTCTCACACATGTCCTAAGTCTCAGTGCTGGTTTTCTCTGATCTGTCCAGTTTCTGAGTCCCTGCAGTCTCAGATATGTCCAATGTCTTATTCCCTGTTGTTTCAGACATGTCCAAGGTCTCAGTCCCTGTTGTCTCAGACATGTCCACTGTCTAAGTCTCTTGTCTCAGACATGTCCAGGGTCCCAGTGCCTGTTGTATCAGACATATCCATGGTCTCAAACTGTGTTGTCTCAGACATGTCCACTGTCTCAGTCCCTGTTCTCTCAGGTATGTCCACTGTCTCAGTCCTGGTTGTCTGAGTTGTGTAAACTGTCTCAGTCCCTGTTGTCTCAGATGTGTCTACTGTCTAAGTCCCTGTCTTCTCAGACAGGACCTGTCTCAGACATGTCAACTGTCTCAGTCCCTGTGGTTTCAGACATATCCACTGTGTCAGTCCCTGTTGTCTCAGACATGTCCATGGTCTCAGTCCCTCTTGTTTCACACATGTCCACTGTCTCATTCTCTGTTTTCTCACATATGTCCACTGACTCAGGTGCTGTTGGCTCAGACATGTCCAATATCTGATTCCCTGTTTTACCAGACATATCCATGGTCTCAGTGCCTGTTTTCTCAGACATATCTACTGTCTCCGTCACTGTGGTCTCAGACATGTCCACTTTCTCAGTCCCGTTGTCTCAGATAAGTCCACTGTCTCAGTCCCTGTTGTTTCAGATATATCCACTGTGTCAGTCCCTGTTGTCTCAGATATGTCCACAGTCTCAGTCCCTGTTGTTTCAGATATGTCCACTGTCTCATTCTCTGTTCTCTCAGACATGTCCACTGACTCAGGTGCTGTTGTCTCAGACATGTCCAATGTCTGACTCCATTTTTTCTCAGACATGTCCAAGGACTCAGTCCCTGTTTTCTCATACATATCCACTGTCTCATTCCCTGTTCTCAGACATGACCACTGTCTCAGTCCCTGTTGTATAAGACATGTCAACTGTCTCATTCCCTGTTGTTTCACACATGTCCATTGTCTCAGTTCCTGTTGTCTCAGACATGAACATCCTCTTAGTCATGGTTCTGTGAGACATGTCCACTGTCTCAGGCCCTGTTGTCTCATACATGTCCAATATCTCAGACCCTATTATCTCAGGCATGACCACTGTCTCAGTCACTTTTGTCTCAGAAATTACCTGTCCACTGTCTCATACATGTACAATGTCTCAGTCCCTGTTGTCTCAGATATGTCCACTGTCTCACTCCATGATATTTCAGTAATGTCCAATATCACAGTCGCTGTTGTCTCAAACATGTCCACTGTTTCTGCTCCTGTTGTTTCAGGCATGTCCATGGTCTCAATCACTATTACCTCAGACATGTCCATGGTCTAATTCCCTGTTTTCTCAGCCATGTCCACAGTCTCAGTCCCTGTTGTCTCAGAAATGTTCACTGTCTCAGTCCCTGTTTTTTTCAGAACATATCCACTGTCTCAGTCCCTGTTGTCTCAGATATATCTAATGTCTCAGTCCCTGTTGTGTCAGACATGTGGCTTTTCTCATTACCCATTGTCTCAGACATGAACACGCTCTTAGTCGCAGTTGTATCAGACATGTCCACTGTCTCAGTCCCTGTTGTCTCAGACATGTCCACTGTCTCTGTCCCTGTTGTTTCAGACATATCCACTGTGTCAGTCCCTGTTATCTCAGACATGTCCACTGTCTCACTCCCTGTTGTTTCAGACATGTCCACTGTCTCGGTCCCTGTTGTCTCAGATGTGTCCACAGTGTCAGTCCCATTTGTTTCAGTAGTGTCCACTGTCCAGGTCCCCGTAGTCTCAAACATATCCAATATCTCGGTCCCTGTTGTCTCAGACATATCGACTGTCTCAGTCCCTCTTGTCTCAGGCATGCTGCGTGTCTCAGTCCCTGTTGTGTCAGACATGTCCAATGTCTAAGTCCCTGTTGTCTCATTCATGTCCATTGTCTCCGTCAGTGTTGTCTCAGACATGTCCACTGTCTCACTCCCTCTAGTCTCAGACATATCCACTGTCTCAGTTTCCATAGTCTGAGACATGTCCACAGTGTCAGTTCCTGTTGACTCAGACATGTCCACTATCTCAGTGCCTGTTGTCTTAGGCATTTCCAATTACTCATTCTCTGTTTTCTCAAACATATCCAAAGTCTCAGTCCCGGTTGTCTCAAATATGTCCAGTGTCTGAGTCCCTGCAATATCAGACATATCCAATGTCTGATTCCCTGTTGTCTCAGACATGTCTAAGGTCTCAGTAACTGTTTGCTCAAACATGTCTACTGTCACAGTCCCTGTTGTCTCAGACATTTGTACTGTCTCAGTCCCTGTTTTTTTCACATATGTCCACTGTGTCAGTCCCTGCTGTCTCAGACATGTCCACTGTCTCAGTTCTGTTTGTCACAGATATGTCCACTGTCTCAGTCCCTGTTGTCTTGGATATGTTCACTGTCTCAGTCCGTATTGTCTAGGATGTGTATACAATCTAAGTTCCTGTCTTCTCAGACAGGACCTGTTCACTGTTTCAGACACGTGAAATGTCACAGGCTCTTTTGTTTCAGACATGTCCACTGTATCAGTCCCAGTTGTTTCACACATGTCCACTGTGTCAGTCCTTGTTGTCTCAGACATGTCCATGATCTCAGACCCTTTCGTCTCAGACATGTCCACGGTCTCAGTCCCTGTTGTCTGATATATCTACAGTCTCAGTCCCTGTCGTGTCAGACATGTGGCTTTTCTCATTCCCCATTGTCTCAGACACGAACACGCTCCTAGTTGCAGTTGTATCAGACATGTCCACTGTCTCAGTCCCTGCTGTATCAGATATGTCCACTGTCTCTCTCAATGTTGTTTCAGACATATCCACTTTGTCAGTCCCTGTTGTCTCAGATATGTCCACTATCTCACTACATGTTGTCTCAGATATGTCCACTGTTTCAGTCCCTGTGGTCTAGGATGTGTCCACAGTCTCAGTTTCTGTCTTCTCAGACAAGAGATGTCTACTGTCTCATACATGTCAACTGTCTCATTGTCTGTTGTCTCTGACATGTCCACTGTCTCAGTCCCTGTTGTCTCAGACATGTCCACTGTCTCAGTCCCTATTGTCTCAGACATGTCCACTGTCTCAGTTTCCGTAGTCTCAGACATGTCCACAGTGTCAGTCCCTGTTGTCTCAGACATGACAACGGTATCAGTACCTTTTGTCTCAGATATATCCACTGTCTCAGTCCCTGTTGTCTCAGACATGTCCACTGTCTCTGTCCCTGTTGTTTCAGACATATCCACTGTGTCAGTCCCTGTTATCTCAGACATGTCCACTGTCTGAGTCCCCATTATCTCATATATGTCCTATGTCATTCCCTCTTTGCTCAGACTTGTCCACAGACATAGTCCCTGTTGTCCCTGACATGTCCACTTTCTCAGTCCCTGTTGACTCAAACATGACCAATGTCTCAGTCTCTGTTTTCTCAGACATGATATGTCCACTGGCTCAGACATGTCCACTGGCTCAGTCCCTGTTGTCTTATATACGTCTACTGTCTCATTCCAGGTGGCTCAGATGTGTGCACTTTCCCAGTCCGTGTTGTCACAGAATTATCCACAGTCTCAGTCCCTGTTGTTTCAGACATGTCCACTGTCAAGTTCCCTGTTGTTTCAGACATATCCACTGTCTCAGTCCCTGTTGTCTCAGATATGTCCACTATCTCAGTCCTGGTTGTTTCAGTAGAGTCCACTGTCCAAGTCCCTGTAGTCTCAAACATATCCAATGTCTCAGTCCCTGTTGTCTCAGACATGTCCTCTGTCTCAGTCCCTGTTGTCTCAGGCATGCTCCGTGTCTCAGTCCCCGTTGTGTTAGACATGTCCAATGTCTAAGACCCTGTTGTCTCAGTCATGTCCTCTGTCTCCGTCAGTGTTTTCTCAGACATGTCCACTGTCTCAGTTCCTCTTCTCTCAGACATGTCCACTGTCTCTGTTTCCATAGTCTCAGACACGTCCACAGTGTACGTCCCTGTTGGCTCAGACATGTCCATGTTATCAGTACCTGTTGTCTCAGATATGTCCACTGTCTCAGTCGCTATTGTCTTAGGCATTTCCAATTTCTCAGTCTCTGTTGTCTCAAACCTGTCCAAAGTCCCAGTCCCGGTTGTCTCTAGTATGTCCAGTGTCTGAGTCCCTGCAGTATCAGACATATCCAATGTCTGATTCCCTGTTGTCTCAGACATGTCTAAGGTCTCAGTCCCTGTTTTTTTCACACATGTCCACTGTGTCAGTCCCTGTTGTCTCAGACATGACCACAGTCTCAGTCCCTGTTCTCTCATATATCTCCACTGTCTCATTTCTGGTTGTCTCAGATATGTCCACTGTCTCAGTCCCTGTTGTCTCACATATGGTCATAGTCTCAGTCCGTGTTGTCTAGGATGTGTCTACAATCTAAGTTCCTGTCTTCTCAGGACCTATCTACTGTCTCAGACATGTGAAATGTCTCAGTTTCTGTTGTCTCAGACATGTCCACTGTCTCAGTCCCAGTTGTTTCACACATGTCCACTGTGTCAGTCCCTATTGTCTCAGACATATACATGATCTCAGACCCTGTTGTCTCAGACATGTCCACTGTCTCAGCCCCTGTTGGCTCAGATATATCTAATGTCTCAGTCCCTGTTGGGTCAGACATGTGGCTTTTCTCATTCCCCATTGTCTCAGACATGAACACGTTCTTAGTCGCAGTTTTATCAGACATGTCCAAGGTCTCAGTCCCTTTTGTCTCAGACATGTCCACTGTCTCTGTCCCTGTTGTTTCAGACATATCCACTGTGTCAGTCCCTGTTATCTCAGACATGTCCACTGTCTCAGTCCCTGTTGTCTGAGACATGTCCACTGTCTCGGTCCCTGTTGTCTAGGATGTGTCCACAGTCTTAGTTCCTATCTTTTCAGACAGGACATGTCTACTGTCTCATACATGTCAACTGTCTCATTGTCTGTTGTCTCTGACATGTCCACTCTCTCACTCCCCTTTGTCTCAGAAATGTCCAATGTCACATTCCCTATTGTCTCAGACATGTCCACTGTCTCTGTACCGGTTGTTTCAGACATGTCCACGGTTTCAGTCACTGTTATCTCAGACATGTCCACAGTCTAATTCCCTGTTGTCTCAGACATGTCCACTGTCTCAGTCCCTGTTGCCTCAGAGATGTCTGCCGCCTCAGTCGCTATTGTCTCAGACATGTCCACTGTCTCAGTCCCTGTTTTTTCAGAACATATCCACTTTCTCAATCCCTGTTGTCTCAGACAAGACATGTCCACTGTCTCATTCCCTGTTGTTTCAGACATGTCCACTGTCAGAATCCCCGTTATATCACATATGTCCTATGTCATTCCCTCTTTGCTCAGACATGTCCACAGACATAGTCCTTGTTGTCCCAGTCATGTCCACTTTCTCATTTCCTGTTGACTCACATATGTCCAATGTCTCAGTCCCTATTGTCTCAGACATGACATGTGCACTGGCTCAGACATGTCCACTGGCTCCGTCCCTGTTGTCTTATATAAGTCTACTGTCTCATTCCAGGTGGCTCAGATGTGTCCACTGTCCCAGTCTGTGTTGTCTCAGACATGTCCACTGTCTCACTCCCTGTTGTTTCAGACATGTCCTTGAGTTTCTCCGTAGTTCTCTAGACATCCATTGCCACGAGTGCTTCGATGTCCTGTTGTTAGACGGACGGAGTCATTACGAGCAATACTCGGCGTACCATCAGTAACCTCTGTCTCAGTATTTATGCCCCCACTGTGTCAGTCCCTGTTATCTCAGACATGTCCACTGTCTCACTCCCTGTTGTTTCAGACATGTCCACTGTCTCAGTCCCTGTTGTCTCAGATGTGTCCACAGTGTCAGTCCCATTTGTTTCAGTAGTGTCCACTGTCCAGGTCCCCGTAGTCTCAAACATATCCACTATCTCAGTCCCTGTTGTCTCAGACACATCCACTGTCTCAATCCCTCTTGTCTCAGGCATGCTGCATGTCTCAGTCCCTGTTGTGTCAGACATGTCCAATGTCTAAGTCCCTGTTGTCTCAGTCATGTCCATTGTCTCCATCAGTGTTGTCTCAGACATGTCCACTGTCTCACTCCCTCTTGTCTCAGACATATCCACTGTCTCAGTTTCCATAGTCTGAGACATGTCCACAGTGTCAGTTCCTGTTGACTCAGACATGTCCACTGTCTCAGTGCCTGTTGTCTTAGGCATTTCCAATTACTCATTCTCTGTTTTCTCAAACATATCCAAAGTCTCAGTCCCGGTTGTCTCAAATATGTCCAGTGTCTGAGTCCCTGCAGTATCAGACATATCCAATGTCTGATTCCCTGTTGTCTCAGACATGTTCTAAGGTCTCAGTAACTGTTTGCTCAAACATGTCCACTGTCACAGTCCCTGTTGTCTCAGACATTTGTACTGTCTCAGTCCCTGTTTTTTCACATATGTCCACTGTGTCAGTCCCTGCTGTCTCAGACATGTCCACTGTCTCAGTCCCTGTTCTTTCAGATATGTCCACGGTCTCAGTTCTGTTTGTCACAGATATGTCCACTGTCTCAGTCCCTGTTGTCTTGGATATGTTCACTGTCTCAGTCCGTGTTGTCTAGGATGTGTGCACAATCTAAGTTCCTGTCTTCTCAGACAGGACCTGTCCACTGTTTCAGACATGTGAAATGTCACAGGCTCTTTTGTTTCAGACATGTCCACTGTATCAGTCCCAGTTGTTTCACACATGTCCACTGTGTCAGTCCTTGTTGTCTCAGACATGTCCATGATATCAGACCCTCTTGTCTCAGACATGTCCACAGTCTCAATCCCTGTTGTCTCTGATGTATCTACAGTCTCAATCCCTGTCGTGTCAGACATGTGGCTTTTCTCATTCCCCATTGTCTCAGACATGAACACGCTCCTAGTTGCAGTTGTATCAGACATGTCCACTGTCTCAGTCCCTGCTGTATCAGATATGTCCACTGTCTCTCTCAATGTTGTTTCAGACATATCCACTGTGTCAGTCCCTGTTGTCTCAGATATGTCCACTATCTCACTACCTGTTGTCTCAGATATGTCCACTGTTTCAGTCCCTGTGGTCAAGGATGTGTCCACAGTCTGTTTTTGTCTTCTCAGACAGGAGATGTCTACTGTCTCATACATGTCAACTGTCTCAGTGTCTGTTGTCTCTGACATATCCACTGTCTCAGTCCCTGTTGTCTCAGGCATGCTCCGTGTCTCAGTCCCTGTTTTGTCAGACATGTCCAATGTCTAAGACCCTGTTGTCTCAGTCATGTCCACTGTCTCTCTCAGTGTTGTCTCAGACATGTCCACTGTCTCAGTCCCTATTGTCTCAGACATGTCCACTGTCTCAGTTTTCTTAGTCTCAGACATGTCCATAGTGTCAGTACCTGCTGTCTCATACATGTCCATGGTATCAGTACCTTTTGTCTCAGATATGTCCACTGTCTCAGTCCCTGTTGTCTCAGACATGTCCACTGTGTCAGTCCCTGTTTTCTCAGACATGTCCACTGTCTCAGTCCCTGTTGCCTGAGATACGTCCACTGTCTCAGTCCCTGTTGTCTAGGATGTGTCCACAGTCTCAGTTCCTATTTCTCAGAGAGGACATGTCTACTGTCTCATACATGTCAACTGTCTCAGTGTCTGTTGTCTATGACATGTCCACTATCTCTATCCCCTTTTTCTCAGAAATGTTCAATGTCACCGTCCCTGTCGTCTCAGACATGTCCACTGTCTCTGTACCTGTTGTTTCAGACATGTCCATGGTTTCACTCACTTTTATCTCAGACATGTCAACAGTGTAAGTCGCTGTTGTCTCAGACATGTCCACTGTCTCAGTCCCTGTTGCCTCAGAAATGTCTGCCACCTCAGTCCCTATTGTCTCAGACATGTCCACTGTCTCAGTCCCTGTTTTTTCAGAACATATCCACTTTCTCAATTCCTCTTGCCTCAGGCAAATCATGTCCACTGTCTCATTCCCTGTTGTCTCAGACATGTCCACTGACTGAGTCCCCGTTATCTCAGATATGTCCTATGTCATTCCCTCTTTGATCAGACATGTCCACAGACATAATCCCTGATGTCCCAGACATGTCCACTTTCTCAGTCCCTGTTGAATCAGACATGTCAAATGTCTCAGTCCCTGTTGTCTCAGATATGACATGTCCACTGGCTCAGACATGTCTTCTGTCTCAGTCCCTGTTGTCTTATATACGTCTACTGTCTCATTCCAGGTGGCTCAGATGTGTCCACTGTCCCAGTCCGTGTTGTCACAGACATGTTCACAGTCTCAGTCCCCGTTGTTTCAGACATCTCCATTGTCTCAGTCCCTGTTGATTCACACATGTCCATTGTCCCAGTCGCTGTTGTTTCAGACATGTCCACTGTCTCATTCCCTGTTTTCAGAACATATGCCCTTGCTCAATCCCTGTTGTCTCAGACAAGACATGTCTAATGTCTCATTTCCTGTTGCCTCAGACATGTACACTGTCTGAGTCCCGGTTATCTCAGATATGTCCTATGTCATTCCCTCTTTGCTCAGAAATGTCCACATTGTCCCTGTTGTCGCAGACATGTCCATTTTCTCAGTCCCTGTTGTCTCAGACATGACATGTACACTGGCTCAGACATGTTCACTCTCTCAGTCCCTGTTGTCTTATATACATCTACTGTCTCAGTCCAGGTGGCTCAGATGTGTCCACTGTCCCAATCCATGTTGTCACAGATGTGTCCACAGTCTCAGTCGTGGTTTTTCAGACATGTCCACTGTCCAAGTCCTTGTTGTCTCAAACGTATCCACTGTCTCAGTCCCTGTTGTCTTGGATGTGTCCACAGTCTAAGTTCCTGTCTTCTCAGACAGGACCTATCCACTGTCTCAGACATGTCAACTGTCTCAGTCTCTGTTGTCTCAGACATGTCCACTGCCTCAGTCCCAGTTGTTTCACATATATCCACTGTTTCAGTCCCTGTTGTCTCAGACATGTCCACTGTCTCTTTCCCTGTTGTCTCAGATATGTCCACAGTCGAATTTCCTGTCTTCTCATACAGGGCATGTCCACTGTTTCAGACATGTCAACTGTCTCAGTCTCTGTTTTCTCAGACATGACCACAGACTCAGTCCCAGTTGTTTCACACATGCCCACTGTCTCAGTCCCTGTTTTCTCTGAAATGAACATGTTTTCTCAGAGATGTCCACTGTCTCAGTCACTGTTGTCTCAGACATGCCCATTGTATCAGTCCCTGTTGTCTCAGATATATCTACTCTCTCAGTCTCTGTTGTGTCAGACAGGAACACGAGCTTGGTTGCATTTGTAGACATGTCGAATATCTTAGTCCCTGTTGGGTCAGACATGTCCACTGTCTCAGTCCCTGTTGTCTCAGACATGTCCACTGTCTCAGTCCCTGTTGTCTCAGATGTGACCAGTGTCTCAGTCCCAGTTCTTTCAGATGAGTCCATTGTCCAAGTCCCTGTTGTCTGAAACATATCCATGGTATCAGTCCCTGTCGTGTCAAACATGTCCACTGTCTCTGTCCCTGTTGTCTCAAATATGTCCACTGTCTCAGTCCCTGTTTCTCAGGCATGTCCTGTGTCTCAGTCCCTGTTATGTCAGACATGTCCAATTCCTAAGTCCCGGTTGCCTCAGACATGTCCAATGTCTCAGTCAGTGTTGTCTCAGAAATGTCCACTATCTCAGTCCCTGTTGTCTCAGACATGTCCACTGTCTCTGTCCCTGTTGTCTCAGACATATCCACTGTCTCAGTCCCTGATTTTTCAAAACATATCCACTCTCTCAATCCCTGTTGCCTCAGACAAGACATGTCCACTGTCTCATTCCCTGTTGTCTCAGACATGTCCACTGTCTGAGTCCC
This sequence comes from Rhizomys pruinosus, assembly GCA_009823505.1. Classification (NCBI taxonomy): domain Eukaryota; kingdom Metazoa; phylum Chordata; class Mammalia; order Rodentia; family Spalacidae; genus Rhizomys; species Rhizomys pruinosus. The sequence goes on from VZQC01008386.1 coordinate 2,735,684, forward strand.
CTTTATCTCAGATATGTCCATTGCAATTCCCTCTTTGCTCAGACATGTCCACAGACATATTCCCTGTTGCCTCAGACATGTCCTCTGTTTCAGTCTCTGTTTTATCAGAAATGTCCACTCTCTAAGTCCCTGTTGTCTCAGACATGGCATGTCTGCTGTCTCAAATATGTCTACTGTCACAGTCCCTCTTGTCTCACACATGTCCTAAGTCTCAGTGCTGGTTGTCTCAGATCTGTCCAATATCTGAGTCCCTGAAGTCTCAGATATGTCCAATGTCTAATTCCCTGTTGTTTCGGACATGTCCATTTTCTCAGTCCCTGTTGTCTCAGACATGTCCATGTTCTCAGTGCCTGTTGTACCAGACATATCCACGGTCTCAATCCCTGTTGTCTCAGATATGTCCACTGTCTCAGTCCTTGTTGTCTCAGATATGTCCACAGTCTCAGTCCCGGTTGTCTCAGTTGTGTAAACTGTCTCAGTCCCTGTTGTCTCAGATGTGTCTACTGACTAAGTCCCTGTCTTCTCAGACAGGACCTGTCTCAGAAATGTCAATTTTCTCAGTCTCTTTTGTCTCAGACATGTTCACTGTGTTGATCCGTGTTGTTTCAGACGTGTCCAATGTCTCTGTCCCTGTTGTCTCAGTTATGTCCACTGTCTCAGTCACTGTTGTTTCAGACATATCCACTGTGTCAGTCCATTTGTCTCACACATGTCCACTCTATCATTTCCTTTAGTCTCAGACATGTCCATGGTGTCAGTCCCTGTTGTCTGAGACATGTCCACAATCTCAGACCATGTTGTCTCAGACATGTCCACTGTCTTAATCGCTGTTGTCTCAGGCATTTCCAATTTCTCAGACCCTGTTGTCTCACACATGTCCTAAGTCTCAGTGCTGGTTTTCTCTGATCTGTCCAGTTTCTGAGTCCCTACAGTCTCAGATATGTCCAATGTCGAATTCCCTGTGGTTTCAGACATGTCCAGGTCTCAGTCCCTGTTGTCTCAGACATGTCCAGGGTCTCAGTGCCTGTTGTATCAGACATATCCATGGTCTCAATCCCTGTTGTCTCAGACATGTCCACTGTCTCAGTCCCTGTTGTCTCAGGTATGTCCACTGTCTCAGTCCCGGTTTTCTGAGTTGTGAAAACTGTCTCAGTCCCTGTTGTCTCAGATGTGTCTACTGTCTAAATCCCTGTCATCTCAGACAGGACCTGTCTCAGACATGTCAACTATCTCAGTCCCTGTGGTTTCAGACAAATCCACTGTGTCTGTCCCTGTTGTCTCAGACATGTCCACGGTGTCAGTCCATCTTGTTTCACACATGTCCACTGTCTCATTCTCTGTTCTCATACATATGTCCACTGACTCAGGTGCTGTTGGCTCAGACGTGGCCAATGTTTGATTTCCTGTTTTACCAGACAAATCCATGGTCTCAGAGCCTGTTTTCTCAGACATATCTACTGTCTCCATCACTGTGGTCTCAGACATGTCCACTGTCTCAATCCCATTGTCTCAGATATGTCCACTGTCTCAGTCCCTGTTGTTTCAGATATATCCACTGTGTCAGTCCCTGTTGTCTCAGATATGTCCATGGTCTCAGTGCCTGTTGTTTCAGGTATGTACACTGTCTCATTCTCTGTTCTCTCAGACATGTCCACTGACTCAGGTGCTGTTGTCTCAGACATGTCCAATGTCTGACTCCATTTTTTCTCAGACATGTCCAAGGTCTCAGTCCCTGTTTTCTCATACATATCCACTGTCTCATTCCCTGTTCTCAGACATGTCCACTGTCTCAGTCCCTGTTGTCTAAGACATGTCAACTGTCTCATTCCCTGTTGTTTCACACATGTCCATTGTCTCAGTGCCTGTTGTCTCAGACATGAACATCCTCTTAGTCGCTGTTCTGTGAGACATGTCCACTGTATCAGGCCCTGTTGTCTCATATATGTCCACTGTCTCAGACCCTATTGTCTCAGGCATGTCCACTGTCTCAGTCACTTTTGTCTCAGAAATTACATGTCCACTGTCTCATACATGTACACTGTCTCAGTCCCTGTTGTCTCAGACATGTGTACTGTCTCACTCCCTGATGTTTCAGAAATGACCAATGTCACAGTCGCTGTTGTCTCAAACATGTCCACTGTTTCTGCTCCTGTTGTTTCAGGCATGTCCATGGTCTCAATCACTATTTCCTCAGACATGTCCATGGTCTAATTCCCTGTTGTCTCAGACATGTCCACAATCTCAGTCCCTGATGTCTCAGAAATGTCCACTGTCTCAGTCCCTGTTTTTTCATAACATATCCACTGTCTCAATCCCTGTTGTCTCAGACATGTCCACGGTCTCATTCCCTGTTGTCTCAGACATGTCCACTGTCTGAGTCCCTGTTATCTCAGATATATCCAATGTCACTCCCTCTTTGCTCAGACATGTCCACACACTTAGACTCTGTTGTCTCAGACATGTCCATTTTCTCAGTCCCTGTTGATTCAGACATGCCAAATGTCTCAGTCCCTGTTGTCTCAGACATAACATGTCCACTGGGTCAGACATGTCCACTGTCTCCGTCCCTGTTGTCTTATATACATCTGCTGTCTCAGTCCAGGTTGCTCAGATCTGTCCACTGTCTGAGTCCGTGTTGTCTCAGACATCTCCACTCTCTCAGTCCCTGTTGTCTCAGCCATGTCCACTGTCTCAGTCCCTGTTGTCAGACATGTCCACAGTCTCAGACCCTATTGTCACAGTCAGGACCACCCTCTCAGTACATGTTGTCTGACATGTCCAAGGACTCAATTCCTGTTGTCACAGACATGTCTACTGCATCAGTCCCTGTTGCTTCAGATATGTCCACTGTCTCAGTTCCCTGTTGTCTCAGACAAGTCCATGATCTCAGGCCCTCTTGTCTCAGACATTTGCAATGTCTCAGACATGTCCAGTGTCTCAGACCTTGTCACAGATATATCTCCTGTCTCAGTCACTGTTCTTTCAGACATGTGGCTTGTCTCCGTCCCCATTGTCTCAGACATGGACACGCTCTTAGTCGCAGTTGTATCAGACAGGTCCACTGTCTCAATCCCTGTTGTCTCAGATATGTCCACTGTCTGAGTCCCTGTTGTTTCATACATGTCCACTATCTCAGTACCTCTTGACTCTGACATGTCCATTTTCTCAGTCCCTGCTGTCTCAGACATGTCCAATTTCTCAGTCCCACGTTTTTGAGACCTGTCCACTGTCTCAGTCCCTGATTCCTCAGACATTTCCATGGTCTCAGACTCTGTTGTCTCAGACATCTGTGTTGTCTCAGACATGTCCACTGGCTCAGTCCCTGTTGTTTCAGATATGTCCACAGTCTCAGTCCAGTTAGTTTCAGTAGTGTCCACTGTCCAGGTCTCTGTAGTCTCAAACATACCCACTATCTCAGTCCCTGTTGTCTCAGACATATCCACTGTCTCAGTCCCTCTTGTCTCAGGCATGCTGCGTGTCTCAGTCCCTGTTGTGACAGACATGTCCAATGTCTAAGTCCCTGTTGTCTCAGTCATGTCCACTGTCTCAGTCAGTGTTGTCTCAGACATGTCCACTGTCTCACTCCCTCTTATCTCAGATATGTCGAGTGGCTCAGGTTCCGAAGTCTGAGACATATCCACAGTGTCAGTCTCTGTTGACTCAGACATGTCCACTGTCTCAGTCCCTGTTGTCTTAGGCATTTCCAATTTCTCAGTCTCTGTTTTCTCAAACATATCCAAAGTCTCAGTCCCGGTTGTCTCAAATATGTCCAGTGTCCAAGTCCCTGCAGTATCAGACATATCCAATGTCTGATTCCTGTTGTCTCAGCCATGTCTAGGGTTTCAGTAACTGTTTCCCAAACAAATCCACTGTGTCAGTCCCTGTTGTCTCAGACATTTCCACTGTCTCAGTCCCTGTTTTTTCACATATGTCCACTGTGTAAGTCCCTGTTGTCTCAGACATGTCCAATGTCTCAGTCCATGTTCTCTCAGATATGTCCACAGTCTCAGTTCTGGTTGTCTGAGATATGTCCACTGTTTCAGTCCCTGTTGTCTCAGATATGTTCACTGTTCTCAGTCCGTGTTGTCTAGGATGTGTCCACAAGCTAAGTTCCTGTCTTCTCAGACAGGACCTGTCCACTGTCTCAGACATGTGAAATGTCAGTTTCTTTTGTTTCAGACATGTCCACTCTGTCAGTCCCTGTAGTCTCAGACATGTCCATGATCTCAGAACCTGTTGTCTCAGACATGTCCATTGTCTCAGTCCCTGTTGTCTCAGACATGTCCACGGTCTCAGTCCCTGTTGTCTCAGATATATCTACAGTCTCAGTCCCTGTTGTGGCAGACATGTGACTTTTGTCATTCCCCATTGTCTCAGACATGAAGACGCTCTTATTTGCTGTTGTATCAGACATGTCCACTGTCTTAGTCCCTGTAGTCTCAGATATGTCCACTGTCTCAGTCCCGGTTGTTTCAGACTTGTCCCTGTCCAAGTCGCTGTTTTCTGAGACATGTCCTCTGTCTCAGTCCCTGTTGTATTATATACGTCTACTTTGTCACTCCAGGTGGTTCAGATGTGTCCACTGTCCCAGACCCTGTTGTTTCAGACATGTCCGTTGTCTCATTCGCTGTTGTGTCAAATATGTCCACTGTCTCCGAACCTGTTGTCTCAGATATGTCCACTGTCTCAGTCCCGATTTTTTCAGACATGTCCTCTGTCCATGTCCCTGTTGTCTCAAACATATCCACTGTCTCAGTTCCTGTTTTCTCAGACATGTCCGCTGTCTCAGGCCCTGTTGTATCAGATATGTCCAATGTCTCAGTCCCTGTTGTCTAGGATGTGTCCACGGTCTCAGTAACTTTTTTCTCAGCCATGTCCTTTGTCTTAGTCCCTGTTGCCTCAGATATGTCCACTGTCTCAGTCCCTGTTGTCTCAGACATGTCCACTATCTCAGTCCCTGTTGTCTCAGATATGCCACTGTCTCAGTCCCTGTTGTCTCAGACATGTCCACTGTCTCAGCCCGTGTTTTTTTCAGAACATATCCACTTTCTCAATCCCTGTTGTCTCAGACAAGACATGTCCACTGTCTCATTCCCTGTTGTCTCAGACATGCCCATTGTCTCAGTCCGTGTTTTTTCAGAAAATATCCACTTTCTCAATCCCTGTTGTCTCAGACAAGACATGTCCACTGTCTCATTCCCTGTTTTCTGAGAAATATCCACTGTCTGAGTCCCCGTTATCTCAGATATGTCCAACGTAATTCCCTCTTGGCTCAGACATGTCTGCAGACATAGTACCTGTTGTCCCAGACATGTCCAATTTCTCAGCCCCTGTTGACTCAGACATGTCCAATGTGTCAGTCCCTGTTGTCTCAGATATGACATGTCCACTGGCTCAGACATGTCCACTGGCTCAGTCCCTGTTGTCTTATATACATCTATTGTATCAGTCCAGGTGTCTCAGATGTGTCCATTGTCCTAGTACGTGTTGTTACAGACATGTTCATTGTCTCAGTCCCTGTTGCCTCAGACATGTCTGCCACCTCAGTCCCTATTGTCTCAGACATGTCTACTGTCTCATTCCCTGTTTTTTCAGAACATATCCACTTTCTCAATCCCTGTTGCCTCAAACAAGACATGTCCTCTGTCTCATTCCCTGTTGTTTCAGACATGTCCACTGTCAGAATCCCCGTTATATCACATATGTCCTATGTCATTCCCTCTTTGCTCAGACATCTCCACAGACATAGTCCGTGTTGTCCCAGACATGTCCACTTTCTCAGTTCCTGTTGACTCAGACATGTGCAATGTCTCAGTCCATATTGTCTCAGACATGACATATGCACTGGCTCAGACATGTCCACTGGCTCCATCCCTGTTGTCTTATATAAGTCTACTCTCTCATTCCAGGTGGCTCAGATGTGTCCACTGTCCCAGTCTGTGTTGTCTCAGACATGTACCCAGTCTCAGTACCTGTTGTTTCAGACATGTCCACTGTCTCAGTCCCTGTTTTCTCAGATGTGTCCACAGTCTCAGTCCAGTTTGTTTCAGTAGTGTCCAATGTCCAGGTCCCCATAATCTCAAACATATCCACTGTCTCAATCCCTGTTATCTCAGACATATCCACTGTCTCAGTCCCTCTTGTCTCAGGCATGCTGCGTGTCTCAGTCGCTGTTGTGTCAGACATGTCCAAAGTCTAAGTCCCTGTTGTCTCAGTCATGACCATTGTCTCCGTCATTGTCGTCTCAGTCATTTCCACTGTCTCACTCCCTCTTGTCTCAGACATGTCCGCTGTCTCAGTTTCCGTAGTCTGAGACATGTCCACAGTGTCAGTCCCTGTTGACTCAGACATGTCCACTGTCTCGGTCCCTGTTGTCTTAGGCATTTCCAATTACTCATTCTCTGTTTTCTCAAGCATATCCAAAGTCTCAGTCCCGTTGTCTCAAATATGTCCAGTATCTGAGTCCCTGCGGTATCAGACATATCCAATGTCTGATTCCCTGTTGTTTCAGACATGTCTAAGGTCTCAGTAACTGTTTGCTCAAACATGTCCACTGTCACATTTGCACTGTCTCAGTCCCTGTTTTTTCACATATGTCTACTGTGTCAGTCCCTGCTGTCTCAGACATGTCCACTGTCTCAGTCCTGGTTTTTTCAGTAGTGTCCACTGTCCAAGTCCCTGTAGTCTCAAACATATCCAATGTTTCAGTCCCTGTTGTCTCAGACATGTCCTCTGTCTCAATCCCTGTTGTCTCAGACAAGACATGTCCAATGTCTCATTCCCTGTTGTCTCAGGCATTTCCAATATCTCAGTCTCTGTTGTCTCATACATGTCCTAAGTCTCAGTGCTGGTTGTCTCAGATCTGTCCAATATCTGAGTCCCTGAAGTCTCAGGTATGTCAAATGTGTAATTCCCTGTAGTTTCAGACATGTCCAAGGTCTCAGTCCCTGTTGTCTCAGACATGTCCACCGTCTCAGTGTCTGTTGTATCAGACATATCCATGGTATCAATCCCTGTTGTCTCACACATGTCCACTCTCTCAGACCCTATTGTCTCAGGCATGTAAACTGTCTCAGTCCCTGTCGTCTCAGACATGTACACTGTCTCAGCCTCTGTTGTCTCATACATGTCCACTGTCTCAGACCCTATTGTCTCAGGCATGTCCACTGTCTCAATCACTTTTTTCTCAGAAATGACATGTCCACTATCTAAGACATGTACACTCTCTCAGTCCCTGTTTTCTCAGACATGTCCACTGTCTCACTCCCAGTTGTCTCAGAAATGTCCAATGTCACAGGCCCTGTTGTCTCAAACATGTCCACTGTGTCTGCTCCTGTTTTTTTCAGACATGTCAATGGTCTCAATCCCTATTAGCTCAGACATGTCCATGGTCTAAGTCCCTGTTGTCTCAGACATGTCCACAGTCTTAGTCCCTGTTGTCTCAGACATGTCCACTGTCTCAGTCCCTGTTTTTTCAGAACATATCCACTGTATCAATCCCTGTTTTCTCAGACAAGACATGTCCACTGTCTCATTCCCTGTTGTCTCAAACATGTCCACTGTCTCAGTCTCTGTTTTATCAGACATGTCCACTCTCTAAGTCCCTGTATTCGCAGACATGACATGTCTGCTGTCTCAGATATGTCTACTGTCTCCATCAATGTGGTCTCAGTCGTGTCCACTGTCTCAGCCCCTGTTGTCTCAGATGTGTCCACTGTCTCAGACCCTGTTGTCTCAGATGTGTCCACTGTCTCAGTCCCTGTTATCTTAGATTTGTCCACTGTCTAAGTCCCTGGCTTCTCAGACAGGACATGTCCACTGTCTCAGACATGTCAACTATCTCAGTCACTGTTTTCTGAGACATGTCCCTTCTCTTGAATACTGTTGTCTCAGACATGTCCACTGTCCTAGTCCCTGTTGTTTCACACATGTCCACTGTCTCAGTCCCTGTTGTCTCAGATATGTCCATGGTGTCAGACCCTTTTGACTCAAATGTGTCCAATTTCTCATTCCGTTTTGTCTCAGACATGAACACTGTCTCATTCCCTGTTGTTTCACACTTTCCACTTTCTCAGTGCATGTTGTCTTAGCCATGTCCCTCTCTCAGTCCCTGTTGTCTCAGACATGTCAAATGTCTAAGTCCCTGTTCTCTCAGACAGGTTCACTGTCTCAGTCCCTATTGTCTAACACATGTCCACTGTCTCATTCCCTGTTGTCTCAGACATGTCCACTGTCTCACTCCCTGATGTCTCAGAAATGTCCAATGTCACAGTCCCTGTTGTCTCAAACATGTCCACAGTGTCTGCTCCTGTTGTTTCAGACATGTCAATGGTCTCAAACCCTATTAGCTCAGACATATTCATGGTCTAAGTCCCTGATGTCTCAGACATGTCCACTGTCTCAGTCCCTGTTGTCTCAGGCATTTCAAATGTCTCAGTCCCGGTTGTTTCACACATGTCCTAAGTCTCAGTGCTGGTTGTCTCAGATCTGTCCAATATCTGAGTCCCTGAAGTCTCAGATATGTCCAATGTGTAATTCCCTGTTGTTTCAGACATGTCCAAGGTCTCAGTCCCTGTAGTCTCAGACATTTCCACTGTCTCAGTCCCTGTTGTCTCAGACATGTCCAAGGTCTCAGTGCCTGTTGTATCAGACATATCCATGGTCTCAATACTTGTTGTCCCAGACATGTCCAATCTCTCAGACCCTATTGTCTCAGGCATGTAAACTGTCTCAGTCCCTGTTGTCTCAGACATGTACACTGTCTCAGCCCCTGTTTTCTCATACATGTCCACTGTCTCAGACCCTATTGTCTCAGGCATGCCCACTGTCTCATTCACTTTTGTCTCAGAAATGACATGTCCACTATCTCAGACATGTACACTGTCTCAGTCCCTGTTGTCTCAGACATGTTCACAGTCTCACTCCCAGTTGTCTCAGAAATGTCCAATGTCACAGGCCCTGTTGTCTCAAACATGTCCACTGTGTCTGCTCCTGTTTTTTCACACATGTCAATGGTCTCAATCCCTATTAGCTCAGGCATGTCCATTGTCTAAATCCCTGTTGTCTCAGACATGTCCACAGTCTAAGTCACTGTTGTCTAAGACTTGTCCACTGTCTCAGTCCCTGTTTTTTCAGAACATATCCAGTGTAACAATCCCTGTTTTCTCAGACAAGACATGTCCACAGTCTCAGTCCCTATTGTCTAAGACATGTCCACTGTCTCAGTCCCTGTTGTCTCAGACATGTCCACTGTCTCAATTCCCGTAGTCTTAGACATGTCCATGGTGTCAGTCCCTGTTGTCTCAGACATGTCTATGGTCTCAGTCCCTGTTGTCAAAGACATGTCCACTGTCTCAGTCCCTGTTGTCTCAGGCATTTAGAATGTCTCAGTCCCTGTTGTCTCACACATGTACTAAGTCTCAGTGCTGGTTGTCACAGATTTGTCCAGTGTCTGAATCCCTGCAGTCTCAGATATGTCCAATGTCTAATTTTCTGTTGTTTCAGACATGTCCATTTTCTCCGTCCCTGTTGTCTCAGACATGTCCATGGTCTCAGTGCCTGTTGTACCAGACTTATCCACGGTCTCAATCCTTGTTGTCTCAGATATGTCCACTGTCTCAGTCCCTGTTGTCTCAGATATGTCCACTGTCTCAGTCCCGGTTGTCTCAGTTGTGTAAACTGTCTCCGTCCCTGTTGTCTCAGATGTGTCTACTGACTAAGTCCCTGTCTTCTCAGACAGGACCTGTCTCAGAAATGTCAATTTTCTTGGTCTCTTTTGTCTCAGACATGTTCACTCTCTTTATCCATGTTGTCTCAGACGTGTCCAATGCCTCAGTCCCTGTTGTCTCAGTTATGTCCACTGTCTCAGTCACTGTTGTTTCAGACATATCCACTGTGTCAGAACCTTTTGTCTCACACATGTCCACTGTCTCATTTCCCTTAGTCTCAGACATGTCCATGGTGACAGTCCCTGTTGTCTGAGACATGTCCACGATCTCAGACCATGTTGTATCAGACATGTCCACTGTCTTAGTCCCTGTTGACTCAGGCATTTCCACTGTTTCTGCTCCTTTTTTTTCAGACGTGGCCATGGTCTCAATCACTATTACCTCAGACATGCCCATGGTCTAATTCCCTGTTGTCTCAGACAGGTCCACAGTCTCAGTCCCTGTTGTCTCAGAAATGTCCACTGTCTCAGTCCCTGTTTTTTCAGAACATATCCCCTGTCTCAATCCCTGTTGTCTCAGACAAGACATGTCCATTGTCTCATTCCTTGTTGTCTCAGACATGTCCACTCTCTGAGTCCCTGCTATCTCAGATATATCCAATGTCACTCCCTCTTTGCTCAGACATGTCCACACACTTAGACTCTGATGTCTCAGACATGTCCATTTTCTCAGTCCCTGTTGATTCAGACATGCCAAATGTCTCAGTCCCTGTTGTCTCAGACATAACATGTCCACTGGATCAGACATATCCACTGTCTCCGTCCCTGTTGTCTTATAAACATCTGCTGTCTCAGTCCACGTGTCTCAGATCTGTCCACTGTCTGAGTGTTGTCACTCAGACATGTCCACTGTCTCAGACCTTGTTGTCACAGATATATCTCCTGTCTCAGTCCCTGTTCTTTCAGACATGTGGCCTGTCTCAGTCTCCATTGTCTCAGACATGGACACGCTCTTAGTCTCAGTTGTATCAGACAGGTCCACTGTCTCAGTCCCTGTTGTCTCAGATATGTCCAATGTCTCAGTCCTGATTGTCTCAGATATGTCCACTGTCTCAATCCCTGTTTTCTCAGACATGTCCACTGTCTGAATCCCTGTTGTTTCATACATGTCCACTATCCCAGTCCCTGTTGTCTCAGACATGTCCAATTTCTCAGTCCCACTTTTTTGAGACCTGTCCACTGTCTCAGTCCCTGATTCCTCAGACATTTCCATGGTCTCAGACCCTGTTGTCTCAGATATCTGTGTTGTCTCAGATATGTCCACTGTCTCAGTCCCTGTTGTCTCAGATATGTCCACAGTCTCAGTCCAGTTTGTTTCAGTAGTGTCCACTGTCCAGGTCCCTGTAGTCTCAAACATAACCACTATCTCAGTCCCTGTTGTCTCAGACATATCCACTGTCTCAGTCCCTCTTGTCTCAGGCATACTGCGTGTCTCAGTCTCTCTTGTGTCAGACATGTCTGATGTCTAAGTCCCTGTTATCTCAGTCATGTCCACTGTCTCTGTCAGTGTTGTCTCAGACATGTCCACTGTCTCACTCCCTCTTGTCTCAGACATGTCGACTGTCTCAGGTTCCGTAGTCTGAGACATGTCCACAGTTTCAGTCCCTGTTGACTCAGACATGTCCACTGTCTCAGTCCCTGTTGTGTTAGGCATTTCCAATTTCTCAGTCTCTGTTGTCTCAAACATATCCAAAGTCTCAGTCCCAGTTGTCTCAAATATGTCCAGTGTCTGAGTCCCTGCAGTATCAGACATATCCAATGTCTGATTCCCTATTGTCTCAGACATGTCTAAGGTCTCAGTAACTTTTTGCTCAAACATGTCCACTGTCACAGTCCCTGTTGTCTCAGACATTTGCACTGTCTCAGTCCCTGTTCTCTCAGATATGTCCACTGTCTCAGTTCTAGTTGTCTCAGATATGTCCACAGTCTCAGTCCCTATTGTCTCACATATGGTCACTGTCTCAGTCCGTGTTGTCTAGGATGTGTCCACAATCTAAGTTCCTGTCTTCTCAGACAGGATCTGTCCACTGTCTCAGACATGTGAAATGTCACAGTTTCTTTTGTTTCAGACATGTCCACTGTATCAGTCCCAGTTGTTTCACACATGTCCACTGTGTCAGTCCCTGTTGTCTCAGACATGTCCATGATCTCAGACCCTCTTGTCTCAGACATGTCCACTGTCTCAGTCCCTGTTATCTCAGACATGTCCACTGTCTCAGTCCCTGTTGTCTCAGATATATCTACAGTCTCAGTCCCTGTTGTGTCAGCCATGTGGCTTTTCTCATTCCCCATTGTCTCAGACATGTACACGGTCTTATTTGCAGTTGTAGCACACATATTCACTGTCTGAGTCCCTGCTATCTCAGACATGTCCACTGTCTCTGTCCCTGTTGTTTCAGACATATCCACTGTGTCAGTCCCTGTTGTCTCAGACATGTCCACTGTCTCAGTACCTGTTGTCTCAGACATGTCCACTGTCTCAGTACCTGTTGTCTCAGATATGTCCACTGTCTCAGACATGTCCACTGTCTCAGTACCTGTTGTCTCAGACATGTCCACTGTCTCAGTACCTGTTGTCTCAGATATGTCCACTGTCTCAGTCCCTGTTGTCTAGGATATGTCCACAGTCTAAGTTCCTGTCTTCTCAGACAGGACATGTGTACTGTCTCATATATGTCCACTGTCTCAGTATCTGTTGTCTCTGATATGTCCACTGTCTCTATCCCCTTTGTCTCAGAAATGTCCAATGTCACAGTAGCTGTTTCCTCAGACATGTCCACTGTCTCTGTACCTGTTGTTTCAGACATGTCCATGGTTTCAGTCACTGTTATCTCAGACATGTCCACAGTCTAAGTCCCTGTTGTCTCAGACATGTCCACTGTCTCAGTCCCTGTTGCCTCAGACATGTCTTTCACCTCAATACCTATTTTCTTATACATGTCCACTGTCTCAGTCCCTGTTTTTTAGGATATATCAACTTTCTCAATCCCTGTTTTCTCAGACAAGACATGTCCACTGTCTCATTCCCTGTTGTCTCAGACATGTCCAATGTCTGAGTCCCCGTTATCTCAGATATGTCCTTTGTCATTTCCTCTTTGCTCAGACATGTCTGCAGACATAGTCCCTGTTGTCCCAGACATGTCCACTTTCGCAGTCCCTGTTGACTCAAACATGTCCAATGTCTCAGTCCCTATTTTCTCAGACATGACATGTCCACTGGCTCAGACATGTCCACTGGCTCATTCCCTGTTGTCTTATATACATCTGCTGTCTCAGTCCAGGTGGCTCAGATGTGTCCACATTCCCAGTCCGTGTTGTCACAGACATGTCCACAGTCTCAGTCCCTGTTGTTTCAGACATGTCCACTGTCAAGTTCCCTGTTGTGTCAGACATGTCCACTGTCTCAGTCCCTGTTGTCTCATATATATCCACTGTCTCAGTCCTGGTTGTTTCAATAGTGTCCACTCTCCAATCCCTGTTTTTGCTCCTGTTGTTTCAGACATGTCCATGGTCTCAATCACTATTACCTCATACATGTCCATGATCTAATTCCCTGTTGTCTCAGACATGTCCACAGTTTCAGTCCCTGTTGTCTCAGAACATATCCACTGTCTCAATCCCTGTTGTCTCAGAAAAGTCATGTCCACTGTCTCATTCCCTGTGCTCTCAGACATGTCTACTGTGTGAGTCTCCGTTATCTCAGATATATCCAATATCACTCCCTCTTTGCTCATAAATATCCACAAACTTAGACTCTGTTGTCTCAGACATGTATCTTTTCTCAGTCCCTTTTGATTCAGAGATGCCAAATATCTCAGTCCCTGTTGTCTCGGACATAACATGTCCTCTGGCTCAGTGATGTCCACTGTCTCCATCCCTGTTGTCTTATATACATCTGCTGTCTCAGTCCAGGTGGCTCAGATCTGTCCACTCTCTGACTCAGTGTTTTCACAGACATGTCCACTGTCTCAGTCCCTGTTGTCTCAACCATGTCCACTGTCTCAGTCCCTATTGTCAGTCATGTCCACAGTCTCAGACCCTATTGTCACAGTCAGGACAACCCTCTCAATACATGTTGTCTGACATGTCCAAGGTCTCAATTCCTGTTGTCACAGACATGTCTACTGCATCAGTCCCTGTTGTTTCAGACATGTCCACTGTCTCAGTTCCCTGTTGTCTCAGACATGTCCACTGTCTGAGTCCCTGTTGTTTCATACATGTCCACTATCTCAGTCCCTGTTGTCTCAAACATGTCCATTTTCTCAGTCCCTGCTGTCTCAGACATGTCCAATTTCTCAGTCCCTCTTTTTTGAGACCTGTTTGATGTCTCAGTCCCTGGTTCCTCAGACATTTCCATGGTCTCAGACCCTGTTGTCTTGAACATCTGTGTTGTCTCAGACATGTCCACTGTCTCACTCCCTGTTGTTTCAGACAAGTCCACTCTCTCAGTCCCTGTTGTCTCAGACATGTCCACAGTCTCAGTCCCTGTTGTCTCAGATATGTCCACTGTCTCAGTACCTTTTGTCGAGGATGTGTCCACAGTCTAAGTTCCTGTCTTCTCAGACAGGACATGTCCACTGTCTCAGATATGTCAAATGTCTCAGTCTCTGTTGTCTCAGACATGTCCACTCTCTCAAACCCTGTTGTCTCAAACGTGTCCACTGTCTCAGTCCCTGTTGTATCAGACATATCCTGTGTCTCATTCCCAGTTGTTTCACACACGTCCACTGTCACAGTCCCTGTTGTGTCAGACACGTCCACTATCTCAGTCCCTGTTGTCTCAGATATATCTACTGTGTAAGTCCCTGTTGTTTCAGACATGTATCCTATCTCAGTCCCTGTTGTCTCAGACATGAACACGCTCTTATTTGCAATTTTATCACACATGTCCACTGTCTCAATCCCTGTTGTCTCAAACATGTCAACTCTCTCAGTCCCTGTTGTTTCAGACATATCCACTGTGTCATTCCCTGGTGTCTCAGACACGTCCACTGTTTCACTGCCGGTTGTCTCTGATGTGTCCACTGTCTCAGTCCATGTTGTCTCAGATGTGTCCTCTGTCTAAGTCCCTGTCTTCGCAGATCAGACATGTCCACTGTCTCAGACTTGTCATCTGTCTCAGTCTTTGTTTTCTCAGACATGACCTCTGTCTTGGACCCTGTTGTCTCAGATGTGTCCAAAGTCTCAATCCCTGTTTTCTCAGACATGTCCACTGTCTCAGTCCCTGTTGTCTCAGTCATGTCCATTGTCTCAGTACCTACAGTATCGGATTTGTACAATTTCTCAGTCCCTGTTTTTTGAGACATGTATACTGTCTCAGTCCCTCATTTCTCAGACATTTCCATGGTCTAAGACCCTGTTGTCTCAGACATCTGTGTTCTCTCAAACATGTCCACTGTCTCTGTCCTTTTTGTTTCAGACAGGTCCACTGTCTCCATCCATGTTTTCTAAGACATGTCCACTGTGTCAGTCCCTGTTGTCTTAGACATGTCCACTATCTCATTCCCTGTTTTCTCAGATATGTCCACTGTCTCAGTCCCTGTTGTCTAGGAAGTGTCCACAGTCTAAGTTCCTTTCTTCTCAGACAGGACATGTCCACTCTCTGAGACATGTCAACTGTCTCAGTCTCTGTTGTCTCAGACAGGTCCACTGTCTCTAACCCTGTTGTCTCAGACATGTCCACTGTCTCGTTCACTGTTGCATCACACTTGTCCACTGTCTCAGTCACTGTTGTCTCAGGCATGCTCCATGTCTCAGTCCCTGTCGTGTCAGACATGTCCAAAGTCTAAGTCCCTGTTGTCTCAGTCATGTCCTGTGTCTCCGTCAGTGTTATCTCAGATATGTCCACTGTCTCTGACCCTGTTGTCTCAGACATGTCCACTGTCTCAGTTCCCGTAGTCTCAGACATGTCCACAGTGTCAGTTCCTGTTGTCTAAGACATGTCCACGGTATCAGTACATATTGTCTCAGATATGTCCACTGTCTCAGTTTCTGATATCTTAAGCATTTCCAATTTCTCAGTCCCTGTTGTCTCAAACATGTATAAAGTCTCAGTCCTGGTTGTCTCAAATTTGTCCAGCGTCTGAGTCCCTGCAGTATCAGACATATCCAACATCTGATACCCTGTTGTCTCAGGCATGTCTAAGGTCTCAGTCCCTGTTTTCTCAGACATGTCCACTGTCACAGTACCTGTTGTCTCAGACATGTCCACTGTCTCACTGTTTTTTCACACATGTCCAATGTGTCGGTCCCTGTTGTCTCAGACATGTCCACCGTCTCACTCCCTGTATCTCACGTATGTCCACTGTCTCAGTTCCTGTTGTCTCAGATATGTTCACTGTCTCAGTCCGTGTTGTCTAGGATGTGTCCACAATCTAAGTTCCTGTCTTCTCAGACAGGACCTGTCCACTGTCTCAGACATGTGAAATGTCTCAGTCTCTGTTGTCTCAGACATGACCACTCTCTCAGTCCCAGTTGTTTCACACATGTCCACTGTGTCAGTCAATGTTTTCTCAGACATGGCCATGATCTCAGACCCTGTTGTCTCAGACATATCCACTGTCACAGCCCCTGTTGTCTCAGATATATCCACTGTCTCAGTCCCTGTTGTCTCAGATATATCTACTGTCTCAGTCCCTGTTGTGTCAGACATGTGGCTTTTCTCATTCCCCATTGTTTCAGACATGAACACGCTTAGTCGCAGTTGTAATAGACATGTCCACTGCCTCAGTCCCTGTTGTCTCAAATATGTCCATTGTCTTAGTTCCTGCTGTCTCAGACATGTCCACTGTCTCAGTCCCAGTTGTTTCACATATATCCACTGTGTCAGTCCCTGTTGTCTCAGACATGTCCACTGTCTCATTCCCTGTTGTCTCAGATATGTCCACTGTCTCAGTCCCTGTTGTCTCAGATATGTCCACTGTCTCAGTCCCTGTTGTCTAGGATGTGTCCACAGTCTCAGTCCCAGTCTTTTCAGACAGGACATGTCTACTATCTCAGACATGTCAACTGTCTCAGTGCCTGTTGTCTCTGACATATCCACTGTCTCACTCCCCTTTGTCCCAGAAATGTTCAATGTCACAGTCACTGTTTTCTCAGACATGTCCACTGTCTCTGTACCTGTTGTTTTAGACATGTCCACGGTTTCAGTCACTGTTATCTCAGACATGTCCACAGTCTAAGTCTCTGTTTTCTCAGACATGTCCACTGTCTCAGTCCCTGTTGCCTCAGACATGTCTGCTGCCTCAGTCCCTATTGTCTCAGATATGTCCACTGTCTCAGTCCCTGTTTTTTCAGAACATATCCACTTTCTGAATCCCTGTTATCTCAGACAAGACATGTCCACTCTCATTCCCTGTTGTTTCAGACATGTCCACTGTCTGAGTCCCCATTATCTCAGATATGACCTATGTCATTCCCTCTTTGCACAGACATGTCCACAGACATAGTCCCTGTTGTCCCAGACATGTCCACTTTCTCAGTCCCTGTTGACTCAGACATGTCCAATGTCTCAGTCCCTATTGTCTCAGATATGACATGTCCACTGGCTCAGACATATCCACTGGCTCTGTCCCTGTTGTCTTATATATGTCTCCTGTCTCTGTCCAGGTGGCTCAGATGTGTTTACTGTCCCAGTCTGTGTTGTCCCAGAGAAGTCCACAGTCTCAGTACCTGTTGTTTAGACATGTCCATTGTCTCAGTCCCTGTTGTTTCAGACATATCCTCTGTCTCAGTCCCTCTTGTCTCATGCATGGTGCGTGTCTCAGTCCCTGTTGTTTCAGACCTGTCCAATGACTAAGTCCCTGTTGTTTCAGTCATGTCCACTGTCTCCGTCAGTGTGGTCTCAGACATGTCCACTGTCTCACTCCCTCTTGTCTCAGACATATCGACTGTCTCAGGTTCCGTAGTCTGAGACATGTCCACAGTGTCAGTCTCTGTTGACTCAGACATGTCCACTGTCTCAGTCCCTGTTGTCTTAGGCATTTCCAATTTCTCAGTCCCTGTTCTGTCAAACATATCCAAAGTCTCAGTCCCGGTTGTCTCAAATATGTCCAGTGTCTGAGTCCCTGCGGTATCAGACATATCCAATGTCTGATTCCCTGTTGTCTCAGACATGTCTAAGGTCTCAGTAACTGTTTGCTCAAACATGTCCACTGTCACAGTCCCTGTTGTCTCAGACATGTCCACTGGCTCAGTCTCTGTTTTTTCACATATGTCCACTGTGTCAGTCCCTGTTGTTTCAGACATGTCCACTGTCTCAGTCCCTGTTCTCTCAGATATGTCCACTATCTCAGTTCTGGTTGTCTCAAATATGTCCACTGTCTCAGTCCCTGTTGTCTCAGATATGTTCACTGTCTCAGTCCGTGTTGTCCAGGATGTGTCCACTATATAAGCTCCTGTCTTCTCAGACAGACCTGTCCACTGTCTCAGACATGTGAAATGTCTCAGTCTCTTTTGTTTCAGACATATCCACTGTATCAGTCCCAGTTGTTTCACACATGTCCACTGTGTCAGTCCCTGTTGTCTCAGACAAGTCCATGATCTCAGACCCTGTTGTCTCAGACATGTCCACGGTCTCAGTTCCTGTTGTCTCAGATATATCTAGAGTCTCAGTCCCTGTTGTGTCAGACATGTGGCTTTTCTCATTTTCCCTTGTCTCAGACATGAACACGTCCTTATTTGCAGTTGTTTCAGACATGTCCACTGTCTCAGTCCCTACTGTCTCAGACATGACCAATGTCTCTTTCCCTGTTGTTTCAGACATATCCTCAGTCTCAGTCCCTGTTGTCTCAGACATGTCCACGGTCTCAGTCCCTTTTGTCTCAGATATATCTACAGTCTCAGTCCCTGTCGTTTCAGACATGTGGCTTTTCTCATTCCCCGTTGTCTCAGACATGAACATGCTCTTATTCGCAGTTGTATCAGACATGTCCACTCTCTCAGTCCCTGCTGTCACAGACATGACCACTGTCTCTTTCCCTGTTGTTTCAGACATATCCACTGTGTCAGTCCCTGTTGTCTCAGACATGTCCACTGTCTCAGTACCTGTTGTCTCAGACATGTCCACTGTCTCAGTCCCTTTGTCTAGGATGTATACACAGTCTCAGTTCCTGTCTTCTCAGACAGGACATGTATAGTTTCTCATACATGTCAACTGTCTCAGTGTCTGTTGTCTCTGACATGTCCACTGTCTCAATCCCCTTTCTCTCAGAAATGTCCAATGTCACAGTCCCTGTTGTCTCAAACATTTCCACTGTCTCTGTACCTGGTGTTTCAGACATGTCCACTGTCTCTGTACCTGGAGTTTCAGACATGTCCATGTTTTCAGTCACTGTTATCTCAGACATGTCCAAAGTCTAAGTCCCTGTTGTCTCAGATATGTCCACTGTCTCAGTCCCTGTTGCCTCAGACCTCTCTGCCGCCTCAGTCCCTATTGTCTCAGACATGTCCACTGTCTCAGTCCCTGTTTTTTAGGACAAATCCACTTTCTCAATCCCTGTTGTATCAGACAAGACATTTCCACTGTCTCATTCCCTGTTGTCTCAGACATGTCCACTGTCTGAGTCCCAGTTATCTCAGATATGTCCTATGTCATTCCCTCTTTCCTCAGACATGTCCACAGTCATAGTCTCTGTTGTCCCAGACATGTCCACTTTCTCAGTCCCTGTTGACTCAAACATGTCCAATGTCTCTGTCCCTGTTTTCTCAGACATGACATGTCCACTGGCTCAGACATGTCCACTGCCTCTGTCCCTGTTGTCTTATATACGTCTACTGTATCAGTCCAGTTGGCTCAGATGTGTCCACTGTCCCAGTCTGTGTTGTCCCAGACATGTCCACAGTCTCATTCCTTATTGTTTCAGACATGTCCACTGTCTCAGTCCCTGTTGTTTCAGACATGTCCACTGTGTCAGTCCCTGTTGTCTCAGATATGTCTGCTGCAGGGTAACCCAGTCGGATTTCTTTCACATGCGGGAAAATCAGAGTCTTGTTCAGGAGGGCACCGATTGGCAAAATATAATAAAATGGACATGACACCAGAGTGGTCTTGAATCTAGTGCACCTTTACTGAGATCAAGTCAAGTTTTATACAGGCAGGCAAAGCGGCTGGAAAGCAGGGAAGAAGGGGGAAGTGTTGAGGTGGCAGGCAGGGGATTTGCATTTCCTCAGGATCAAAGGGCATATTGCCTTAGCAATTTGCACCTGGGCTTACAACGCCAACAAGATAAGTCAATGAGTTTACAGCTCACACTGTCTTGATAAGCAATAAAACAGCAGTCTTAGAATCACAAGCCATTAACAGTCTGTTTCTTTTGAAGTTCCAATTTGATGTTTCTCATCCTTCCTGGGGCTAGAACTTTTCCAAGGCTGTTTGTTATCTCCAGGTTGTGATTTAAACCACAAGCCTGAAAGGGCCTTTCAGCTCTTCATTAATTACACAGTGTTTTTCTTAAAGGAGAAATCCCCACCATGTGTCTCTAACTAAGTGTTACACTTTAATATGTATAACTGTAGCTAAACTTTATCTTACTAACTTTATTAGATGTAGTTTTCTGCTTAAAGGACTGAGTCTTATTATTATTAAGTTTGGAAGGACACTTTTATTATTTGCTACTAACCTATGATCTCACTTAGTGTAATGTTTACAATATACTTTTAGGACAAAGGAGCCTTTAAATGTTGTATCTCTGTATGATTTTACTTAGGTTCATGAGGCTTCTGTTTGCCTGATTTATTTTTAAACAGGTTTAACTGTCCCTTCTCTGGGACTGAGGTTGTGCTGGGCTCGGGAGGAGAGTCAAAAGACAGTGTACAATATCCAACACTCATGAAGCATAACATCTTTGTAATGCATCGTGATCTTAGAAGCTGAGGCCGGGTACTCTGTCACTGACGACATGGGAGCTTAGCCTCGGGAGGCACATATCTCCTCGTCCGTTATTATGCTCACACAGATGACGCCGGAGTTGGTGTGGCATATGTCCACAGTCTCAGTCCAGTTTGTTTCAGTAGTGTCCACTGTCCAGGTCCCTGTCGTCTCAAACATATGCACTATCTCAGTCCCTTTTGTTTCAGACATGTCCACTGTCCCAATCCATGTTGTCACAGACATGTCCACAGTCTCAGTCCCTGTTTTTTCAGACATGTCCACTGTCCAAATCCATGTTGTCTCAAACATATCCACTGTCTCAGTACCTGTTGTCTTGGATGTGTCCACAGTCTAAGTTCCTGTCTTCTCAGGACCTGTCTACTTTCTCAGACATGTCAACTGTCTCAATCTCTTTTGTCTCAGACATGTCCACTGTCTCAGTCCCAGTTGTTTCACGTATATCCACTGTGTCAGTCCCTGTTGTCTCAGACATGTCCACTGTCTCAGTCCCTGTTGTTTCAGATATGTCCACTGTCTCAGTCCCTGTTTTCTAGGATGTGTCCACAGTCTAATTTCCTGTCTTCTCCTACAGGGCATGTCCAATGTTTCAGGCATGTCAACTGTCTCAGTCTCTGTTTTCTCAGACATGTCCACTGTCTCAGTCCCAGTTGTTTCACACATGCCCACTGATTCAGTCCCTGTTTTCTCAGAAATGACCATGTTTTCTCAGACATGTCCACTGTCTCTGTCCCTGTTATCTCAGACACGCCCACTGTATCAGTCCCTGTTGTCTCAGATATATCTACTGTCTCAGTCCCTGTTGTGTCAGACATGTGGCCTGTCTCAGTCCCCTTTGTCTCAGACGTGAACACGCGCTTGGTCGCATTCATAGACATGTCGAATATCTTAGTCCCTGTTGTGTCAGACATGTCCATTGTATCTGTCCCTGTTGTCTCACACATGCCCACTGTATCTGTCCCTGTTGTCTCAGATATATCTACTGTCTCAGTCCCTGTTGTGTCACACATGTGGCCTGTCTCAGTCCCCTTTGTCTCAGATGTGAACACGTGCTTGGTTGCATTCGTAGACATGTCAAATATCTTAGTCCCTGTTCTGTCAGACATGTCCACTGTCGCAGTCCCTGTTGTATCAGACATATCCACTGTTTCAGTCCCTGTTGTCTCAGATATGTCCAATGTCTCAGTCCTGGTTGTCTCAGATATGTCCACTGTCTCAGTCCCTGTTGTCTCAGACATGTCCCCTGTCTCATTCCCTGTTTTTTCAGACATATCCACTCTGTCATTCCCTGTTGTCCCTGACATGTCCACATTCTCAGTCCCTGTTGACTCAGTTATGTCCAATGTCTCAGTCCCTGTTGTCTCAGACATTACATGTCCACTGGCTCAGACATGTCCACTGTCTCAGTCCCTGTTGTCTTATATGCGTCTACTGTCTCAGTCCAGGTGGCTCAGATGTGTCCAATGTCTGAGTACATGTTGTCACAGACATGTCCACTGTCTCATTCCCTGTTGTCTCAGACATGTCCACTGTCTCAGTCCCTGTTGTCTCAGATATGTCCACTGTCTCAGTCACTGTTGTCTCAGATATGTACACTGTCTCAGTCCCAGTTCTTTCAGCATGTCCATTGTCCAAGTCCCTGTTTTCTGAAAAATATCAAAGGTATCAGTCCCATTTTTGTCAGACATATCCACTGTCCCTGTCCCTGTTGTCTCAAATATGTCCACTGTCTCAGTCCCTGTTTCTCAGGCATGTCCTGTGTCTCAGTCCCTGTTATGTCAGACATGTCCAATGCCTAAGTCCCTGTTGTCTCAGACATGTCCACTGTCTCAGTCAGTTTTGTCTCAGAAATATCCTCTATTTCAGTCCCTGTTGTCTCAGACATGTCCACTGTCTCTGTCCTTGTTGACTCAGACATGTCCAAGGTATCAGTTCCCATTGTCTTAGACATGTCCACAGTGTCATTCCCTGTTGTCTCAGACATGTCCACGGTCTCAGTACCTTTTGTCTCAGACATGTCCAATGTCTCAGTCCCTGTTGTCTCAGATATGTCCACTGTTTCAGTCCTTGTTGTCCCAGACATGTCCACTGTCTCAGTCCCTGTTGTCTCAGACACGTCCAAGTTCTCAATTCCCATTGTCTCAGACATGTCCACAGTGTCATTCCCTGTTGTTTCAGACATGTCCACGGTCTCAGTACTTTTTGTCTCAGACATGTTCTCTGTATCAGTCCCTGTTGTCTCAGATATGTCCACTGTCTCAGTCCCTGTTGTCTCAGACATGTCCACTTTCTCAGTCCCTGTTGACTAAGACATGTCCAATGTCTCAGTCCCTGTTGTCTCAGACATGACATGTCCACTGGCTCAGACACGTCCATTGTCTCAGTCCCTGCTGTATTATATAAGTCTACTGTCTCAGTCTAGGTGGCTCAGATGTGTCCAGCGTCCCAGTCCGTGTTGTCACAGACATGTCCACTGTCTCATTCCCTGTTTTCTCAGACATGTCAACTGTCTCAGTCCCTGTTATCCAGATATGTCCACTGTGTCTGTCCTGGTTATTTCAGACGTGTCCACTGTCCAAGTCCCTGTTGTCTCAAACATATCCACTCTATCAGTCCCTGTTGTCTAAGATATTTCCACTGTCTCAGTCCCTGTTTTCTCAGATATGAACACTGTCTCAGTCCCTGTAGTCTAGGATGTGTCCACTATTTAAGTTCCTGTCTTCTCAGACAGGACATGTCTACTGTCTCAGACACGTCAACTGTCTCAGTGTCTGTTGTCCCTGATATGTCCACTGTTTCAATCCCCTTTGTCTTAGAAATGTCCAAAGTCACAGTCCCTGTTGTCTCAGACATGTTTGTGGCCTCAGTCCCTGTTGTCTCGGACATGTCCACTGTCTCAGTATATTTTGTCTCTGACATGTCCACTGTCTCACTCCCCTTTGTCTCAGAAATATTCAATGTCACAGTCCCTCTTGTCTCAGACATGTTTGCGGCCTCAGTCCCTGTTTTCTTAGACATGTCCACTGTCTCAGTCCGTGTTTTTTCAGAACATATCAACTTTCTCAGTCCCTGTTTTCTCAGACAAGTCATGTCCACTGTCTCATTACCTTTTGTGTCAGACATGTCCTCTCTCTGTGTCCCCTTTATCACAGACATGTACAATGTCATGCCCTCTTTTCTCAGACAAGTCCAAAGACTTATTCCCTGTTGTCCCAGACATGTCTACTTTCTCAGTCCATGTTGACTCAGACATATCCAATGTCTCAGTCCATGTTGTCTCAGATATGAAATGTCCACTGGCTCAGATATGTCCACTTTCTCAGTCCCTGTTGTCTTATATAGGTCTAATTTATCAGTCCAGGTGGCACAGATGTGTCCACTGTCCCAGTCCGTGTTGTCACAGACATGTCCACTCTCTCAGTCCCTGTTGTTTCAGACATGTACACTATCTCAGTTCCTGTTGTCTCAGATAGGTCCACTGTCTCAGTCCCGGTTGTTTCAGACGTGTACACTGTCCAAGTCCCTGTTGTCTCAAACATATCCACTGTCTCTGTCCCTATTGTCTCAGACATGTACACTGTCTCAGTCCCTGTTGTCTCAGATATGTCCACTGTTTCAGTCCCTGTTGTCTAGTATGTGTCCAGAGTCTACGTTCCTGTCTTCTCAGACAGGACATGTCCTGTCTCTGATATGTCAACTGTCTCAATCTGAGTCTCTGTTGTCTCAAACAATTCCACTCTCTCAGTCCCAGTTGTTTCACATATGTCCATATTCTCAGTCTGTCTTTTCTCAGACATGTCCATGGTCTCAGAATCTATTGTCTCAGACATGTCCACTGTCTCAGTCCTTGTTCTCTCAGACATATCTACTGTCTCATTCCCTCTTGTTTCAGACATGTGGCCAGTCTCAGTCCCCATTGTCTCAGACATGAACACACTCTTATTCACATTTGTATCAGACATGTCCACTGTCTAAGTCCCTGTTGTTTGAGACATGAGACATGTCCACTGTCTCAGTCCCTGTTTTATCAGACGTACCCAATGTGTCAGTCCCTGTTTTCTCAGACATGTCCACTGTCTCAGTCCCTGTTGTCTCAGATGTGTCCACTGTCTCATTCCTGGTTGTCTCATATATGTCCACTGTCTCAGTTCCTGTTGTCTCAGATGTGTCCAATGTCTCATTCGCTGTCATCTCAAACAGGACTTGTTCACTGGCTCAGACATTTCAACTGTCTCAGCCTCTATTGTCTCAGACAGGTCCATTATCTCGAACCTTGTTGACTCAGATGGGTCCAGTGTCTCAGACCCTCTTGTCACAAACATGTCCACTGTCTCATTCCTTGTCGTATCCCACTTCTCCACTGTCTCAATGCCTGTTGTCTCAGCCATGTCCACTGTCTCAGTGCCTGTTGTCTCAGACATGTACATGATCTCTTCAAACAATGTTGACTCACATGTGTCCCCTGTCTCAATCCCTTTGGTCTCATACATATCCACTGTCTCATTTCCTGTTAAATCACATTAGTCCACTCTCTCACTCCCTGTTTCTCAGGCATGTACCTGTTGTTTCAGACATGTCCACAGTTTCTGTCACTGTTATCTCAGACATGTCCAAGGTCTAACTCCCTGTTTTCTCAGACATGTCCACTATCTCAGTCCCGGTTATCTCAGATATGTCCACTGCCTCAGTCCCGGTTGTTTCAGAAGTGTCCACTGTCCAAGTCCCTGTTGTCTCAAACGTATCAACTGTATCAGTCCCTAATGACTCAGACATGTCCACTATCTCTGTCCCTATTGTCTCAAATATGTCCACTGTCTCAGTCCCTGTTGTCTATGATGTGTCCAGAGTCTAAGTTCCTGTCTTCTCAGAAAGGTCATGTGTACTGTCTCAGACATATCAACTGTGTCAGTGTCTGCTGTCTCTGACATGTCCACTGTCTCATTCCCCTTTGTCTCAGAAATGTCCAATGTCACAATCCCTGTTATCTCAGACATGTCTGCAGCCTCAGTCCCTGTTGTATCAGACATGTCCACTGTCTCAGTATCTTTTGTCTCTGACATGTCCATTGTCTCACTCTCCTTTGTCTCAGAAATGTATAATGTCACAGTCCCTGTTTTCTCAGACATGGCTGTGGCCTCAGTCCCTGTTGTCTCAGACATGTCCACTGTCTCAATCCCAGTTTTTTCAGATCATATCAACTTTCTCTATCCCTGTTGTCTGAGACAAGACATGTCCACTGTCTCATTCCCTGTTGTCTCAGACATGTCCACTCTCT
Source organism: Rhizomys pruinosus (assembly GCA_009823505.1). Lineage (NCBI taxonomy): Eukaryota > Metazoa > Chordata > Mammalia > Rodentia > Spalacidae > Rhizomys > Rhizomys pruinosus. The sequence continues at coordinate 2,761,574 of VZQC01008386.1, forward strand.
GAGTTCCCACTATCACCGATATGTCTAATGTCATGCCATCTTTGCTCAGACATGTCCAAGAACTTATTCCTTGTTGTCCCAGACATGTCCACTTTCTCACTCCGTGTTGAATCAGACATGTCCAATGTCTCAGTCACTGTTGTCTCAGACATGACATGTCCACTGGGTCAGACATGTCCACTGTCTCAGTCCCCGTTGTCTTATATACGTCTACTGTATCAATCCAGGTGGCACAGATGTGACCACTGTCCCAGTCCATGTTGTCACAGACATGTCCAATGTCTCAGTCCCTGTTGTTCAGACATGTACACTCTGCAAGTCCCTGTTGTCTCAATCTTATCCACTGTCTCAGCCCTGTGGTCTCAGATATGTCCACTGTCTCTGTCCCTATTGTCTAGGATGTGTCCATAGTCTAAGTTCCTGTCTTCTCAGACAGGACCTGTCCAATGTTCAAGATATGTCAACTGTCTCAGTCTCAGTCTCTGATGTCTCAGACAAGTCCACCATCTCAGTCCCAGTTGTTTCACAAATGTCCACTTTCTCAGTCCCTGTTTCCTCAGACATGTTCATGGTCTCAGAGCTTGATGTATCACACATGTCCACTGTCTCAGTCCCAGTTGTTTCAGACATGTGGCCTCAGTCCCCGTTGTCTCAGACATGAACACGCTCTTACTCAGTTATACCAGACATGTCCACTGTCTCAGTCCCTGTTGTCTGAGACATGTCCACTGTCTCATTCCCTGTTTTTTCAGACATATCCAATGTGTCAGTCGCTGTTGTCTCAGACATGTCCACTGTCTCAGTCCCTATTGTCTCAGATATGTCCACTGACTCGGTCCTGTTGTCTCAGATATGTCCACTGTTTCAGTCCCTGTTGTCTCAGATGTGTCCACTGTCTTAGTCGCTGTCATATCACATAGACATGTTCACTGGCTCAGACATTTCAACTCTCTCAGCCTCTGTTGTCTCAGACAGGTCCATTGTTTCGAACCCTATAGACTCAGATGTGTCCACTGTCTCCGTCCCTCTTGTCTCAGACATGTCCACTGTCTCATTCCCTGCTGTATCCCACTTGTCCACAGTCTCATTGCCTGTTGTCTCAGCCATGTCCACTGTCTCAGTCCCTGTTGTCTCAGACATGTCCATGACCTCAAACCCTGTTGACTCATACGTGTCCCATGTCTCAGTCCCTTTGGTCTCAGACATATCCACTGTCTCATTCCTTGTTGTATCACATTTGTCCACTGTCTCAGTACCTGTTTCTCAGGCATGTCCCATGTCTCAGTCCCTGTTGTGTCAGACATGTCCAATGTCTAAGTCCCTGTTGTCTCAGACATGTCCACTCTCTCAGTAAGTGTTGTCTCAGACATGTCCACTATCTCAGTGCCTGTTGTCTCATATATGACCACTGTCTCAGGCCCTGTTGTCTCAGACATGTCAAAGGTCTCAGTTCCCATTGTCTCGGACATGTCCACAGTGTCATTCCCTGTTGTCTCAGACATTTCCACGGTCTCAGTACCTTTTGTCTCAGACATGTCCACTGTCTCAGTCCCTGTTGCCTCAGATATGTCCACTGTCTCAGTCCCTTTTGTCTCAGACATGTCCACTATCTCAGTCCCTGTTGTCTCAGATATGTCCACTCTCTCAGTCCCTGTTGTCTCAGACATGTCCAAGGTCTCAGTTCCCATTGTCTCAGATATGTCCACAGTGTCATTCTCTGTTGTCTCAGACTTGTCCACTGTCTCAGTCTTGGTGGTCTCAGATATCTCCACTCTCTCAGTCCCTGTTGTCTCAGATGTGTCCACTGTCTCAGTTGCTGTCATCTCACACAGGACTTGTTCACTGGCTCAAACATTTCAACTGTCTCAGCATCTATTGTCTCAGACATGTCCCCTGTCTCAAAACCTGTTGAATCAGATGTGTCCTCTGTCTCAGTCAGTTTGTCTCAGACATGTCCATTGTTTCATTCCCATTGTATCCCACTTGTCCACTGTCTCAGTGCCTGTTGTCTCAGCCATGTCCACTGTCTCAGTCCCTGTTGTCTCAGACATGTCCATGATCTGAAATCTGTTGACTCAGACGTGTCCACTGTCTCAGTCCCTTTGATCTCAGACATGTCCACTGTCTCATTCCCTGTTGTATCAAATTTGTCCACTGTCTAAGTTCCTGTTTCTCTGGTATGTCCCAAGTCTCAGTCACTGCTGTGTCAGACATATCCAATGTCTAAGTGCCTGTTGTCTCACACATGTCCACTGTCTCAGTGTTGTCTCAGACATGTCCACTATCTCAGGCCCTGTTGTCTCCGTCATGTACACTGTCTCAGTCCCTGTTTTCTCAGACATGTCCACGGTTTCAGTCCCTGTTATTTCAGACATATCCACTGTGTTAGTCCCTATTGTCCCAGACATGTCCACTTTCTCTGTCCCTGTTGATTCAGTAATGTCCAGTGTCTCTTCCCTTCTGTCTCAGACATGACATGTCCACTGGCTCAGACATGTCCACTGTCTCAGTCGCAGTTGTCTTATATACGTCTACTCTCCCAGTCCAGGTGGCTCAGATGTGTCCACTGTCCCAGTCCATGTTGTCACAGACATGTCCACTGTCTCAGTCCCTGTTGTTTCAGACATGACCATTGTCTCAGTCCCTGTTTTTTCAGAACATATCCACTTTCTCAATCCTTGTTGTCTCAGACAAGATATGTCCACTCTCTCAGTCCCTGTTGTTTCAGTCATGTCCACTGTCTCAGTCCCTGTTGTTTTAGACATATCCACTGTGTCAGTCCCTGTTTTCCCAGACATGTCCACTTTCTCAATCGCTGTTGAATCAGACATGTCCAATGTCTCAGTCCCTGTTGTCTCAGACATGACATGTCCTCTCACTCAGACATGTCAACTGTCTCAGTCCCTGTTTTCTTATGTATGCCTATTGTCTCAGTCCAGGTGGCAGAGATGTGTCAACTGTCCCAGTCCATGTTCTCACAAACATGTCCACTTTTTCAGTCCCTGTTGTCTGAGACATGTCCACTGTCTTAATCCCTGTTGTCTCAGATATGTCCACTGTCTCAGTCCCGGTTGTTTCAGACGTGTCCACTGTCTATATCCCTGTTGTCTGAAACATATCTACTGTATCAGTCCCTGTTGTCTCAGACTTGTCCACTGTCTCAGTCCTTTTTGTCTCAGATATGTCTGCTGTCTCAGTAAATGTTGTCTAGGATGTGTCCACAGACTAAGTTCTTGTCTTCTCAGACAGGACATGTCAACTGTCTCAGACATGTCAACTGTCTCATTGTCTGTTGTCTCTGACATGTCCAGTGTCTCACTCCCCTTTGCGTCAGAAATGTCCAATGTCAAAATAGCTGTTGTCTCCGACATGTCCACTGTCTCTCTCTGTTCCTGGTGTTTCAGACATGTCCACGGTTTCAGTCACTGTTATCTCAGACATGTCCACGATCCTAGTCCCTGTTGTCTCAGATATTATCCACTGTCTCTGTCCCTGATTTTTCTGAACATACCAACTTTCTAATTCCCTGTTGTCTCACACAAGACATGTCCACAGTCTCATTCCCTGTTGTTATAGACACGTCCACTGTCTGAGTCCCCATTATCACAGATATGTCCAATGTCATTTCCTCTTTTCTCAGACATGTCCACAGACTTAGTCCCTGTTTTCCCAGACATGTCCACTTTCTCAGTCCATGTTGACTCACACATGTCCACTATCTCAGTCCCTGTTGTCTCAGAAATGTCCAGTCTCAGTCCCTGTTGTCTCAGTCATGTCCAAGGTCTCAATTCCCATTGTCTCAGACATGTCCACAGTGTCATTCCCTGTTTTCTCAGACATGTCCATGGTCTCAGTCCCTGTTGTCTCAGACATGTCCACTGTCTCAGTCCCTGTTGTCTCAGACATGTCCAAGGTCTCAATTCCCATTGTCTCAGACATGTCCACAGTGTCATTCCCTGTTGTCTCAGACATGTCCACGGTCTCAGTCCCTGTTGTCTCAGACTTGTCTACTATCTCAGTCCATGTTGTTTCAGACATGTCCACTGTCCCAGTCCCTGTTGGCTCAGATATGTCCAAGGTCTCAATTCCCATTGTCTCAGACATGTCCACAGTGTCTTTTGCTGTTGTCCCAGACATGTCCACTCTCTCAGTCCCTGTTGTCTCAGATATGTCCACTGTCTCATTCCCTGTTGTCTCAGACATGTCCACTTTCTCATTCCCTGTTGTCTAAAACATGTCCAATGTCTCCGTCCCTGTAGTCTCAGACATGACATGTCCACTGGCTCAGAAATGTCCAATGTCTCAGTCCCTGTTTGTCTTATATACGTCTACTGTCTCAGACTAGGCGGCTCAGATTTGTCCACTGTCCCAGTTCATGTTGTCACAGACATGTCCACTGTCTAAGTCCCTATTGTTTCAGATATGTCCACTGTCTCAGTCCTTGTTTTTTCAGAACATATCCATTTTCTCAATCCCTGTTGTCTCAGACAAGACTTGACCACTGCCTCCGTCCCTGTTGTCTCAGATATTTCCAATGCCTCAGTCCCTGTTGTTTCAGACATATCCACTGTGTCAGTACCTCTTGTTCCAGACATGTCACTTTCTCAATCTCTGTTGCCTCAGACATGTCCTATGTCTCAGTCCCTGTTGTCTCAGGCATGACATGTCCATTCGCTCAGACATGTCCACTATCTCAGTACCCGTTGTCTTATATATGCCTAATGTCACAGTCCAGATGGCTCAGATGTGTCCACTGTCCCAGTCCGTGATGTCACAGACATGTAGACTGTCTTAGTCCCTGTTTTCTCAAACACGTCCACTGTCTCAGTGCCTGTTGTTTCAGATATGTCCACTGTCTCAGTCCCTGTTGTCTAGTATGTGTCCACAGTCTAAATTCTTGTCTTCTCAGATAGGACATGTCTACTGTCTCAGACATTTCAACTGTCTTAGTGTCTGTTGTCTCTGACATGTACACTGTTGTGATGGTTAATCCTGTGTGTCAACTTGACTGGACTAAGGAACAAATAAGAGAAAAGGAATGTTTGGATTGGACCACCTAAACCCGGATGACCACCCCCACATGTGGGCATTACCTTCTGCTGGCAGGCTGTATAAAATGCCATGGAATAAGGAGCTGGTCCCTTTTCTCCAGCGGCTTGCCTCTCTCATCTGGGGAGTTTGTCTTGCTGCTGTGATCAACCTTTCAGATCCCAGCGTGTACTGAGACCGGCAGAACTCCTGGAATCCATTCGGGCCTTCCACACTAGATTGGGACTACTGAGACATCCAGCCTTGTGGCCTGAGCAGTTCCATGGATTCTCTTGGCCTTTCCAGTGTGGTGCAGCTACTGTTGGACTCCTTGAACTCTGTCACGTGAGCAAATCAATAAATTGTATATAGCTATATATTCGTCCTGTTACTTCTGTTTCTTTAGAGAACCCTGACTAATACAGATTTTGGTACCAGGAGTGGTTCTAGAGAAACAGAATTGAAAGGATGAATTTCTTTAGTGGGCTTGGAAGTCTCTGGAGCCAGCTCTCCAACTCAATGAAGGCTAGAGTTACTGAAGGCTTTCCTGGGGGCATGAAGAGGAATGATAATCCTTGGTGCAGACTATTTGAAATAATTATGAAGATAGATCCATTTAACTCACCTAACTCACCTCTTGTGAGAAGCAAGGAATTTAGTGGCTCTATATATAAAACGTTCGAGAAATTGCGGAAAAATAAGGAAAATAATGATGTTGCCTTGTTGCTCCTAGCATGTCTGGATAAAGTGATACAGGAAAATAAGGAGATCAGTGATAAAAATGACCAGCTCCGTATTCGAAACAACAGTTTAATGGTTTCCAAGTGTGCTCTGGAAGAGAATCTTCTCTCCAGCAGCCAAAGAGCTAAAGCAGCAGAAAATCAAGCTGGAGCCCTTATTATATGTTTGGCTGATTTACAACGCAAATTTAATTCCCAGCCACGAAGAGTGTCAGCAGTTAAAGTGAGAGCACTGGTGGGGAAAGGGTGGAATCCTGAAACTTGGGATGGAGATGTGTGGGAGAACCATGATGATGAGGATTTTGAACCCTCGGATTCTGAGGGATTTTCTTTATCTGAGGAATTAATCTCCCCACCCTCAGCAGAGAATCCACACCCTGCAGATCCCTCCTCCCCACCCTTGCCTGAGGAAACTAATCCCCCCCTCCCAGTGGGAGCTAATGTCCCTCAGGGCCCAACAATTGTTGCCTCTAGACCTATAACCAGATTGAAGTCTAAGCAAGCCCCTCAAGGTGAGATAGAAAGTGTGGTCCACGAGGAGGTGCGATATACTACTAAAGAAATTAATGAGTTTGCTGATTCATTCCGGCAGAAGCCTAAGGAATATGTGTGGGAATGGATTTTAAGGGTGTGGGATAATGGTGGAAGGAATATAAAATTGGATCATACTGAGTTTATCGATATGAGCCCACTGAGTAGAGATTCTAGGTTTAACATGGAAGCTCGAGCAGTTAAAAAAGGTGTTAAAAGTTTATTTGAATGGTTGGCTGATGTATTTATTAAAACATGGCCTACTAACAGCGAGTTAGAGATGCCTGATATTCCTTGGCTTAGTATTGATGAAGGGATTGTGAGGGTCAGGCAGATGGGCATGCTCGAGTGGATTCGAAGTGTAAAACCACATTCTCCACAATATGAGGACCCAGAGGACATGCCACTCACTGAATTTATAAGATGGAAAGTACTGAGAGAGACACCAGAACATTTGAAGAGCTTTGTTTTTGCTCTATTTCTTATGCCAGATCTTACAGTTAGAGAAGTTGTGGCTCGTTTGCATAAATTAAATGTACACGTAGTAGGTCTAACAGGACCTCAGGGTAGGCGTCAGGTGGCAGCACTGAATCGCAGAAGGCCAGATGAGCGTAGTTACAGTAATTATCATAATGGGTGGCAAAGGCAAAACAATACCTATAATGGCATGACCCGAAATGATCTTTGGAACTGGCTAATTAATCATGGTGTTCCCAGGAACCAAATACATAAGAAGCCTACTAAGTTTTTATTTGATCTGTATAAGCAGAAAAGCTCTAGAACGAATGACAGGAAGTCAACATTTGATTTTAGGAGTAGCGAATCCCGCCCAGTTGACCGGTTTCCAGACTTGAGACAGTTCACAGACCCAGAACCCCTTGAATGAAGGGGTGGCCGGGTTCCAGTGAGGAAGGACCTTGTCACAATACCAAAGAGTTATGCTGTTTGCCTTCCTCCTGTCCTTCCCCAGAGGGACCTGAGGCCTTTTACTAGGGTAACTGTACACTGGGGAAAAGGAAATAATCAGACTTTTCGAGGCCTATTGGATACTGGTTCTGAGTTGACACTGATCCCAGGAGACCCTAAAAAGCATTGTGGCCCTCCGGTTAAAGTAGGGGCCTATGGAGGTCAGGTGATAAATGGAGTTTTGGCTGAAGTCCGACTCACGGTGGGCCCAGTGGGTCCCAGAACGCATCCCGTAGTTATTTCCCCAGTCCCAGAATGTATAATTGGGATAGATATAATTAGAAATTGGCAGAATCCCCACATTGGTTCCCTGATCTGTGGAGTGAGGGCTATTATGGTTGGAAAGGCCAAATGGAAACCATTGGTGTTGCCTCTACCAGGGAAAATAGTGAACCAAAAACAGTATCGTATCCCTGGAGGGATTGCGGAGATTAATGCCACTATCAAGGATTTGAAAGATGCAGGGGTGGTGATTCCTACCACATCTCCATTTAACTCTCCAATTTGGCCTGTGCAAAAGACAGATGGATCATGGAGAATGACAGTTGACTATCGAAAACTCAACCAAGTAGTGACACCAATTGCAGCCGCTGTACCAGATGTGGTGTCCTTACTCGAGCAGATTAATATGTCTCCTGGTACCTGGTATGCAGCTATTGATCTGGCCAATGCTTTCTTCTCAATACCGGTTCATAAGGACCACCAGAAGCAATTTGCTTTCAGCTGGCAAGGCCAACAGTATACCTTTACTGTCTTACCTCAGGGGTATGTTAACTCTCCAGCCTTGTGCCATAACTTAGTTAGAAGGGATCTTGATCGCCTGGCTCTTCCACAAAATATCACACTGGTCCACTATATTGATGATGTTATGCTGATTGGACCCAGTGAACAGGAGGTAGCAGCTAGTCTAGACTTGTTGGTAAAGCATATGTGCACGAGAGGATGGGAAATAAATCCAATTAAATTCAAGGGCCATCAACCTCAGTGAAGTTTCTAGGAGTTCAGTGGTGTACAGCATGCAGAGACATTCCTTCTAAGGTAAAGAATAAGTTGTTGCACCTGGCCCCTCCCTCCAACAAGAAAGAAGCACAACGTTTGGTGGGCCTTTTTGGATTCTAGAGGCAGCACATTCCTCATCTGGGTGTGTTACTACGACCCATATATCAGGTGACTCGGAAGGCAGCAAACTTTGAGTGGGGCTTGGAGCAGGAAAAGGCTCTTCAACAGGTCCAGCCTGCAGTGCAGGCTGCTCTGCCCCTAGGGCCATATGATCCAGCAGACCCAATGGTGCTTGAGGTATCAGTGGCAGATAGAGATGATGTCTGGAGTCTGTGGCAGGCTCCCATAGGGGAATCACAGCGGAGGCCCTTGAGATTTTGGAGCAAGGCTCTACCTTCCTCTACAAACAACTATTCTCCTTTTGAAAGACAGCTCTTTACCTGCTATTGGGCCTTAGTGGAAACTGAACGTTTGACAATGGATCACCAAGTCACCATGCGACCTGAGTTGCCCATCATGAGCTGGGTGTTATTTGACCCACCAGACCATAAAGTAGGACGTGCACAGCAACAGTTCAGTGTCAAATGGAAGTGGTAAATATGGGACAGGGCCCGGTCAGGCCCTGAGGGCACAAGTGCCACAGGCTAACCCAGTCGGATTTCTTACACCTGCGGGAAAATCAGAGTCTTTTACAGGAGGGCACAGATTAGGCAAAATATAATAAAATGGACATGACACCAGAGTGGTCTTGAATCTAGTGCACCTTTACTGAGATCAAGTTAAGTTTTTATACAAGCAGGAAAAGCGGGCTGCAAAAGGGGGAAGGGCCGAGGTGGCTGGCAGGGGATTTGCATCTCCTCGAGAACGAAGGGCTTACTGCCTTAGGGACTCGCACCTGGATTGCAAGGCCAGCAATAAATTTGTACATCAATGAAAGATAAGCAATAAAATAGCAGTCTTGGAATCACAAGCCATTAACTGTCTTTGTTTATTTTCAAGTTCCAATTTGATGTTTCTCATCCTTCCTGGGGCTAGAGCTTTCCCAAGGCTATTTGTTATCTCCAGGTTGTGATTTAAGCTACAAGCCTGAAAAGGGGGGCCTTTTGGCTCTTCATAAATTCCACAGTGTTTATCTTAAAGGAGAAATCCCCGCCATGTGCCTCTAACTAAGTGTTACACTTTAATATGTATAACCGTAGCTAAACTTTATCTTACTAACTTTATTAGATGTAGCTTTCTGCTTAAAGGACTGAGTCTTATTATTATTAAGTTTGGAAGGACACTTTTATTATTTGTAACTAACCTATGATCTCACTTAGTGTAATGTCTACAATATCTGTGGGGACTTTTAGGACAAAGGAGCCTTTAAATGTTGTATCTCTGTAAGATTTTTCTTAGGTTCATGAGGCTTCTGTTTGCCTGAATTATTTTTAAACATGTTTAACTGTCCCTTGTCTGGAACTGAGGTTGTTCTGGGCTCCGGAGGAGAGTCAAAAGACAGTGTACAAAGTCCAACACTCATGAAGCATAACATCTTTGTAATGCATCATGATCTTAGAAGCTGAGACCGGGTACTCTGTCACTGACCACCAGGGAGCTTAGCCTCGGGAGGCACATAAATCCTTGCCCGTTATTATGCTCACACAGACGACACTGGAGTTGGTGTGGCACACAAGCAAGTTACATGAAGAAGTCCAAATGCCTATGGTTCCCACTCCTGTTACAATGCCTCCTGTGCTTAAGCATGCACCTATGGCTTCGTGGGGTTTGCCCTATGATCAGTTGACTGAGGAAGAGAAGTCTAGGGCCTGGTTTACTGATGGTTCTGCACACTATGCAGGCACCACCCAGAGGTGGACAGCTGCAGCATTACAGCCAATTTCTGAAACAACCCTAAAGGACACTGGTGAAGGAAAGTCTTCACAGTGGGCAGAACTTCGGGCAGTGCACATGGTTGTGCATTTTGCCTGGAAGGAGAAATGGCCAGAGGTTCGATTATATACTGATTCATGGGCTGTAGCCAATGGTTTGGCTGGATGGTCAGGGACTTGGAAGGAGCATGACTGGAAAATTGGTGAGAAAGACATTTGGGGAAGAAGTATGTGGATAGAGCTCTCTGAATGGTCAAAGGATGTGAAGATACTTGTGTCTCATGTAAATGCTCATCAAAAGGTGATCTCAGCAGAGGATGAGTTTAATAATCAAGTAGATCGGATGACTCGTTCTGTGGATAGTCAGCCTCTTTCTCCAGCTATCCCTGTTGTTGCTCAATGGGCCCATGAACAAAGTGGTCATGGTGGCAGAGATGGAGGTTATGCATGGGCTCGACAGCATGGACTTCCACTCACCAAGGCTGATCTGGCTACAGCTGCTGCCGAGTGCCAGATTTGCCAACAGCAGAGACCAACATTGAGCCCCCGATATGGTGCTATTCCCCGGGGTGACCAGCCAGCAACCTGGTGGCAGGTTGACTACATTGGACCACTTCCATCATGGAGGGGACAGCGTTTTGTTCTTACAGGAATAGATACTTATTCTGGTTATGGATTTGCCTTTCCTGCACGTAATGCTTCTGCCAAAACTACCATCCAGGGACTTACGGAATGCCTTATCCACCGTCATGGTATTCCTCACAGCATTGCTTCTGATCAAGGAACTCACTTCACAGCCAAAGAAGTGCGACTGTGGGCCCATGGTCATGGTATCCACTGGTCTTACCATGTTCCCCACCACCCAGAAGCAGCTGGCTTGATAGAACGATGGAATGGCCTCTTGAAGACACAGTTACAGCGCCAATTAGGTAGCAATACCCTGGAGGGCTGGGGCAAGGTTCTCCAGCAAGCAGTATATGCTTTGAATCAGCGTCCACTATATGGTACTGTTTCTCCTATAGCCAGAATTCATGGGTCCAGGAACCAAGGGGTGGAAGTGGGAATGATTCCACTCACTATCACCCCTAGTGACCCAGTAGGAAAATTTTTGCTTCCTGTACCCACGACCTTGTGTTCTGCTGGTCTAGATGTTTTGGCTCCAATGGGGGGAGTGCTTTTGCCAGGAGATACAGCAAACATTCCATTGAACTGGAAGCTAAGACTTCCCCCTGGCCACTTTGGGCTTCTACTGCCTTTAAGCCAACAGGCTAAGGAAGGAATAACAGTAGTAGTAGGAGTGATTGATCCAGACTACCAGGGGGAAATTGGACTTTTTCTCCACAATGGGGGCAAGGAAGATTATGTCTGGAAGGCAGGAGATGCTGTAGGGCGCTACCATGTCCTATGATTAAGGTCAATGGAAAACTCCAACAACCCAAACCAGACAGGACAATAAATGGCCCAGACCCTTCAAGGATGAAGGTATGGGTCACTCCTCCAGGGAAAGAGCCAAGACCTGCAGAGGTGCTTGCTGATGGTGGAGGAAATACAGAATGGGTCGTAGAAGAAGGTAGTCATAAATGTCAGCTGAGGCCATGGGACCAGTTGCAGAAATGTGGATTATAATAGATATTAACTTTTGTCCTATTTGGTTAAGAATGTGCTTGTCCATATATATATATGTGTGTGTGTGTGTGTGTGTGTGTGTATTAAGTGGATACTTGTGTTCTCTTTTGAATGTGCAACTGAGATAAGTATTGTGTTGTCATATTTAGGTTATTAGATACTGAAGTATTAAGTGTTCCTCAAGGAAATTACCACCTACTCTAAGATATAATGCTTTGTTATTGCACATGAGACACTTATAACATGTTAGGTGGAATTATGACCTTGCCATTGTTTGCAATTGACATTTAAGCATAACATAAGGAGAAGCTATTTATTGGGTGTCAAGTTGACAAGGGGTGGACTTGTGATGGTTAATCCTGGGTGTCAACTTGACTGGACTAAGGAACGAATAAGAGAAAAAGGATGTTCAGATTGGACCACCTCAACCCAGATGGCCCACCCCAAATGTGGGTGTTACCTTCTGCCGGCAGGCAGTATAAAGGGCCAAGGCAGAGGGAGCTGGTCCCTTTTTAATGCGGCTTGACTCTCTCATCTGGTGAGTTTGTCTTGCTGCTGTGATCAACCCTTCGGATGCCAGTGTGTACTGAGACTGGCAGATCTCCTGGAATCCATCTGGCCTTCAGCACCAGTTTGGGACTACTGAGACATCCAGTCTTGTGGACTGAGCAGTTCTCTGAATTCTCAGCCTCTCCAGTGTGGCGCGTCTACTGTTGGGCTCCTTGAACTCTGTCACGTGAGCAAATCAATAAATTGTATATAGCTATATATTCATCCTGTTACTTCTGTTTCTTTAGAGAACCCTGACTAATACAACTGTCTCACTCTACTTTGTCTCAGAAATGTCCAACGTCACAGTCCCCGTTTTCTCAGACATGTCCACTGTCTCTGTTCCTGTTGTTTCAGACATGTCCACATTTTCAGTCACTCAGTCACTGTTATGTCACACATGTCCATGGTCTAAGTCCCTGTTGTTTCAGACATGTTCACTGTCCCAGTCCTTATTGTTTCAGAACATATCCACTTTCTCAATCCTTGTTGTCTCAGACATGTCCACTGTCTCATTCCGTGTTGTCTCAGACATGTCTGCTGTCTGAGTCCCTGTTATCTAAGATATGTCCAATGTCATTCCCTCTTTGCTCAGACATAGCCACAGACTTAGTCTCTGTTGTCCCAGACATATCACGTCTGAAACAACCGAGACTGAGACAGTGGACCTATCTGAGACAACAGGGACTGAGACACTGGACATGTCTGAGTCAACAGGGACTGAGAAAGTGGACATGTCTGTGAGAACATGGACTGGGACAGTTGACACATCTCTGCCACCTGGACTGAGACAGTAGGCATACATTGTTGTCCCAGACATGTCCAAATTCTCAGTCCCTTTTGACTCAGACATGTCCAATGTCTCTTCCCTTCTGTCTCAGACATGACATGTCCACTGGCTCAGACATGTCCAGTGTATCAGTCTCTGTTGTCTTATATACGTCTACTCTCTCAGTCCAGGTGTCTCAGATGTGTCCACTGTCCCCGTCCGTGTTGTCACAGTCATGTCCACTGTCTCAGACCCTGTTGTTTCAGACATGACCATTGTCAAAGTCCCTGTTTTGTCAGAACATATCCACTTTCTCAATCCTTGTTGTCTCAGACAAGACATGTCCACTGTTTCATTCCCTGTTGTCTCAGACATGTCCACTGTCTCAGTGCTTGTTGTTTCAGACATATCCACTGTGTCAGGCCCTGTTGTCCCAGACATGTCCACTTTCTCAATCGCTGTTGACTCAGACATGTCCAATGACTCTGTCCCTGTTTTCTCAGACATGACATGTCCACTTGCTCAGACATATCGACTGTCTCAGTCTCTGTTGTCTTATGTACGCCTACTGTCTTAGTCCAGGTGGTTGAGATGTGTCCACTGTCCCAGTCCATGTTGTCACAGACATGTCCACTGTTTCAGTCCCTGTTGTGTCAGACATGTCCACGGTCCTAGTCCCTGTTTTCTCAGATATGTCCACTGTCTCAGTCCCACTTGTTTCAGACGTGTTCACTGTCCAAGTCCCTGTTGTCTGAAACATATCCACTGTATCAGTCCCTGTTGTCTCAGACATGTCCACTGTCTCAGTCCCTGTTGTCTCAGATATGTCCAATGTCTCAGTAACTGTTGTCTAGGATGTGTCGACAGAATACGTTCTTGTCTTCTCAGACAGGACATATCAACTGTCTCAGACATGTCAACTGTCTCATTGTCTGTTGTCTCTGACATGTCCTCTGTCTCACTCCCCTTTGCCTCAGAAATGTCCAATGTCACAGTAGCTGTTGTCTCTGACATGTCCACTGTCTCTGTTCCTGGTGTTTCAGACATGCTCATGGTTTTAGTCACTGTTATCTCAGACATGTCCATGGTCTAAGTCCCTGTTGTCTTAGACATGTCCACTGTCTCAGTCCCTGTTTTTTCCGAACATATCAACTTTCTAATTCCCAGTTGTCTCACACAAGACATGTCCACTGTCTCATTCCCTGTTGTTTCAGACATGTTCACTGTCTGAGTCCCTGTTGTCTCAGAAAAGTCCACTGTCTCAGTCCCTGTTGTCTCAGATATGTTCACTGTCTAAGTCCCTGGTGTCTAGGATATATCCACAGTCTAAGTTCCTGTCTTCTCAGACAGGACCTGTCCAGTGTCTCAGATATGTCAACTGTCTCAGTCTCTTGTCTCTTGTCTGAGACAAGGCCACTGTTGCAGTCAAAGTTGTTTCACCCATGTCCACTTTCTCAGTCCCTGTTTTCTCAGACATGTCCATGGTCTCAGTCCCTGTTTTTTCAGACATGTGGCCTGTCTCATTCCCTGTTGTTTCGACATGAACACACCCTTATTCGCAGTTATTTCAGACATATCCACTGTCTCAGTCCCTGTTGTCTGAGAAATGTCCACTGTTTTATTCCCTGTTTTATCAGACATATCCAATGTGTCAGTCCGTGTTGTCTCAGATATGTCCACTGTCCCAGTCCTGGTTGTCTCAGATATGTCCACTGTCTCAGTCCCTGTTGTCTCAGATGTGTCCACTGTCTCAGTAGCTGTCATCTCAAACAGGACTAGTTCATTGGCTCAGACATTTCAACTGTCTCAGCCTCTATTGTCTCAGACAGGTCCATTGTCTGGAGCCCTATAGACTCAGACGTGTCCACTGTCTCAGTCCCTCTTGTCTAAGACATATCCACTGTCTCATTCCCTGTTGTCTCAGACATGTCCATGAGCTCTAATCCTGTTGACTCATAAGTCCCCCTGTCTCTGTCCTTTTGGTCTCAAACATATCCACTGTCTCATTCCCTGTTTTATCACATTTGTCCACTGTCTCCGTCCCTGATTCTCAGGCATGTCCCGTGTCTCAGTCCCTGTTGTGTCAGACATGTCCGAAATCTAAGTCCCTGTTGTCTCAGACATGTCCACTGTCTCAGTAAGTGTTGTCACAGACATGTCCATGATCTCACTCCCTGTTGTCCCAGACATGTCCAAGGTCTCAGTTCCAATTTTCTCAGGCATGTCCACAGTGTCATTCCCTGTTGTCTCAGACATGTCAACGGTCTCAGTACATTTTGTCTCAGACATGTCCACTGTCTCAGTCCCTGTTGCCTTAGATATGTTGACTGTCTCAGTCCCTCTTTTCTCAGATATGTCAACTGTCTCTGTCCCTGTTGTCTCTGACATGTCCACTCTCTCAGTCTGTGTTTTTTCACAATATATCCATTTTCTAAATCCCTGTTGTCTCATACAAGACATGTCCACTGTCTCATAACCTGTTTTCTCAGACATGTCAACTCTCTGAGTCCCCGTTATCTCAGATATGTCCAATGTAATTCCCTCTTTCCTCAGACATGTACACAGACTTAGTCCCTGTTGTCCCAGACATGCCCACTTTCTCAGTCCCTGTTCTCTCAGACATGTACACAGACTTAGTCCCTGTTGTCCCAGACATGCCCACTTTCTCAGTCCCTGTTCTCTCAGACATGTTCATCGTCTCAGAACCTGTTGTCTGAGACATGTCCACTGTCTCAGTCCCTGTTGTCTCAGATATATATATACTGTCTCGGTCCCTGTTGTTTCAGACATGTGGCCTGTCTCAATCCCTGTTGTCTCAGACATGAATAAGCTCTTAGTCGCAGTTGTATCAGACATGTCCACTGTCTCAGTCTCTTTTGTCTCAGACATCTCCACTGTCTCAGTCCCTGTTGTTTCAGACATATCCACTGTGTCAGCCCACGTTGTCTCAGACATGTCCAGTGGCTCATTCCTTGTTGTCTCAGATACGTCCTCTGTCTCAGTCCTTGTTGTCTCAGATATGTCCACTCTCTCAGTTCCTGTTGTCTCAGATGTGTCCACTCTCTCAGTCGCTGTCATATCAGACAGGACTTGTTCACTGGCTCAGAAATTTCTACTGTCTCAGCCTCTATTGTCTCAGAGAGGTCCATTGTTTTGAACCCTGTTGACTGAGTTGTGTCCACTGTCTCAGTCACTTTTTTCTCAGATATGTCCACTGTCTCATTCCCAGTTGTATCCAACTGGTCCACTGTCTCAGTGCCTTTTGTCTGAGCCATAGCCACTGTCTCAGTCCCTGTTGTCTTGGACATGTTCATGATCTCAAACCCGGTTGACTCAGACGTGTCCATTTTCTCAGTCCCTTTGGTCTCAGTCTTGTCCACTATCTCATTCCATGTTGTATCACATTTGTCCACTGTCACAATCCCTGTTTCTCAGGCATGACAAGTGTCTCAGTCCCTGTTGTGTCAGACATGTCCAATGAATAACTTCCTGTTGTCTCAGACATGTCCACTGTCTCAGTCCCTGTTGTCTCAGACATGTCCAGTTTCTCATTCCCTGTTTTCTCAGACATGTCAAAAGTCTCAGTTCCCATTGTCTCAGACATGTCCACAGTGTCAGTCCCTGTTGTCTCAGACACGTCCATGGTCTCAGTACCTTTTGTCTCAGACATGTGCACTGCCTCAATCCCTGTTGTCTCACATATGTACACTGTCTCAGTTCCTGTTGTCTCAGAAATGTCTACTGTCTCAGTCTCTGTTGTTTCAGACATATCCAATGTGTCAGTCCCTGTTGTACCAGACATGTCCACTGTCTCAGTCCCTGTTGTCTTATATACATCTACTGTCTCAGTCCATGAGGCTCAGATGTGTCCACTGTCCCAGTCCATGTTGTCACAGACATGTCCAGTGTCTCAGTCACTGTTGTCTCAGATATGTCCACTGTCTCAGTCCCTGTTGTCTAGGATGTGTCCACATTCTAAGTTCCTGTCCTCTCAGACAGGACATGTCTACTATCTCAGAAATGTCAACTGTCTCAGTGTCTGTTGTCTGTGACATGCTAACAGTCTCACTCCCCTTTGTTTCAGAAATGTCCAATGTCACAGTCCCTGTTGTCTCAGACATGACCACTGTCTCTGTTCCTGTTGTTTCAGACATGTCCACGGTTTCAGTCACTGTTATCTCAGACATGACAACGGTCTCAGTCCCTGTTGTCTCAGACATGTCCACTGTCTCAGGCCCTGATTTTTCAGAACATATCTACTTTCTCAATCCCTCTTGTCTCAGACAAGACATGTCCACAATCTCATTCCCTGTTGTCTCAGACATGTCCACTCTCTGAGTCCCCCTTATCTCACATATGTCCAATGTCATTCCCTCTTTGCTCAGACATGTCCACAGACTTAGTCCCTGTTGCCCCAGACATGTCCACTTTCTCAGTCCCTGTTCACTCAGATATGTCCAGTGTCTCAGTCCCTTTTGTCTCAGACATGACTTGTCCACTGGCTCAGACATGTCCACTGTCTCAGTCCCTGTTGTCTTGTATATGTCTACTGTCTCTGTCCAGGTGGCTCAGATGTGTCCACTGTCCCAGTCCTTGTTGTCACAGACATGTCCCCCTGTCTCAGTCACTGTTGTCTAGGATGTGTCCACAGTCTAAATTCCTGTCTTCTCAGACAGGACATGTCTAATGTCTCAGAAATGTCAACTGTCTCAGTGTCTGTTGCCTGTGACATGTCCACCGTCTCACTCCCCTTTGTCTCAGAAATGTCAAGTGTCAGAGGCCCTGTTGTCTCAGACATGTCCACTGTCTCTGTTCCTGTTGTTTCAGATATGTCCATGGTTTCAGTCACTGTATTCTCAGACATGTCCATGGTCTAAGTCCCTGTTGTCCCAAACATGTCTACTGTCTCAGTCGCTGTTGTCTCAGACATGTCTGCAGCCTTAGTCCCTGTTTTCTCAGACATGACCACTGTCTAAAGACCTGTTTTTTCAGAACATTTCTACTTTCTCAATCCCTGTTGTCTCAGACAAGACATGCCACAGTCTCATTCCCTCTTTGCTCAGACATGTCCAAAGACTTACTCCCTGTTGTCCCAGACTTGTCCATTTTCCCAGTTCCTGTTGACTTAGACATGTCCAATGTCTCAGTCCCTGTTGTCTCAGACATTCCATGTCCACTGGCTCAGACATGTCCACTATCTCAGTCCCTGTTTTCTTATATACGTCTACTGTCTCCGTCCAGGTGGCTCAGATGTGTCTACTGTCCCACTCTGTGTTGTCACAGACATGTTCACAGTCTCCGTCCCTGTAGTTTCAGACATGTCCACTGTCTCAGTCCCTGTTTTCTCAGAGTATATCCAGTTTCTCAATCCCTGTTCTCTCAGGCAAGACATGTCCACTGTCTCATTCCTGTTGTCTCAGACATGTCCACTGTCTTAGTCCCTGTAGTCTCAGATATGTCCACTGTCTCAGTCCTGGTTGTTTCAGACTTGTCCCCTGTCCAAGTCGCTGTTTTCTGAGACATGTCCACTCTCTCAGTCCCTGTTGTATTATATACGTCTACTTTGTCACTCCAAGTGGCTCAGATGTGTCCACTGTCCCAGACCCTGTTGTTTCAGACATGTCCATTGTCTCATTTGCTGTTGTGTCAAATATGTCCACTGTCTCCGAACCTGTTGTCTCAGATATGTCCACTGTCTCAGTCCCGGTTTTTTCAGACATGTCCTCTGTCCATGTCCCTGTTGTCTCAAACATATCCACTGTCTCAGTTCCTGTTTTCTCAGACATGTCCACTGTCTCAGGCCCTGTTGTATCAGCTATGTCCAATGTCTCAGTCCCTGTTGTCTAGGATGTGTCCATGGTCTCAGTAACTTTTTTCTCAGCCATGTCCTTTGTCTCAGTCCCTGTTGCCTCAGACATGTTCACTATCTCAGTCCCTGTTGTCTCAGATATGCCACTGTCTCAGTCCCTGTTGTCTCAGACATGTCCACTGTCTCAGCCCGTGTTTTTTTTCAGAACATATCCACTTTCTCAATCCCTGTTGTTTCAGACAAGACATGTCCACTGTCTCATTCCCTGTTGTCTCAGACATGCCCATTGTCTCAGTCCCTGTTTTTTTCAGAAAATATCCACTTTCTCAATCCCTGTTGTCTCAGACAAGACATGTCCACTGTCTCATTCCCTGTTTTCTGAGAAATGTCTACTGTCTGCGTCCCCGTTATCTCAGATATGTCCAACGTAATTCCTTCTTGGCTCAGACATGTCCGCAGACATAGTACCTGTTGTCCCAGACATGTCCAATTTCTCAGCCCCTGTTTACTCAGACATGTCCAATGTGTCAGTCCCTGTTGTCTCAGATATGACATGACCACTGGCTCAGACATGTCCACTGACTCAGTCCCTGTTGTCTTATATACGTCTATTGTATCAGTCCGGGCGTCTCAGATGTGTCCATTGTCCTAGTACATGTTGTTACAGACATGTTCATTGTCTCAGTCCCTGTTGTTTCAGACATGTCCACTG
Source organism: Rhizomys pruinosus (assembly GCA_009823505.1). Taxonomy (NCBI): domain Eukaryota; kingdom Metazoa; phylum Chordata; class Mammalia; order Rodentia; family Spalacidae; genus Rhizomys; species Rhizomys pruinosus. Next base: position 2,781,174 of record VZQC01008386.1, read on the forward strand.
TCTCAGTCCCTTTTGTCTCAGATATGTCCACTGTCTCAGTCCCAGTTTTTTCAGATGTGTCCACTGTCCAAGTCCCGGTTGTCTCAAACATCCACTGTCTCAGTCCCTATTGTCTCAGATATGTCCACTGTCTCAGTCCCTGTGGTCTAGGATTTGTCCACAGTCTAAGTTCATGTCTTCTCAGACAGGACCTGTCCACTCTCTCAGACATGTCAACTGTCTCAGTCTCTGTTGTCTCTGACATATCCACTGTCTCAGTACCCGTTGTCTTATATACATCTATTTTATCAGTCCAGGTGGCTCAGATGTGTCCACTGTCCCAGACCCTGTTGTCCCAGAGATTTCCATTGTCTCAGTACCTGTTGTTTCAGACACGTCCACTGTCTCATTCCCTGTTGTCTCAAATATGTCCATTGTCTCAGTCTCTCTTGTCCCAGACATGTCCACTGTCTCAGTCCCTGTTTTCTCGGACATGTCTGTGGCCTCAGTCCCTGTTTTCTGAGACATGTCCACGGTCTCAGGCCCTGTTTTTTCAGAACATATCAAATTTCTCAATCTCTGTTTTTTCAGACAAGACATGTCCACAGTCTCATTCTCTGTTTTCTCAGACATGTCAACAGTCTCAGTCCCCTTTATCTCACATATGTATAATGTCATTCCCTATTTGCTCAGACATGTCTACAGACTTAGTCCCTGTTGTCCCAGACATGTCCACTTTCTCAGACCCTGTTTACTCAGATATGTCCAGTGTCTTAGTCCCTTTTGTCTCACACATGACTTGTCCACTGGCTCAGACGTGTGCACTGTCTCTGTCCCTGTTGTCTTATAACCGTCTACTGTCTCAGTCCAGGTGGCTCTGATGTTTCCACTGTCCCAGTCCGTGTTGTCACAGACTTGTCCACTGTCTCAGTCACTGTTGTCTCAGATATGCCCACTGTTTCATTCCCTGTTGTGTAGGATGTGTCCACAGTCTAAGTTCCTGTCTTCCAAGACAGGACATGTCTACTGTCTCAGAAATGTCAACTGTCTCAGTGAATGTTATCTCTGACATGTCAAGCGTCTCAGTCCCCTTTGTCTCAGAAATGTGAAATGTCATAGTCCCTGCTGTCTCAGACATGTCCACTGTCTCTTTTCCTGTTGTTTCAGACATGTCCACAGTTTCATTCACTGTTATCTCAGACATGTCCATGGTCTAAGTCCCTGTTTTCCCAGACAGGTCCACTGTCTCAGTCCCTGTTGTCTCAAACATGACTGCGGTCTCAGTCCCTGTTGTCTCAGACATGTACACTGTCTCAAGCCCTCTTTTTTCAGAACATATCTACTTTCTCAATACCTGTTGTCTCAGACAAGACATGTCCACAGTCTCATTCCCTGTTGTCTCAGACATGGCCACTCTCTGAGTCCCCGTTATCTCAGATATGTCCAATGTCATTCCCTCTTTGCTCAGACATGTCCACAGACTTAGTCCCTGTTGTCCCAGAGATGTGCATTTTCCCAGTTCCTGTTGAGTCAGACATGTCCAAATTCTCAGTCCTTGTTGTCTCAGACATGACATGACCACAGGGTCAGACATGTCCACTGTCTAATTCCTTGTTGTGTCAGACATGTCCAATGTATAAGTCCCTGTTGTCTCAGACATGTCCACTGTCTCAGTCAGTGTTGTCTCAGACATGTCCACTGTCTCAGTTCCTGTTGTCTTGGACATATTCATGATCTCAAACCATGTTGAATCAGATGTGTCCACTGTCTCAGTCCCTTTGGTCTCAAACATGTCCACTGTCTCATTCCATGTTGTATCACATTTGTCCACTGTCTCAATCCCTGTTTCTCAGGCATGTCCCTTGTCTCAGTCCCTGTTGTGTCACATATGTCCAATGTATAAATCCCTGTTGTCTCAGACATGTTCACTGTCTCAGTCAGTGTTGTCTCAGATATGTCCACCATCTCAGTCCCTATTGTCTCAGACACGTCCACTCTCTCAGTCCCTGTTTTCTCAGACATGTCCAAGTCTCCGTGCCCATTGTTTCAGACATGTCCAGCGTGTCAGTCCCTGTTGTCTCAGACATGTCCACGGTCTCAGTACCTTTTGTCCCAGACATGTCCAATACCTCAGTCCCTGTTGTTTCAGATATGTACACTTTCTCAGTCCCTGTTGTCTCAGAAATGTCCACTCACTCAGTCTCTGTTGTTTCAGACATATGCACTGTGTCAATCCCTGATGTCCCAGACATGTCAACTTTCTCAGTCCCTGTTGATGCAGACATGTCCCGTGTCTCAGTCTATTTTGTCTCAGACATGACTTGTCCACTGGCTCAGACATGTCCACTATCTCAGTCCCTGTTGTCTTATATACGTCTACTGTCTCAGTCCAGGTGGCTCAGATGTGTCCAAGGTCCCAGCCCGTGGTGTAACAAACATGTCCACTGTCTCAGTCACTATTGTGTCAGATATGTCCACTGTCTCAGTCCCTGTTGTCTAGGATGTGTCCAGAGTCTAAGTTCCTGTCTTCTCAGACAGGACATGTCTACTGTCTCAGACATGTCAACTGTCTCAGTGTCTGTTACATGTCCACGGTCTCATCCTCTTTGTCTCAGAAATGTCCAATGTCACAGTACCTGTTTTCTCAGACATGCCCACTCTCTCTGTTCCTGTTGTTTCAGACATGTCCATGGTTTCAGTCACTGTTATCTCAGACATGTCCATGGTCTAAATTCCTGTTGTCTCAGACATATCCACTGTCTCAGTCCCTGTTGTCTCAGACATGTCCAATGTCTCAGGCCCTGTATTTTCAGAACATATCTACTTACACAATCCCTGTTGTTTCAGAAAATACATGTCCACAGTCTCATTCCCTGTTGTCTCAGACATGCCCACTGTCTGAGTCCCCTTTATCTGACATTTGTCCAATGTCATTCCCTCTTTTCTCAGACATGTCCACAGACTTAGTCCCTGTTGTCCCAGACATGTCCAATTTCTCAGTCCCTGTTGACTCAGATATGTCCAGTGTCTCAGTGCCTTTTGTCTCAGACATGACTTGTCCACTGGCTCACACATGTCCATTGTCTCAGTCCCTGTTGTCTTATATACGTCTACTGTCTCAGTCCAGGTGGCTCAAATGTGTCCACTGTCCCAGTCCATGTTGTCACAGACATGTCACTGTCTCAGGCACTGTTGTCTCAGATATGTCCGCTGTCTCAGTCCCTGTTTTCTAGGATGTGTCCACAGTCGAAGTTCCTGTCTTCTCAGACAAGACATGTCTACTGTCTCAGAAATGTTGACTGTCTTAGTGTCTGTTGTCTCTGACATGTCCACCGTCTCATACCACTTTGTCTCAGAAATGTCCAATGTCCCTGTTTCTGTTGGTTCAGACATGTCCACGGTTTCAGTCACTGTTATCTCAGACATGTCCATGGTCTAAGTTCTGTTTTCCCAGACATGTCCACTGTCTCAGTCCCTGTTGTCTCAGACATGTCTGCGGCCTCATTCCCTGTTGTCTCAGACATATCCACTGTCTCAAGCCCTGTTTTTTTAAGAACATATCTACTTTCTCAATGCCTGTTGTCTCAGACAAGACATGTCCATCGTCTCATTCCCTGTTGTCTCAGGCATGTCCACAGTCTGAGTCCCTGTTATCTCAGATATGTCCAATGTCATTCACTCTTTGCTCAGACAAGTCCACAGACTTAGTCCCTGTTGTCCCATACATGACCATTTTCCCAGTTCCTTTTCACTCAAACATGTCCAAAGTCTCAGTCCCTGTTGTCTCACACATGACATGTCCACTGGCTCACACATGTCCATTGTCTCAGTCCCTGTTGTGTCAGACATGTCCAATGTATAAGTCCCTGTTGTCTCATACATGTCCACTGTCTCAGTCAGTGTTGCCTCAGACAAGTCCACTATCTCAGTCCCTGTTTTCTCAGACATGTCCACTGCCTCAATCCCTGTTTCACAGACATGTCAAAGGTCTCTGTTCCCATTGTCTTGGACACTTCCACAGTGTCAGTCCCTGTTGTCTCAGACATGTCCATGGTCTCAGTACCTTTTGTCTCAGACATGTCCACTGCCTCAGTTCCTGTTGTCTAAGATATGTACACTGTCTCAGTCCCCGTTGTCTCAGGAATGTCCACTGTCTCAGTCCCTGTTGTTTCAGACATATCCAATGTGTCAGTCCCTGTTGTCCCAGAAATGTCCACTTTCTCAGTCCCTGTTGACTCAGACATGTCCAGTCTTTCAGTCCCTTTTGTCTCAGACATGACTTGTCAACTGGCTCAGACATGTCCACTGTCTCAGTCCCTGTTGTCTTATATACGTCTACTGTCTCAATCCAGGTGGCTCAGATATGTTCACTGTCCCAGTCCGTGTTGTCACAGACATGTCCACTGTATCAGTCACTGTTGTCTCAGATATGGCCACTGTCTCAGTCCCTGTTTTCTAGCATATGTCCACATTCTAAGTTCCTGTCTTCTCAGACAGGACATGTCTACTGTCTCAGACATGTCAACTGTCTCAGTATCTGTTGTCTGTGACATGTCCACCGGCGCACTACCCTTTGTCTCAGAAATGTCCAGTGTCACAGACCCTCTTGTCTCAGACATGTCCACTGTCTCTGTTTCTGTTGTTTCAGACATGTCCACGGTTTTAGTCACTGTTATCTCAGAAATGTCCATGGACTAAGTCCCTGTTGTCTCAGATATGTCCACTGTCTCAGTCCCTGTTGTCTCATATATGTCCACTGTCTCAGTCCCAGTTGTTTCAGACGTGTCCACTGTTCAATTCCCTGTTTTCTGAGACATTTCCACTGTCTCAGTCCCTGTTGTCTTATATACGTCTACTTTATCAGTCCAGGTGGCTCAGATATGTCCATTGTCAAAGTCCCTGTGGTTTCAGAAATGTCCATTGTCTCATTCCTTGCTGTGTCAGACATGTTCACTTTCTCAGTCCCTGTTGTCTCAGATATGTCCACTGTCACAGTTCCGGTTGTTTCAGACGTGTCCACTGTCCAAGTCCCTGTTGTCTCAACATATCCACTGTATCAGTCCATGTTGTTTCAGACATGTCCACTGTCTCAGTCCCTGTTGTCTCAGATGTGTCCATTGTCTCAGTCCTGGTTGTCTCAGACGTTTGCACTATCCAAGTCCCTGTTTTCTGAGACATGTCCACTGTCTCAGTCCTCGTTGTCATATGAATGTCTACTTTGTCAGTCCAGGTGGCTCAGATATGTCCACTGTCCCAATCCCTCTTGTTTCACACATGTCCATTGTCTCATTCCCTGTTGTCTCAGACATGTCCACTGTCTCAGTCCCTGTTGTCTCAGATATGGCCAATGTCTCAGTCCTGGTTGTTTCAGATGTGTCCACTGTCCAAGTCCCTGTTGTCTCAAACATATCCACTGTCTCAGTTCCTGTTGTCTCAGACATGTCCACTCTCTCAATCTCTGTTGTTTCAGACATGTGGCCTGTCTTATTCCCCGTTGTCTCAACATGAACACGCTCTTATTTGCTGTTGTATTAGATGTGTAGACTGTCTCAGTCCCTGTTGTCTCAGACATATCCATTATCTCAAACCCTGTTGACTCAGACGTGTCAACTGTCTCAGTCCCTATGGTCTCAGACATATCCACTGCCTCATTCCATGTTGTATCACATTTGTCCACTGACTCATTCCCTGTTTCTCAGGCATGTACAGTGTCTCAGTGCCTGTTGTGTCAGACATGTCCAATGTCTACGTTCCTGTTGTCTCAGACATGTCCACTGTCTCAGTCAGTGTTCTCTCAGACATGTCCAATATCTCAGTCCCTGTTGTCCCAGACATGTCCATTGTCTCAGTACCTGCTGTTTCAGACACGTCCACTGTCTCATTCCCTGTTGTCTCAGACATGTATAATGTCTAAGTCACTGTTGTCTCAGACATGTCCACTGTCTCAGACAGTGTTGTTTCAGACATGTCCACAATCTCAGTCCCTGTTGTCTCAGATATGTCCACTGTCTCATTCCCTGTTGTCTTACACATGTCCATGGTTCCAGTATCATTTTTCTCAGATACGTCCATTGCCTCAATCCCTGTTGTCTCAGATATGTACACTGTCTCAGTCCCTGTTGTCTCAGACATGTCCACTCTCTCAGTCCCTGTTGTTTCAGACATATCCACTGTGTCAGTCCCTGTTGTCCCAGACATGTCCACTTTCTCAGTCCCTGTTGACTCAGACATGTCCAGTGTCTCAGTCCCTTATGTCTGAGATATGCCCACTCTCTCAGTCCCTGTTGTTTCTGACATATCCACTGTGTCAGTACCTGTTGTCTCAGAAATGTCCACTGTCTCAGTCCCTGTTGTCCTAGACTGTCCAAGGTCTCAGTTCCCATTGTCTCAGACATGTCCACAGTGTCATTCCCTGTTGTCTCAGACAAGTCCACGGTCTCAGTATCTTTTGTCTCAGACATGTCCACTGCCTCAGTCCGTTTGTCTCATATATGTCCTCTGTCTCAGTCCCTGTTGTTTCAGACATATCCACTGTGTCAGTCCCTGTTGTCCCAGACATGTCCACTTTCTCAGTCCCTGTTTTCTCGGACATGACATGTCCACTGGCTCAGACATGTCCACTCTCTCAGTCCCTGTTGTCTTATATACGTCTACTGTCTCAGTCCAGGTGGCTCAGATGTGTCCAGTTTCCCAGTCCGTGTTGACACAGACATGTCCACTGTCTCACTCCGTGTTGTCTCAGACATATACAATGTCTCATGCCCTTTATTTTCAGAACATATCAACTTTCTCAATCCCTGTTGTCTCAGACAAGACATGTCCACTCTCTCATTCCCTGTTGTCCCAGATATGTCCACTTTCTCTGTCCCCGTTTTCTCAGATATGTCCAATATCATTCACTCTTTGCTCAGACATGGATACAGGCTTAGTCCCTGTTGTACCAGACATATCCACTTTCTCATTTCCTGTTGAATCAGACATGTCCAATGTCTCAGTCCCTGTTGTCTCAGACATGACATGTCCACTGACTCAGATATGTCCACCGTCTCAGTCCCTGTTGTCTTATATATGTCTACTGTCTCAGTCCAGGCTCAGATGTGTCCAGTGTCCCAGGCCATGTTGTCACAGACATGTCCACTGTCTCAATCCCTGTTGTTTCAGTCATGTCCACTGTCTCATTCCCTGTTTTTTCAGAACATATGCACTTGCTCAATCCCTATTGTCTCAGACAAGACATGTCCACTGTCTCAGTCCCTGTTGTGTCAGACATGTCCACTGTCTCAGTCCCTGTTATCTTAGATATGTCCACTGTCTCAGTCCCGGTTGTTTCTGACGTGTCTACTGTCCAAGTCCCTGTTGTCTCAAACATATCCACTGTCTCAGTTCCTGTTTTCTGAGACATGTCCACCGTCTCCATACCTGTTGTCTCAGATATGTCCACTCTCTCAGTCCCTGTTGTCTAGGAGGTGTCCAAAGTCTAAGTTCATGTCTTCTCAGACAAGAGCTGTCCACTGTCTCAGACATGTCAACTGTCTCTGTCCCTGTTGTTTCAGACATGTCCACTGTTTCAGTCCCTGTTTTTTCAGAACATATCCACTTTCTCAATCCCTGCTTTCTCAGACAAGACAAGTCCACTGTCTCATTCCCTGTTGTCTCAGACATGTTCACTATCTCAGTTCCTGTTGTCTCAGATATGCCCATTGTCCCAGTCGCGGTTGTTTCAGAAGTGTCCAGTGTCCAAGTCCCTGTTGTCTCAAACATTTCCACAGTCTCAGTCACTGTTGTCTCAGTCATGTCCACTATCTCCATCCCTGTTGTCTCAGATATGTCCACTGTATCAATCCCTGTTGTCTAGGATGTGTCCACAGTCTAAGTTCATGTCTTCTCAGATAGGACCTGTCCACTGTCTCAGACATGTCAACTGTCTCAGTCTCTGTTAGCTCAGACAGGTCCACTGTTTGTGTCCCTGTTGCCTTATGTATGTCTACTTGTTCAGTCACGGTGGCTCAGATGTGTCCACTGTCCCAGTCCCTGTTGTTTCAGACATGTCCATTGTCTCAGTCCCTGTTGTTTCAAGCATGTCCACTGTCTCAATCCCTTTTGTCTCAGATATGTCCACTGTCTGAGTCCCTGTAGTCTCAGACATGTCCATGTTCTCAGACCCTGTTGTCTCAGACATGTACACTGTCCCAGTCCCTGTTGTCTCAGACATGTCCACTTTCTCTTTCCCTATAGTCTCAGACATGTCCACTGTCTGAGTCCCCGTTATATCAGATATGCCCAATGTCATTCCCTCTTTGCTCAGACATGTCCACAGACATGTCCATTTTCTCTTTTCCTGTTGACTCAGAGATGTCCAATGTCTCAGTCCCTGTTGTCTCATATATGTCAACTCTTTCAGTCCCTGTTGTCTCAGACATGTCCACTGTCTCAGTCCCTGTTGTCTCATATATGTCCACTGTCTCACTACCAGTTGTTTCAGACGTGTCCACTGTCCAAGTCCCTGTTGCCTCAACATATCCACTGTATCAGTCCATGTTGTTTCAGACATGTCCACTATCTCAGTCCCTGTTTTCCTAGATATGTCCAAGGTCTCAGGTCCCATTGTCTCACACGTGTCCACAGTGCCATTCCCTGTTGTCTCAGACAGATCCACGGTCTCAGTAACTTTTGTCTCAGACATTTCCACTGCCTCAGTCCATTTGTCTCAGATATGTCCTCTGTTTCAATCCCTGTTGTCTCAGACACGTCCACTGTCTCAGTCCCTGTTGTTTCAGACATATTCACTGTGTCAGTCCCTGTTGTCCCAGATATGTGCACTTTCTCAGTCCCTGTTGACTCAGACATGTCCACTGTCTCAGTCCTTGTTGTCTGAGACATGTCCACTCTCTTAGTCCCTGTTGTTTCACATATCCACTGTGTCAGTCCCTGTTGTCTCAGAAATGTCCACTGTCTCAGTTCCTGTTGTCGTAGACATGTCCAAGGTCTCATTTCCCATTGTCTCAGACATGTCCACCGTGTCATTCCCTGTTGTCTCAGACAGGTCCACAGTCTCAGTAACTTTTGTCTCAGACATGTCCACTGCCTCAGTCCATTAGTCTCAGATATGTCCATTGTCTCAGTCTCTGTTGCCTCAGACATGTCCACTTTCTCAGTCCCTGTTGTTTCAGACATATCCACTGTGTGAGTCCCAGTTGTCCAAGACATGTCCTCTTTCTCATCCCTGTTTTCTCAGACATGGCACATCCACTGTCTCAGACATTTTCACTGTCTCAGTCCCTGTTGTCTTATATACATCTACTGTCTCAGTCTAGGTGGCACAGATGTGTCCACTGTCCAAGTCCCTGTTGTCTCAAACATATACACTGTCTCAATTCCTGTTGTCTCATACATGTCCACTGTCTCCCTCCCTGTTGTCTCAGATATGAGCACTGTCTCAGTCCCTGTTGTCTTATATACATCTACTGTCTCAGTCTAGGTGGCACAGATGTGTCCACTGTCCAAGTCCCTGTTGTCTCAAACATATACACTGTCTCAATTCCTGTTGTCTCATACATGTCCACTGTCTCCCTCCCTGTTGTCTCAGATATGAGCACTGTCTCAGTCCCTGTTTTCTAGGATGTGTCCACAGTCAAAGTTCATGTCGTCTCAGACAGGACCTGTCCACTGTCTCAGACAAGTCAACTGTCTCATTCCTTGTTGTTTTAGACATGTCCACTGTCTCTGTCCCTGTTTTTACAGAACATGTCCACTTTCTCAATTCCTGTTTTCTCAGTCAAGACATGTATACTGTCTCATTCCCTGTTGTCTCAGACATGTCCACTATCTCAGTCCCTGTTGACTCAGACATGTCTACTCTCTCAGTCCCTCTTGTCTCTCACATGTCCACTGTCTCCGTCCCTGTTGTCTCAGATATGTCCACTGTCTTAATCCCTTATGTCTACGATGTGTCCACAGTCTAAGTTCATGTCTTATCAGACAGGAGCTGTCCACTCTCTCAGACATGTCAACTGTCTCAGTCTCAGTTGTCTCAGACATGTCCTCTGTCTCAGTCCCTGTTGTCTTATGTATGTCTACTTAATCAGTCTAGGTGGCTCAGATGTGTCCACTGTACCAGTCCCTGTTGTTTCAGACAAGTCCATTGTCTCAATCCCTGTTGTTTCAGACATGTCCACTGTCCCAGTCCCTTTTGTCTCAGATATGTCCACTCTCTGAATCCCTGTTGTCTCAGATATGTCCATGTTCTCAGACCCTGTTTTCTCAGACATGTCCAACGTCTCAGTCCCTGTTGTCTCAGATATATCTACTGTCTCATTCCCTGTTGTTTCAGACATGTGGCCTGTTTCAGTCCCTGTTGTCTCAGACATGAATATGCTCTTATTCGCAGTTATATCAGACATGTTCACTGTCTCAGACCCTGTTGTCTGAGACATATCCATTGTCTCATTCCCTGTTGTTTCAGACATATCCACTGTGTCAGTACCTGTTGTCTCACAAATGTCCACTGACCCAATCCCTGTTGTCCTAGACATTTCCAAGGTCTCAGTTCCCATTGTCTCAGACATGTCCACAGTGTCATTCCCTGTTATATCAGACAGGTCCACGGTATCAGTAACTTTGCCTCAGACATGTCCCCTGCCTCAGTCCATTTGTCTCAGATATGTACTCTGTCTCAGACCCTGTTGTCTCAGACTTGTCTAATGTATCAGTCCCTGTTGTTTCATACATATCCTTTGTGTGAGTCCCTGTTGTCCCAGACATGTGCATTTTCTCACTCCCTCTTGTCTCAGACATGACATGTCCACTGGCTCAGACATGTACACTGTCTCAGTCCCTGTTGTCTTATATACGTCTACTGTCTCAAACTAGGTGGCTCAGATGTGTCCAGGTCCAAGTCCGTGTTGTCTCAGATATGTCCACTGTCTCAGGCCCTGTATTTTCAGAACATATCAAATTTCTCAATCCCTGTTGTCTCAGACAAGTCCTGTCCAATGTATCATTCCCTGTTGTCTCAGACATATCCACTTTCTGAGTCCTCGTTATCTCAGATATGTCCAAAGTCATTCCCTCTTTGCTCAGACATGTCCAAAGGCTTAGTCCCTGTTGTCCCAGACATGTCCACTTTCTCATTTCCTGTTGACTCAGACATGTCCAATGTCTCAGTTCCTGTTGTCTCAGACATGACATGTCCACTGGCTCAGACATGTCCACTGTCTCAGTCCCTGTTGTCTCATATATATATATATGCCCACTCTCTCAGTGACTGTTGTCTCAAACATGTCCACTGTCTCAATCACTGTTGTCTCATACATGTCCACTGTCTCAGTCCCAGTTGTTTCAGACGTGTCCACTGTCCAAGTCCCTGTTCTCTCAACATATCCACTGTATCAGTCCAAGTTGTTTCAGACATGTCCACTGTCTCAGTCGCTGTTGTCTCAGATGTGTCCACTGTCTCAGTCACTTTTGTCTCACACATGTCTACTGTCTCATTCCCAGTTGTATCCCACTTGTCCACTTTCTCATTGCCTGCTGTCTCAGCCATGCCCACTGTCTCAGTCCCTGTTGTCTCAGAAATATCCATGATCTCAAACCTTCTTGACTCAGAATTGTCCACTGTCTTAGTCCCTAATGTCTCAGATATATCCACTGTCTCATTCCCTGTTGTAGCACATTTGTCCACTGTCTCAATACGAGTTTCTCAGGCATGTCCCGTGTCTCAGTCCCTGTTGTGTCCGATATGTCCAATGTCTAAGGCCCTGTTGTCTCAGACATGTCCACGATCTCAGTACCATTTGTCTCAGACATGTCCAGTGCCTCAATCCCTGTTTTCTCAGATATGTACACTGTCTCAGTCCCTGTTGTCTCAGACATGTCCACAGTCTCAGTCCCTGTTGTTTCAGACATATCCACAGTGGCAGTCCTTGTTGTCCCAGTCATGCCCACTTTCTCAGTCCCTGTTGACTCAGACATGTCCAGTGTCTCAGTCCCTATTTTCTAAGACATGTCCACTATCTCAAACAGTGTTGTTTCAGACATGTCCACAATCTCAGTCCCTGTTGTCTCAGACATGTCCACGGTCTCAGTACCATTTGTCTCAGACATGTCCAGTGCCTCAATCCCTGTTGTCTCAGATATGTACACTGCCTCAGTACCTGTTGTCTCAGACATGTCCACTGTCTCAGTCCCTGCTCTTTCAGACATATCCACTGTGTCAGTCCCTGTTGTCCCAGACATTTCCACTTTCTCAATTCCTGTTGACTCAGACATGACCAGTGTCTCAGTCCCTCTTGTCTCGGAAATGTCCACTGTCTCAGTCCCTGTTGTTCTAGATATATCCAAGGTCTCAGGTCCCATTGTCTCAGACATGTTCACAGTGTCATTCCCTGTTGTCTCAGACAGGTCCACGGTCTCAGTAATTTTGTCTAAGACATTTCCAATGTCTCAGTCCCTTTGTCTCAGATATGTCCTCTGTCTCAGTCCCTGTTGTCTCAGTTGTGTCCACTGTGTCAGTCCCTGTTGTCCCTGACATGTCCACTTTCTCTGTCCCTGTTGACTCAGACATGTCCATTGTCTCAGGCCCTGTTGTCTCAGAAATGTCCACTGTCTAAGTCCCTGTTGTTTCAGACATATCCACTGTGTCAGTACCTGTTGTCTCAGATATGTCCACTGTCTCAGTCCATGTTGTCCTAGATATGTCCATGGTCTCAGGTCCCATTGTCTCAGACATGTCCACAGTGTCATTCCCTGTTGTCTCAGACAGGTCCACGGTCTCAGTGACTTTTTTCTCAGACATTTAAAATGCCTCAGTCCATTTGTCTCAGATATGTCCTCTGTCTCAGTCCCTCTTGTCTCAGACATGTGCACTCAGTCCCTGTTGTTTCAGACATATCCACTGTGTCAGTCCCTGTTGTCCCAGACATGTCCAATTTCTCAGTCCCTGTTGACTCACACATGTTCACTGTCTCACTGTCTCAGTCCCTGTTGTCTGAGACATGTCCACTCTCTTAGTCCCTGTTGTTTCATATATATCAACTTTGTTAGTCCCTGTTGTTTCAGAAATGTCCACTGTCATAGTCCCTGTTGTCCTAGACATGTCAAAGGTCTTAGTTCTCATTGTCTCAGACATGTCCACAGTGTCATTCCCTGTTGTCTCAGACAGGTCCACAGTCTCAGTAGCTTTTGTCTCAGACATGTCCACTGCCTCAGTCCATTAGTCTCAGATGTGTCCACTCTCTCAGTCCCTGTTGTCTCAGACATGTCCATTGTCTCAATCCCTGTTGTTTAAGACATATCCACTGTGTGAGTCCCAGTTGTCACAGACATGTCCACTTTCTCAGTCCCTGTTTTCTCAGACATGAAATGTCCACTGGCTCAGACATGTCCACTGACTCAGTCTCTGTTGTCTTATATATGTCTACTGTCTCAGTCCAGTTGGCTCTAATGTGTCCACTGTCCCAGTCTGTGTTGTCACAGACATGTCCACTGTCTCAGTCCCTGTTGTCTCAGACATGTACACTGTCTCAGGCCCTGTATTTTCAGAACATATCAATTTTCTCAATCCCTGTTGTCTCAGACAAGATATGTCCACTGTCTCATTCCCTGTTGTCTCAGACATGTCCACTGTCTGAGTGCCATTTATTTCAGATATGTCCAATGTCATTCCCTCTTTGCTCAGACATGTCCACAGGCTTAGTTTCTGTTGTTCCAGACATGTCCACTTTCTCATTTCCTGTTAACTCAGACATGTCCAATATCTCAGTCCCTATTGTCTCAGACATGACATGTCCGCTGGCTCAGACATGTCCACTGTCTCAGTCCCTGTTGTCTTACATGCATCTACCGTCTCAGTCCAGGTGGCTCAGATGCATACACTGTCCCAGTCCGTGTTGTCACATACATGTCCACTGACTCAGTCCCGGTTGATTCAGATGTGTCCACTGTCCAAGTCCCTGTTTTTTTTCAGAACATATCCACTGTCTCAATTCCTGTTGTCTCAGACAAGACATGTCCACTGTCTCCGTCCCTGTTTCTCAGACATGTCCACTGTCTCAGTCCCTCTTGTCTAGGATGTGTCCACAGTCTGAGTTCATGTCTTCTCAGACAGGACCTGTCCACTGTCTCAGACATGTCAACTGTCTCAGTCTCTGTTGTCTCAGACATGTCCACTGTCTCAGTCCCTTTTGTCTTATATACGTCTACTGTATCACTTCAGGTGGCTCAGATGTGTCCAATGTCCCAGGACATGTCATTTTAGACATATCCATTGTCTCAGTCCCTGTTGTTTCAGACATGTCCACTGTCTCAATCCCTGTCGTCTCAGATATATCTACTGTCTCAGTCCCTGTTTTTTTCAGACATGTGGCCTGTTTCATTCCCCATTGTCTCAGACATGAACATGCTCTTATTCGCAGTTGTATCAGACATGTCCACTGTTCTCAGTCCCTGTTGTCTGAGACATGTCCACTCTCTTAGTCCCTGTTGTTTCAGATATATCAACTGTGTCAGTCCCTGTTATTTCAGAAATGTCCACTGTCTCAGTCCCTGTTGTTTCAGACATATCCACTGTGTCAGTCCCTGTTGTCTCAGAAATGTCCACTGTCTCAGTCCCTGTTGTCCTAGACATGTCCAAGGTCTCAGTTCCCATTGTCTCAGACATGTCCACAGTGTCATTCCCTGTTGTCTCAGACAGGTCCAAGGTCTCAGTAAATTTTCTCTCAGACATGTCCCCTACCTCAGTCCATTTGTCTCAGATATGTCCTCCATCTCAGTCCCTGTTGTCTCAGACATGTCCAATGTCTCAGTCCCTGTTGTTTCAGACATATCCACTGTGTGAGTCCCAGTTGTCCCAGACATGTCTACTCACTCAGTCCCTGTTTTCTCAGACATGACATGTCCACTGGCTCAGACATGTCTACTCTCTCAGTACCTGTTGTTTTATAAACCTCTACTGTCCATTCCAGGTGGCTCAGATGTGTGCACTGTCCCAGTCCGTGTTGTCACAGACATGGCCACTGTCTCAGTCCCTCTTGTCTCAGACATGTCCACTGTCTAAGGCCCTGTATTTTCAGAACATATCAACTTTCTCAATCCCTGTTGTCTCAGACAAGTCATGTCCACTCTCTCTTTCCATGTTGTCTCAGACATGTCCACTGTCTGAGTCCACGTTATCTCAGATGTGACCAATGTCATTCCCTCTTTGCACAGACATGTCGAAAGGCTTAGTTCCTGTTGTCCCAGACATGTCCACTTTCTCATTTCCTGTTGACTCAGACATGCCAAATATCTCAGTCCCTGTTGTCTCAGACATGACCTGTCCACTGGCTCAGACATGTCCACTGTCTCAGTCTCAGACATGACATGTCCACTGCCTCAGACATGTCCACTGTCTCAGTCTCTGTTGTCTTATATATGTCTACTGTCTCAGTCCAGGTGGCTCAGATGTGTCCACTGTCCCAGTCCTTGTTGTCACAGATATGTCCACTGTCTCATTCCCTGTTGTTTCACACATGTCCACTGTCTCAGTCCCTGTAATCTCAGAAATGTCCACTGTCTCAGTCACGGTTGTTTCAGTCGTGTCCACTGTCCAAGTCCCTGTTGTCTCAAACATATCCACTGTCTCAGTTTATGTTGTCTCAGACATGTCCACTGTCTCCGTCCCTGTTGTCTCAGATATGTATACTGTCTTATTCTCTGTTGTCTAGGATGTGTCCACAGTCTAAATTCATGTCTTCTCAGACGGGACCTGTCCACTGTCTCAGACATGTCAACTGTCTCAGTCTTTGTTGTCTCAGACATGTCCACTGTCTCAGTCCCTGTTGTCTTATATACGTCTACCGTATCAGTCCAGATGGCTCAGATGTGTCCACTGTCCCAGTCCCTGTAGTTTCAAACATGTCCATTGTCTCAGTCCCTGTTTTTTCAGACATGTTCACTGTCTCAGTCCCTTTTGGCTCAGATAGGTCCACGGTCTCATTCCCTGTTGTCTCGGACATGTCCATGGTCTCAGACCCTGTTGTCTCAGACATGTCCTCTGTCTCAGTCCCTGTTGTCTCAGACATGTCCACTGTATCAGTCCCTGTTGTCTCAGATATACCTACTGTCTCAATCCCTGTTGTTTCAGACATGTGGCCTCTCTCAGTCCCCATTGTCTCAGACTGGAACACACTCTTACTTGCTGTTGCATCAGACATGTCCACTGTCTCAGTCCCTGTTGTCTGAGACATGTCCAATGTCTCAGTCCCTGTTGTTTCAGACATATCCACTGTGTCAGTCCCTGTTGTCCCAGACATTTCCACTTTCTCAGTTCCTGTTGACTCAGACATGACCAGTGTCTCAGTCCCTCTTGTCTCGGAAATGTCCACTGTCTCAGTCCCTGTTGTTCTAGATATGTCCAAGGTCTCAGGTCCCATTGTCTCAGACATGTCCACAGTGTCATTCCCTGTTGTTTCAGACAGGTCCATGGTCTCAGTAATTTTGTCTAAGACATTTCCAATGCCTCAGTCCCTTTGTCTCAGATATGTCCTCTGTCTCAGTCCCTGTTGTCTCAGTCGTGTTCACTGTCTCAGTCACTGTTCTCTAGGTTGTGTCCACAGTCTAAGTTCATGTCATCTCAGACAGGACCTGTCAACTGTCTCAGACATGTCAACTGTCTCTGTCCCTGTTGTTTCAGACATGTCCACTGTCTCAGTCCCTGTTTTTTCAGAATATATCCACTTTCTTAATCCCTGTTGTCTCAGACAAGACATGTCCAATGTCTCATTCCCTGTTGTCTCAGAAATGTCCATTATGTCAGTGCCTGTTGTCTCAGATATGCGCACTGTCTCAGTCCCGGTTGTTTCAGACGTGTCCACTGTCCAGGTCGCTGTTTTCTCAAACATATCCAGTGGCTCAGTCCCTGTTGTCTCAGACATGTCCACTGTCTCTGTCCCTCTTGTTTCAGACATGTCCCTTGTCCCAGTCCCTGTTGTTTCAGACGTGTCTACTGTCTCAGTCCCTGTTGTCTCAGACATGTAAACTGTCTCAGTCCCTGTTGTCTCATATATGTCCACTGTCTCAGTCGTGGTTGTTTCAGACATGTCCACTGCCCAAGTCCCTGTTGTCTCAAACATATCCACTGTATCGTTCCATGTTGTCAAAGTCTTGTCCACTGTCTCAGTCCCTGTTTCTCAGATATGTCCACTGTCTCAGTCCCTGTTGTCTAGGATGTGTCCACAGTCTAAGTTCCTGTCTTCTCAGACATGAAATGTCTACTGTCTCAGACATGTCACCTTTCTCGGTGTCTGTTGTCTCTGACATGTCCACCATCTCACTCCACTTTGTCTCAGAAATGTCCAATGTCACAGCCCCTGTTTTCTAAGACATGTCCACTGTCTCTGTTCCTGTTGTTTCAGACATGTCCATGGTTTCAATCACTGTTATCTCAGACATGTCCACGGTCTAATTCCCTGTTGTCTCAGACATATCCACTGTTTCAGTCCCTGTTTTCACAGACATGTCTTTGGCCTCAGTCCCTGTTGTCTCAGACATGTCCACTGTCTCAGGCCCTGTTTTTTCAGAACATATCAACTTTCTCAATCCCTGTTGTCTCAGAAAAGACATATACACTTTTTCATTCCCTGTTGTCTCAGACATGTTCACAGACTTAGTCCCTGTTGTCCCAGACATGTCCACTTTCGCAGTACCTGGTGACTCAGACATGTCCAATATCTTAGTCCCTGTTTTCTCAGACATGACATGTCCACTTGTTCAGACATGTCCACTGTCCCAGTCCATGATGTCACAGTCATGGCCACTGTCTCAGTGCCTGTTGTTTCAGACATGTCCACTGTCTCAGTCCCTGTTTTCTCAGAACATATCCATTTTCTAAATCCCTGTTGTCTCAGACAAGACATGTCTCATTCCCTGTTGTCTCAGACATGTCCACTGTCTCAGTCCCTGTTGTTTCAGACATATACACTGTGTCAGTCCCTATTGTCCCAGACATGTCCACATTATCAATCCCTGATGACTCAGACATGTCCAATGTCTCAGTTCCTGTTGTCTCCGACATGACATGTCCACTGGCTCAGACATGTCCACTTGCTCAGTCCTGGTTGTCTTATATACATCTACTTTTTCAGTCCAGGTGGCTCAGATGTGTCCAGTGTCCAAGTCGGTGCTGTCACAGACATGTCCACTGTCTCATTAGCTGTTGTCTCAGACATGTCCACTGTCTCAGTCCCTGTTGTTTCAGATATGTCCACTGTCTCAGTCACAGTTGTTTCAGACGTGTCCACTGTCCAAGTCCCTGTTGTCTCAAACTTATCCACTGTATCAGTCCCCGTTATCTCAGACATGTCCACTGTCTCAGTCCCTGTTGTCTCAGATTTGTCCACTGTCTCAGTCCCTGTTTTCTAGGATGTGTCCACAGTCTAAGTTCCTGTCTTCTCAGACAGGACATGTCTTCTGTCTCAGACATGTCAACTCTCTCAGGGTCTGTTATCTCTGACATGTCCACTATCTCTGTTCATGTTGTTTCAGACATGTCCACGCTTTCAGTCACTCTTATCTCAGACATGTCCACTGTCTGCGTCCCCGTTATCTCAGATATGTCCAATGTCATGTCCTGTTAGCTCAGATATGTCCACAAACTTATTCCAAGTTTTCCCAGACATGACCACATTCTCCATCTCTGTTGATTCAGACATGTCTAATGTCTCAGTCTCTGTTTTCTCAGACATGGCATGTCCACTGGCTCAGACATGTAAAGTGTCTCAGTCCCTGTTGTCTTATATACGTCTATTGTCTCAGTCCAGGTGGCTCAGATGTGTCCACTGTCCCAGTCCTTGTTGTCACGGACATGTCCACTATCTCACTCCCTGTTGTCTCAGACATGTCCATTGTCTCAGTCCCTGACGTCTCAGACATGTAAAAGGTCTGAGTTCCCATTGTCTCAGACATGTGCACAGTGTCAGTCCCTGTTTTCTCAGACATGTCCACAGTCTAAGTCCTTGTTGTCTCAGACATGTCCACTGTCTCAGTCCCTGTTGTCTCAGACATGTCTGTGGCCTCAGTCCCTGTAGTCTCAGACATGTCCACTGTCACAGTCCCTGTTTTTTCAGAACATATCAACTTTCTCAATCCCTGTTGTCTCAGACATGTCCACTCTCTGAGTCTCCGTTATCTCAGATATGTCCAATATCATTCCCTCTTTCCTGAGACATGTCCACATGCTTAGTCCCTGTTGTACCAGTCATGACTTTTCTCAGTCCCTGGTGATTCAGACATGTCCAATGTCTCGGTCCACTTTTTCTCAGACATGACATGTCCACTGGCTCAGACATGTCCACTGACTCACTCCCTGTTTTCTTTTATATGTCTACTGTCTCTGTCCAGGTGGCTCAGATGTGTCCACTGTCTCAGTCCGTGTTGTCACAGACATGTCCACTTTCTCAGTCCCTGTTGTTTCAGACATGTCCACTGTCTCCTTCCTTATTTTTTCTGAACTGGTCCACTTTCACAATCCCTGCTGTCTCAGACAAGACATGTCCACTGTCTCACTCCCTGTTGTCTCAGACATGTCCACTGTCTCAGTCCCTATGTTTCAGGCATATCCACTGTTTCATTTCCTGTTGTCCCAGACATGTCCACTTTATCAATCCATGTTGACACAGACATGTCCAATGTCTCAGTCCCTGTTGTCTCAGACATGACATGTCCTCTGGCTCAGACATGTCCACTGTCTCAGTATCTGTTGTCTTATATACGTCTACTGTATCAGTCCAGGTTGCTCAGATGTGTCCAATATCCATGTCCGTGTTGTCACAGACATGTCCACTGTCTCAGTATCTGTTGTCTCAGACATGTCCTCTGTCTCAGTCCCTGTTGTTTCAGACATGTCCACTCTCCAAATCCCTGTTGTTTCAGAACATATCCACTTTCTCAATCCCTGTTGTCTCAGACAAGACATGTCCACTGTCTCTTTCCCTATTTTCTCAGAAATGTCCACTGTCTCAGTCCCCGCTATCTCAGATATGTCCAATGTCATTCCCTCTTTGCTCAAACATGTCCACAGACTTAGTCCCTGTTGTCCCAGACATGTCCACTTTCTCAGTCCCTGTTGTCTCAGACTTGTCCACTGTCTCAGTCCTTGATGTCTCAGACATGTCCAAGGTCTCAGTTCCCATTGTCTGAGACATGTGCACAGTGTCAGTCCCTGTTGTCTCAGACATGTCCAGAGTCTAAGTCCCTGTTGTCTCAGACATGTCCACTTTTTCGGTCCCTGTTGTCTCAGACATGTCTGCAGCCTCATTCCCTGTTGTCTCATACATGCCCACTGTCTTAGTCCCTGTTTTTTCAGAACATATACACTTTCTCAATCCCTGTTGTCTCAGACAAGACATGTCCACTGTCTCATTCCCTGTTGTCTCAGACATGTCCACTGTCAAAGTCCTGGTTGTCTCAGATATGTCCAATCTCTCAGTCCCTGTTGTCTCAGATGTGTCCACTGTCTCAGTCACTGTCATCTCAGACAGGACTTGTTCACTGGCTCAGACAATTCGACTGTCTCAGCCTCTGTTGTCTCAGACAGGTACATTGTCTCAAACAATGTTGACTCAGTTGTGTCCAATGTCTCAGTCCCTCTTCTCTCACACATGTCCACAGTCTCATTCCTTGTATCCCACTAGTCCACTTTCTCAGTGACTTTTGTCTCAGTCATGTCCAGTGTGTCAGTACCTGTTGCCTTAGACATGTCCATGATCTCAATCCCTGTTGACTCAGATGTGTCCCCTGTCTCAGTCCCTTTGATCTCAGATATATCTACTGTCTCATCCCCTGCTGTACCACATTTGTCCATTGTTTCAGTCCCTGTTGTCTCAGTCATGTCCACTGTCTCAGTCCCTGTTGTCTCAGACATGTCCAAGTTCTCAGTTCCCATTGTCTCAGACATGTCCACAGTGTCATTCCCTGCGGTCTCAGACATGTCCACTGTCTCAGTACCTTTTGTCTCAGACATGTCCACTGCCTCAGTCCCTGTTGTCTCAGATATGTCCACTGTCTTAGTTCCTGTTGTCTCAGACATGTCCACTTTCTCAGTTCCTGTTGTCTCAGAAATGTCCACTGTCTCAGTCGCTGTTGTTTCAGACATATCCACTGTGTCAGTCCTTGTTGTGTCAGACATGTCCAATATCTCAGTCTCTTTGGTCTCAGACATGTCCACTGTCTCATTCCCTGTTGTATCAAATTTTTCCACTATCTCAATCCCTGATTCTCAGGCATGTCTTGTATCTCAGTACATTTTATGTAAGACATGTCCAATGTCTAAGTCCCTGTTTCCTCAGACATGTCCTCTGTCTCAGTCAGTGTAGTCTCAGACTTGTATACTATCTCAGTCCCTGTTGTCTCAGAAATGGGCACTGTCTCAGTCCCTGTTGTCTCAGATATGTCCAAGGTTTCAGTTCCCATTGCCTCAGACATGTCCTCAGTGTCATTCGCTCTTGTCTCAGACATGTCCACTGTCAAAGTACCTTTTGTCTCACACATGTCCACTGCCTCAGTCCCTGTTGTCTCAGATAAGTCCACTGTCTCATTCCCTTTTGTTTACCACTTGTCCACTGTCTCCCTGCCTGTTTTCTCATCCATGTCCACTGTTTCACTCCCTGTTGTCTCGGATATGTCTAGGAACTCAATCCCTGTTGACTCAGACGTGTCCGCTGTCTCAGTCTCTTTGGATTCAGACATGTTCACTATCCAATTACATGTTGTATCACATTTGTCCACCGAATCAATAACTGTTTCTCAGGCATGTCCCAGGTCTCAGTCCCTGTTTTGTAAGTCTTGTCCAATTTCTAAGTCTCTGTTGTCTCAGACATGTCCACTGTCACTGTCAGTGTTGTCTCAGACATGTCAACTATCTCAGTCCCTGTTGTCGAAGACATGTCCACTGTCTCAGTCCCTGTTGTCTCAAACATGTCCACTGTCTCAGTTCCTTTTGTTTCAGACATATCCACTGGTTCAGTCCCTGTGGTCTCAGACATATCCACTGTCTGATTCCTGTGATTTTAGATATGTCCAATGTCATTCCCTCTTTGCTCAGACATGTCCACAGTCTTAGTTGCTATAGTCTCAGACATGTCCACGTTCTCAGTACCTGTTGACTCAGACATGTCCATTGTCTCAGTCCATATAGTCTCAAAATGACATGTCCACTGGGCTCAGACATGTCCACTGTCTCAATCACTGCTGTATCAGACATGTCCACTCTCTAAGTACCTTTTGTCTCAGATCTGACATGTCTGCAGTCTCAGATATGTCTACTGTCTCAGTACCAGTTGTCTCAAACATTGCCACAGTCTCAGAACCTAATATCTCAGACAAGTCCAATGTCTCAGTCCCCATTGTCTAAGACATGTCCATGGTCTCAGTCCCTGTTATCTCAGACATGTCCAATATCTCATTCTCTGCTGTCTCAGACTTGCACAAGTCCTGAGTCCCTGTGGTCTCAGACATGTCCACTGTCTCAGTATCTGTTGTTTTCAGACATGTCTCCTGTCTCAGTCCCTGATGTCACAGACATGAACACGCTCTTAGTCACAGTTGTATCTGACATGTCCCCTGTCTCAGTCCCTGTTGTCTCAGACATGTCCACTGTCTCAGTCCCTGTTGTTTCAGACATGTCCACTCTCTCAGTCCCTGTTGTCTCAGATATGTCCACTGTCTCAGTCCTGGTTATCTCAGTTGTATCGGCTGTCTCAGTAACTGCTGTGTCAGATGTGTCCATTGTCTCAGTCTTGGTTGTCTCAAAGGTGTCGTCTGTCTCAATCCCTGCTGTCTCAGATGTGTGCACTGTCTCAGTCAATGAAATCACAGACTGGACTTCTCTAATGGCAAAGAAATCTCAACTGTCTCAGTAGCTATTTTCTCAGACAGGTCCACTGTCTTGAACCATATTGTCTCAGACATGTCCACTGTCTCATTCCCTGTTGTTTCACACATGTCCACTGTCTCAGTGCCTGTTGTCTCGGTCATGTCCACTGTCTCAGTCCCTGTTCTCTCAGACATGTCCAAAGTCTCAGTACCGGTTGTCTCAGATATGCCCAGTGTCTGATACCCTGCACTCTCAGACAGGTCCAATGTCTGATTCCCTGTTGTCTCAGACATGTCCAAGGTCTCAATACCTGTTGTCTCAGACATGTCCACTGTCTCAGTCCCTGTTGTTTCAGATATATCTACTGACTCAGTCCCTGATGTTTCAGACACGTCGCCTGTTTGAGTCTCCATTGTCTTAGATGTGTCCACTCTCTAACTCCCTGTTGTCTCAGACATGTCCACTGTCTCAATTCCTGTTGTGTCCGACATGTTCACTGTCTCAGTCCCTGTTGTCTCAGACATATCCACTGTCCTATTACCTGTAGTCTCAGATATATCCATTGTCTCAGTGCCTGTTGTCTCACCCATGTCCAATCTCTCAGTCCCTGTTGTCTCCGACATGTCCAATGTCTAAGTCCCTGTTGTCTCAGATATGTCCACTGTCTCAGACATGTCCACTCTCTCAGTCCCTATTGTCTCATACATGCCTATGGTCTCAGTTCCCGTTGTCTCAGACATGTCTGCGGTGTCAAACCGTGTTGTCTCAGACATGTCCATGGTCTCAGTACCAGTCGTCTCACACATGTCCACTGTCTCAATCCCTGTTGTATCACGCATTTCCAATGGCTCAGTCCCTCTTGTCTCAGACATGTCCAAAGTCTCAGTCCTGGTTGTCTCAGACATGTACACTGTCTCAGTCCCTGTTGTTTCAGACATGTCCACTGTCTCAGTCGCTGTTCTCTCAGACATGACCACTGCCTCTGTCGCAGTTTTTTCACACATGTCCCATATCTCAGTCCCTGTTGTCTCAGACATGTCGAATGGTCTCAGACCCTGTTTTCTCAGATATGTGTGTTGACTCAGACATGTCCAATGTCTCAGGCCCTGTTGTCGCAGACATGTCCAATTCTCAGTCCTGGTTGTCTAAGATATGTCCAGTGTCTGAGTCCCCACAGTCTCAGAAATTTCCAATGTCTGATTCCCTGTGGTCTCAGACATGTCCAAGGTCTCAGTCCCTGTTGTGTCAGACATGTCCCCTGCCTCAGTCAATGTTGTTTCCATCGTGTACCCTGTATCATTCCCTGTTGTCTCAGATATGACCTCTGTGGCAGTCCCAGTTGTTTCACATATGTCCACTGTCTCAGTCACTGTTGTCTCGGATATGTCCATTATCTCAGTGCGTTTTGTTTCAGACATATACACTGTGTCAGTCCCTTTGGTCTCAGACATGTCCACTGTCTCAGTCCCTGTTGTCTCAGATATGTCCACTGTTGCAGTCCTGTTGTTTCAGATGTAACCACTGTCTCAGTCCCTGTTGTCTCAGATGTGTCCACTGTCTCAGTCGCTATCATCTCAGACAGGACTTGTCCACTGGTTAAGACATGTCATCTGCCTCAGGCTCTAGTGTCTCATACAGGTCCACTGACTCGAACCATGTTGACTCAGACGTGTCCACTGTCTCAGTCCCTTTTGTCTCAGACATGTCCACTGTCTCATTCCCTGTTGTTTCAAACTTGTCCACTGTCTCGGTCCCTATTGTCTTAGCGGTGTCCCCTGTCTCAGTCCCTGTTGTCTCAGGCATGTCTAAGGTCTCAGTGCCTGTTGTCTCAGACATGTCGCCTGTCTCAGTCTCCAATGTCTCAGACATGAACATGCTCTTAGTCGCAGTTGTATCAAATATGTCCACTGTCTCAGTCCCTGTTGTCTCAGATATGTCCACTGTCGCATTCCTGTTGTCTCAGACATGTCCAAGGTCTCAGTGCTTGTTTTCTCAGACATGTCCAATGTCTCAGTCTCTGTTGTTTCAGATATAACTACTGTCTCAGTCCCTGTAGTTTCAGACATGTCACCTGTCTGAGTCCCCATTGTCTTAGAAGTGTCCACACTCTAAGTCCCTGTTGTCTCAGACATGTCCACTGTCTCAGTCAGTGTTGTCTCAGACATGTCCACGGACTCAGTCCCTGTTATCTCAGACATTTAAAATGTTTCAGTTCCCGTTGACTCAGACATGTCTATTGTGTCAGCCCCTGTTGTTCAGGCATGCCCACAGTCTCAGTCCCTGTTGTCTCAGGCATTTCCAATGTTTCAGTCCCTGTTGTCTCAGATGCGTCCAGTCTCAGTCCTGGTTGTCTGAGATATGTCCAGTGTCTGAGTCACTGCAGTCTCAGACATTTCCAATGTCTGATTCCCTCTTGTCTCAGACATGTCAAAGGTCTCAGTCCCTGTTGTCTCAGACATGTCCACAGTCTCAGTCCCTGTTTTCTCTGACATGTTCCCTGTATCAGTCCCTGTAGTCTCAGACATGACCGCTGTCTCAGTCCCAGTCATTTGACACATGTCCACTGCCTCAGTCCACTGCTGTCTCAGAAATATCCATGGTCTCATACCCTGTTGTCACAGATATCTGTGCTGTCTCAGACATGTCCCCTGTCTCAGTCCCTGTTGTTTCAGACATGTAAACTGTCTTAGTCCATGTTGTGTCAGACATGTCTAATGTCTCAGTCCCTGTTGTCTCATACATGTCCACTGCCTCAGTCCCTGTTGTTTCAGATATATCTACTGTCTCACTGCCTGTTGTTTCAGACATGTGGCCTGTCTCAGTCACTATTGTCTCAGACATGAACATGCTTTTAGTTGCAGTTGTATCAGACATGTCCACTTTCTCAGGCCTGTTGTCTCAGACATGTCCACAGTCTCATTCCCTGTTGTTTCAGACATATTCACTGTGTCAGTCCCTGTGGTCTCAGACATGTCCACTGTCTGATTCCCGTTATCTCAGACATGTCCAATGTCATTCCCTCTTTGCTCACACATGTCCACAGACTTAGTCCCTGTTGTCAAAGACATGTCCACTTTATCTTTCCCTGTTGACTCTGACATGTCCAATGTCTCAGTCCATGTACTCTCAGACATGACATGTCCACTAGCTCAGACATGTCCACTGTCTCACTCTTTGCTGTATCAGACATGGCCACTCCCCAAGTACCTTTTTTTTCTCAGATATGATGTGTCTGCAGTCTCAGACACGTCTACTGTCTCAGTACCTGATGTCTCATACATGTCCAATGTCTCAGTCCCTAATATCTCAGACAAGTAGAATGTCTCAGTCCCCGTTGTCTAAGACATGTTCAGGGTCTCAGATCCGGTGGTCTCCAACATGTCCATGGTCTCAGTCCCTGTTGTCTCTGATATGTCCAATATCTCATTCCCTGCTGTGTCAGACTTGTACAAGTTCTGAGTCCCTGTGGTCTCAGACATGTCCACTGTCTCAGTCGATGTTGTCTCAGACATGTCCAGTGTCTCATTCCCACTTGTGTCAGACATGTCCACTGTCTCAGTCCCTGTTTTCTCAGATATATCTACTGTCTCAGTCCCTGTTATTTTCAGAAATGTCGCCTGTCTCAGTCCCCAATTTCTCAGACATGAACATGCTCTTAGTGGCAGTTGTATCAGACATGTCCACTGTCTCACTCCCTTTTGTCTCAGACATGTCCACTGTCTCACTCCCTGTTGTTTCAGACATATCTACTGTTTCAGTCCATGTTGTCTCAGACATGTCCATTGTCTCAATCCCTGTTGTCTCAGATATGTCCACTGTCGCATTCCTGTAGTCTCAGATGTGACCATTGTCTCAGTCCCTGTTGTCTCAGATGCGTCCACTGTCTCAGTTCCTATCATCTCAGACAGGACTTGTCCACTGGGTAAGACATGTCAACTGTCTCAGCCTCTATTGTCTCAGACAGGTCCACTGACACTAACCGTGTTGACTCAGACATGTCCACTGTCTCAGTCCCTTTTGTCTCAGACATGTCCACTGTCTCATTCCCTGTTGTTTCACACTTGTCCACTGTCTCAGTCCCTATTGTCTTAGCAGCGTCCCCTGTCTCATTCCCTGTTGTCTCAGACATGTCCAAGGTCTCAATGCCTGTTGTCTCAGACATGTCCACTGTCTCAGTCTCTATTGTTTCAGATATATCTACTGTCTCAGTCCCTGTTGTTTCAGACATGTCACCTGTCTGAGTCCCCATTGTGTTAGATGTGTCCACGGTCTAAATCCCTGTTGTATCAGACATGTCCACTGTTTCCATCAGTGTTGTCTCAGACATTTCCACTGTCTGAGTCCCTATTATCTCAGACATTTAAAAGGTCTCAGTTCCTGTTGTCTCAGACATGTCCACTGTGTCAGTCCCTGTTGTGGAGACATGTCCACGCTCAAAGTCCCTGTTGTCTCAGGCATTTCCATTGTCTCAGTTACTGTTGTCTCAGACATGTCCAAAGTCCCAGTCCCGGTTGTCTCAGATATGTCCAGTGTCTGAGTCCCTGTAGTCTCAGACATTTCCAATGTTTGATTCCCTGCTGTCTCAGACATGTCCAATGTCTCAGTCCCTGTTGTCTCAGACATGTCCCCTGTCTCAGTCACTGTTGTCTCAGACAGGACCTCTGTCTCAATCCCAGTTGTTTCACACATGTCCACTTGCTCAGTCCCTGTTGTCTCAGACATATTCTTGGTCTCAGACCCTGTTGTCACAGATATGTGTGCTGTCTCTGACATGTCCACTGTCTCATTCCCTATTGTTTCAGACATGTCTGCTTTCGCAGTCCCTGTTGTGTCAGACATGTCCAACTTCTCAGTCTCTGTTGTCTCAGACATGTCCACTCTCTCAGTCACTTTTGTTTCAGATATATCTACTGTCTCATTCCCTGTTATTTCAGACATGTGGCCTGTCTCAGTCCCTGTTGTCTCAGACATGAACACGCTCTTAGTCACAGTTGTATCAGACATGTCCACTGTCTCAGTCCCTGTTGTTTCAGACATATCCACTGTGTCAGTCCCTGTGGTCTCAGACATGTCCAGTGTCTGATTCCCGTGATTTTAGATATGTCCAATGTCATTCCCTCTTTGCTCAGACATGTCCACACTCTTAGTGGCTGTAGTCTCAGATATGTCCACTTTCTCAGTACCTCTTGACTCAGACATGTCCATTGTCTCAGTCCATGTAGTCTCAGACATGACATGTCCACTGGCTCAGACATGTCCACTGTCTCAATCCCTGCTGTATCAGACATGTCCACTCTCTAAGTACCTTTTGTCTCAGATCTGACATGTCTGCAGTCTCAGATATGTCTACTGTCTAAGTACCTGTTGTCTCACACATTTCCACAGTCTCAGTACCTAATATCTCAGACAAGTGCAATGTCTCAGTCCCCCTTGTCTAAGACATGTCCATGGTCTCAGTCCCTGTTATCTCAGACATGTCCAATATCTCATTCCTTGCTGTCTCAGACTTGTACAAGCTCTGAGTCCCTGTGGACTCAGACATGTCCACTGTCTCAGTATCTGTTGTTTTCAGACATGTCGCCTGTCTCAGCCCCGATGTCACAGACATGAACATGCTCTTAGTCACAGTTGTATTTGACATGTCCACTGTCTCATTCCCTGTTGTCTCAGATATGTCAACTGTCTCAGTCCCCGTTTTTTCATACATGTCCACTCTCTCAGTCCCTGTTGTCTCAGACATGTCCTTTGTCTCAGTCCTGGTTGTTGCAGATGTGTCCACTGTCTCAGTCCCTGTTGTCTCAGATGTGTCCACTGTCTCAGTCGCTGTCATCTCAGACAGGACTTGTCCACTGGCTAAGACATGTCAACTGTCTCAGCCTCTATTGTCTCAGACAGGTTCACTGCCTCAAACCGTGTTGACTCAGACATGTCCACTGTCCCATTCCCTGTTGTCTCAGATATGTCCATTGTCTCATTCCCTGTTGTTTCATACTTGTTCACTGTCTCAGTGACTGTTGTCTCAGCTATGTCCACTGTCTCATTCCCTGTTGTTTCATACTTGTTCACTGTCTCAGTGACTGTTGTCTCAGCTATGTCCACTGTCTCAGTCCCTGTTCTCTCCGACATGTCCGTGGTCTCGAACCCTCTTGTCTCAGACATGTCCACTGTCTCATTCCCTATTGTTTCAGACATGTCCATTGTCGCAGTCCCTGTTGTCTCAGACATGTTCAAGGTCTCAGTACCTGTTGTCTCAGACATGGCCACTGTCTCAGTCTCTATTGTTTCAGACATGTCACAAGTCTGAGTCCCCATCGTCTTAGATGTGTCCATGCTCTAAGTCCCTGTTGTCTCAAACATGTCCACTGTTTCAGTCAGTGTTGTTTCAGACATGTCCCCTGTCTCAGGCCCTGTTATCTCATACATCTAAAAGGACTCAGTTCCCGTTGTCTCAGACATGTCCACTGTGTCAGACCCTGTTATTCAGACATGTCCATGGTCTCAGTCCCTATTGTCTTAGGCATTTCCAATGTTTCAGTCCCTGTTGTCTCAGATATGTCCAAAGTCTCAGTCTGGTTGTGTCAGATATGTCCAGTGTCTGAGTCCCTGTAATCTCAGACATTTCCATTATCTGATTCCCTGTTGTCTCAGACATGTCCCGTGTCTCAGACCCTGTTGTCTCAGATATGTCCACTGTCTGAGTCCCTGTTGTCTCAGACATGCCCCCTTTCTCAATCCCTGTTGTTTCACACATGTCCACTCTCTCAGTCCTTGTTGCATCAGACATATCCATGATCTCAGACCCTGTTTTCACAGATATATATGCTATCTCAGACATGTCCACTGTCTCAGACCCTGTTGTTTCAGACATGTCCACTGCCTCAGTCCCTGTTGTGTCAGACATGTCCACTGTCTCAGTCTCTGTTGTTTCAGATATGTCCAATGTGTCAGTCCCTGTGTTCTCAGACATATCCACTGTCTCATTCAGTGTTGTCTCCAATATGTCCACTATCTGAGGCCCTGTTCTTTCATACATATCCAATATCAATGTGTTCTCAGACATGTCCACTGTCTCAGTCCCTGTTTTCTCAGATATATCCACTGTCTCAGTCCCGGTTGTCTCAGATGTGTCCTCTGTCTCAGTCCCTGTTGTCTCAGATGTGTCCACTGTCTCAGTCACTGTCATCACAGACAAGACTTGTCCACTGGTGAAGACATGTCAACTGTCTCAGTCGCTATTGTCTTAGACAGGTACAATGTCTCAAATCCTGATGTCTCAGACATGTCCACTGTCTCATTTCCTGTTGTTTCACACATGTCCACTGTCTCAGTGCCTGTTGTCTCACACATGTCCACTGTCTCAATCCCTGCTGTATCAGACATGTCCACTCTCTAAGTACCTTTTGTCTCAGATCTGACATGTCTACAGTCTCAGATATGTCTACTGTCTCAGTACCAGTTGTCTCACACATTTCCACAGTTTCAGTACCTAATATCTCAGACAAGTCCAATGTCTCAGTCCCCATTGTCTAAGACATGTCCATGGTCTCAGTCCCTGTTATCTCAGACATGTTCAATATCTCATTCCTTGCTGTCTCAGACTTATACATGTTCTGAGTCCCTGTGGACTCAGACATGTCCACTGTCTCAGTATCTGTTGTTTTCAGACATGTTGACTATCTCAGTCCCCGATGTCACAGACATGAACACGCTCTTAGTCACAGTTGTATTTGACATGTCCACTGTCTCATTCCCTGTTGTCTCAGACATGTCAACTGTCTCAGTCCCTGTTTTTTCAGACATGTCCACTCTCTCAGTCCTTGTTGTCTCAGATATGTCCATTGTCTCAGTCCTGGTTGTCACAGAGGTGTCCACTGTCTCAGTCCCTATTGTCTCAGATGTGTCCACTGTCTCAGTCGCTGTCATCTCAGACAGGACTTGTCCACTGGCTAAGACATGTCAACTGTCTCAGCCTCTATTGTCTCAGACAGGTTCACTGCCTCTAACCGTGTTGACTCAGACATGTCCACTGTCCCATTCCCTGTTGTCTCAGATATGTCCATTGTCTCATTCCCTGTTGTTTCATACTTGTTCACTGTCTCAGTGACTGTTGTCTCAGCTATGTCCACTGTCTCAGTCCCTGTTCTCTCCGACATGTCCATGGTCTCGAACACTCTTGTCTCAGACATGTCCACTGTCTCATTCCCTATTGTTTCAGACATGTCCATTGTCGCAGTCCCTGTTGTCTCAGACATGTTCAAGGTCTCAGTACCTGTTGTCTCAGACACGGCCACTGTCTCAGTCTCTGTTGTTTCAGACATGTCACAAGTCTGAGTCCCCATCGTCTTAGATGTGTCCATGCTCTAAGTCCCTGTTGTCTCAAATATGTCCACTGTTTCAGTCAGTGTTGTTTCAGACATGTCCCCTGTCTCAGGCTCTGTTATCTCATACATCTAAAAGGACTCGGTTCCCGTTGTCTCAGACATGTCCACTGTGTCAGACCCTGTTATTCAGACATGGCCATGGTCTCAGTCCCTGTTGTCACAGGCATTTCTAATGTTTCAATCCCTGTTGTCTCAGACATGTCCAAAGTCTCAGTCCGGTTGTGTCAGATATGTCCAGTGTCTGAGTCCCTGTAGTCTCAGACATTTCCAGTATCTGATTCCCTGTTGTCTCAGACATGTCCAGTGTCTCAGACCCTGTTGTCTCAGACATGTCCACTGTCTGAGTCCCTGTTGTCTCAGACATGTCCCCTTTCTCAATCCCTATTGTTTCACACATGTCCACTGTCTCAGTCCTTGTTGCATCAGACATATCCATGATCTCAGACCCTGTTTTCACAGATATATATGCTGTCTCAGACATGTCCACTGTCTCAGACACTGTTGTCTCAGACATGTCCACTGCCTCAGTCCCTGTTGTGTCAGACATGTCCACTGTCTCAGTCTCTGTTGTTTCAGATATGTCCAATGTGTCAGTCCCTGTGTTCTCAGACATATCCACTGTCTCATTCAGTGTTGTCTCCAATATGTCCACTATCTGAGGCCCTGTTCTTTCATACATATCCAATATCAATGTATTCTCAGACATGTCCACTGTCTCAGTCCCTGTTTTCTCAGATATATCCACTGTCTCAGTCCTGGTTGTCTCAGATGTGTCCTCTGTCTCAGTCCCTGTTGTCTCAGATGTGTCCACTGTCTCAGTCACTGTCATCACAGACAGGACTTGTCCACTGGTGAAGACATGTCAACTGTCTCAGTCGCTATTGTCTTAGACAGTTACAATGTCTCGAACCCTGATGTCTCAGACATGTCCACTGTTTCATTTCCTGTTGTTTCACACATGTCCACTGTCTCAGTGCCTGTTGTCTCAGGCATGTCCACAGTCTCAGTCCCCGTTCTCTCAGACATGTCCAATGTCTCAATCCCAGTTGTCTCAGATATGTCCAGTGTCTGAGTCCCTCCAGCCTCAGAAAAGTCTAATGTCTGATTCCCCATTTTTTCAGACATGTCTAAGGTCTCAGTACTTGTGGTCTCAGACATGTCCACTGTCTCTTTCCATGTTGTTTCAGATATGTCCACTGTCTCAGTCCCTATTGTTTCAGACATGTTGCCTCTCTGAGTCCCCATTGCCTTAGATGTGTCCACTCTCAAAGTAGCTGTTTTCTCAGACATGTCCACTGTCTCAGTTCCTGTTGTCTCCAACGTGTCCACTGTCTCAGTCCCTGTTGTCTCAGACATGACCACTGTCTCAGTCGCAATTGTTTCACACATGTCTAATGTCTCAGTCCCTGTTGTCTCAGACATGTCGATTGTCTCATACCATGTTTCCTCAGATAAGTGTGTTGTCTCAGACATTTCCACTGTACCAGACCCCATTGTCTCAGACTTGAACACACTCTTAGTTGCAGCTGTATCAGACATGTCCACTCTCTCAATCCTTGTTGTTTCAGACTTGTAAACTGTCTCAGTCCCTGTTGTTTCAGACATATCCACTGTTTCAGTCCCTGTTGTCTCAGACATGTCCACTGTCTCAGTCCCTGTTGTCTCAGATATGTCCACTGTCTCAGTCTTGGTTATCTCAGATGTATCAACTGTCTCAGTCCCTGTTGTGTCAGATGTGTCCACTGTCTCAGTCTTGGTTGTCTCAGATGTGTCGACTGTCTCAGTCCCTGTTGTGTTAGATGTGTCCACTGTCTCAGTCACTGTCCACTATCTGAGGCCCTCTTGTTTCAGACATATCCAATATCGATGTGGTCTCAGAAATGTCCACCGTCTCAGTCCCTGTTGTCTCAGATATATCCACGTCTCAATCCCTGTTGTCTCAGACATGCCCACTGACTTAGTCCCTGTTGTCTCAGATATGTCCACTGTCTCAGTCCTGGTTTTCTCAGATATGGCAACTGTCTCAGTCACTGTTGTCTCAGTTGTGTCCACTGTCTCCGTCCCTGTCATCTCAGACAGGACTTGTCCACTTGCAAAGATATGTCAAGTGTCTCAGGCTCTATTGTCTCAGACTGGTCCAATGTCTCGAACCATGTTGACTCCGACGTGTCCACTGTCTCAGTCCCTTTGCCTGTTGTCTCACCCATGTCGATTATCTCTGTCCCTGTTGTCTCAGACATGTCCACTGTCTCAGTCGCTATTGTCTCAGATATATCTACTGTCTCAGTCCCTGTTGTTTTCAGACATGTCGCCTGTCTCACTCCTTGTTTTCTCAGACATGTCCATTGTCTCAGTCCCTGTTGTCTCAGTTATGTACACTGTCTCAGTCGCTGTCGTCTCAGACAGGACTTGTCCACTGGATAAGACATGTCAAATGTCTCAGCCTCTGTGGTCTCAGACAGGTCCAGACACTTGAACTGTGTTGGCTCGGACGTGTCCACTGTCTCAGTCCCTGTTGTCTCAGATATGTCCATGGTCTCAAACCCTGTTGACTCAGACATGTCTACTGTCTCAGTCTCTTTTGTCTCAGAGATGTCCACTGCCTAATTCTCTGTTGTTTCACACTTGTCCACTGTCTCATTCCCTCTTGTCTCAGGCATGTCCGCTGTCTCAATCCTTGTTATCTCACATACGTCCAAGGTCTCAGTGCCTATTGTCTCAGACATGTCCACTGTCTCAATCCCTGTTGTTTCAGATATATCTACTGTCTCAGTCCCTGTTGTTTCACACTACATGTCTGAAGTCCCCATTGTCTTAGATGTGTCCACATTCTAAATCCCTGTTGTCTCAGACATGTCCACTGTCTCAGTCAGTGTTGTCTCATACATGTCCACTGTCTCAGTCACTGTTATCTCAGACATTTAAAAGGTCTCAGTTCCCATTGTTTCAGACATGTCCACTGTGTCAGTCCCTGTTGTTCAGACATTTCCACAGTTTCAGTCCCTGTTATCTCATGTATTTCCAATGTCTCAGTCCCTGTTGTCTCAGATATGTCCAATGTTTCAGTCCCAGTTGTTTCACACATGTCCACTCTCCCTGTCCTTGTTGTCTCAGACATGTCCGTGGTCTCAGACCCTGTTGTCACAGATATGTGTGCTGTCTCAGACATGTCCACTGTCTCATCTCTGTTGTTTCAGCATGTCCACTGTCTCATCCCTGTTGTTTCAGGCATGTACAATGTTTCAGCTCCTGTTTTCTCAGATACGTGCACTGTCTCAATCCCTGTTGTTTCAGATATATCTACTCTCTCACTCCCCGTTGTTTCAGACATGTGGCCTGTCTCAGTCCCCGTTGTCTCAGACATGAACACGCTCTTAGTCACAGTTATATCTGACATGACCACTGTCTCAGTCCCTGTTGTCTCAGACATTTCCACTGTCTCAGAACCTGTTGTTGCAGACATATCCACTGTGTCAGTCCCTGTGATCTCAGACATGACCACTGTCTCGTTCCCTGTTGTCTCAGATATGTCCACTGTCGCAGTCCCTGTTGTTTCAGATATATCTACTGTCTCAGTCCCTGTTGTTGCAGACATATCCGCTGTGTCAGTCCCTATGGTCTCAGACATGTCCACTGTTTCAGTCCCTGTTGTCTCAGATACGTCCACTCTCTCAGTCCCTGTTGTTTCAGACATATCCACTGTGTCAGTCCCTGTGGTCTCAGACATGTCCACTCTCTCAGTCCCTGTTTACACAGATATGTCCACTGTCTCAGTCAATGTTGTCTCAGACATGTCCATGGTCTCAGACCCTGTTGTCACAGATATGTGTGCTGTCTCAGACAGGTCCACTGTCTCATTCCCTGTTGTTTCAGACATGTCCACTGCCTCAGTCCCAGTTTTCTCAGTCATGTCCACAGAGTTAGTCCCTGTTGTTTTAGACATATTCACTGTATCATTCCCTGTGGTTTCAGACACGTCTGCTGTCTCAGTCCCTATTGTCTCAGACATGTCCACTGTCTCAGTCCCTGTTGTCTCAGTCACATTGTCTCAGTCCCTGTCGTTTCAGAAATATCCACTCTATCAGTCCCTGTGGTCTCAGACATGTCCACTGCCTCAGTCCCTGTTCTCTCAGATATGTCCACTGTCTCAGTCCTGGTTGTCTCAGATATGGCGACTGTCTCAGTCCGTGTTGTCGCAGGTGTGTCCACTGTCTCATTTGTTGTCATCTCAGACAGGAGTTGTCCACTTGCAAAGACATGTCAAGTATCTGAGGCTCTATTGTCTCAGACTGGTCCAATATCTCGAACTGTGTTGACTCAGACGTGTCCACTGTCTCACTCCCTGTTGTCTGCTGTCTCATTCCCTGTTGTTTCAAACATGTGCACTGTTCCAGTGCCTGTTGTCTCAGACATGTCCACTGACTCAGTCCCTGTTCTCTCAGACGTGTCCAAAGTCTCAGTGGTGGTTATCTCAGATATATCCATTGTCTGAGTCCTGCAGTCTCAGATATGTCCAAGGTCTGATTCCCTGTTGTCTCAGACATGTCCACTGTCTCAGTACCTGTTGTCTCAGATATGTCCACTGTCTCAGTCCTGGTTGTCTCAGATGTGTCCACTGTCTCAGTGTCTGTTATCTCAGATGTGTAGACTGTCTCAATCACTGTCACCACAGACAGGAATTGTCCACTGGAGAAGACATGTCAACTGTCTCAGTCGCTATAGTCTCAGACAGGTACACTGTCTCAGTCGCTATTGTCTCAGACAGGTACACTGTCTCGAACCCTGTTGTCTCAGGCATGTCCACTGTCTCATTCCCTGTTGTTTCCCACATGTCCACTGTCTCAGTGCCTCTTGTCTCAGACATGTCCACTGTCTCAGTCCCTGTTCTCTCAGACATGTCCAAAGTCTCAGTCCAGGTTGTCTAATACATATCCAGTGTCCGAGTCCCTGCAGCCTCAGACAGGTAAACTGTCTGATTCCTTGTTGTCTAGGACATGTCCAAGGTCTCTGTACCTGTTGTCTCATACATGTCCACTGTCTCAGTCCCTGTTGTTTCAGATATATCTACTGTCTCACTCCCTGTTGTATCAGACATGTTGCCTGTCTGAGTTCCCATTGTCTTAGATATGTCCACTCTCTAAGTCCCTGTTTTCTCAGACATGTCCATTGTCTCAGTCCCTGTTATCTCCGAAGTGTCCCCTGTCTCAGTCTCTGTTGTCTCAGACATGACCACTGTCTCAGTCGCAGTTGTTTCTCACAGGTCCTCTCTCCCAGTCCCAGTTGTCTCAGTCATATCCACGATATCATTCCCTTTTGTTTCAGTCATGCACTGTATCAGTCCCTGTGGTCTCAGACATGTCCACTGTCTCAGTCCCTGTTGTCTCAGATATATCCACTATCTCAGTCCCTGTTGTTTGAGACATATCCACTGTGTCACTCCCTGTGGTCTCAGATATGTCCACTGTCTCAGTCCCTATTGTTTCAGATATATCTACTGTCTCAGTCCCTGTTGTTTCAGACATGTCGCCTCTCTGAATCCCCATTGTCTTAGTTGTGTCCACTCTTTAATCCCTATTGTCTCAGACATGTCCACTGTCTCAGTCCCTGTTGTCTCCGACCTGTCAACAGTCTCAATCCCTGTTGTCTCACACATGTCCATGGTCTCAAAACCTGTTGACTTAGACATGTCCACTGTCTCAGACTCTTTTGCCTCAGACATGTCCACTGTCTCATTCCATGTTGTTTCACACTTTTCCACTGTCTCAGTCCCTATTGTCTCAGCCATGTCCCCTGTCTCAGTCCCTGTTTTCTCAGACATGTCAAAGGTCCAGTGCCTGTTGCATCAGACATGTCCATTGCCTCAGTCCCTGTTGTTTCAGATATATCTACTGTCTCAGTCCCTGTTGTTTCAGATATGTCGCCTGTCTGAGTCCCCCATTGTCTTAGATGTGTCCACGCTCTAAGTCCCTGTTGGCTCAGACATGTCCGCAGTCTCAGTCCGTGTTGTCTCAGATATGTCCACTGTCTTAGTCCCTGTTTTCTCAAACATTTAAAAGGTCTCAGTTCCTGTTTTCTCAGACATGACCACTGTGTCAGTACCTGTTGTTCAGACATATCCACTGTCTCAGTCCCTGTTGTTTCAGACATGTCACCTGTCTGAGTCCCCATTGTTTTAGATGTGTCAATGCTCTAAGTTACTGTTGTCTCAGACATGTCCACTGTCTCAGTTAGTGTTGTCTCAGACGTCCACTGTCTCAGTCCCTTTTGTTTCAGATATATCTACTGTTTTACTCCCTGTTGTTTCAGACATGTGACATGTCTCAGTCCCCATTGTCTCAGACATGAACACGCTCTTAGTCACAGTTGTATCAGACATGTCCACTGTCTCAGTCCCCGTTGTCTCAGACATGAACACGCTCTTAGTCACAGTTGTACCAAAGATGTCCACTGTCTCAGAACCTGTCTCAGACTTGTCCACTCTCTCAGTCCCTGTTGTTTCAGACATATCCACTGTATCAGTCCCTGTGGTCTCAGACATTTCCATTGTCTCAGTCCCTGTTGGCTCAGAAATGTCCACTCTCTCAGGTCCTGTTGTTTCAGACATGTCACCTGTCTGAGTCCCTATTGTCTTAGATGTGTCCACTCTCTAAGTCCCTGTGGTCTCAGATATGTCCACTGACTCAGTCCCTATTGTCTCAGCCATGTCCCTTGTCCCAGTCCCTGTTGTCTCAGACATGTCCAAGGTCTCAGTACCTGTTGTCTCAGACATGTACACTGTCTCAGTCCCTATTGTTTCAGATACATCTACTGTCTCAGTCCCTGTGGTTTCAGATATGTCACCTGTCTGAGTCCCCATTGTCTTAGATGTGTCCACACTCTAATTCCCTGTTGTCTCAGACATGTCCACTGTCACAGTTCATGTTATCTCAGACATTTAAAAGGTCTCAGTTCCTGTTGTCTCAGACATGTCCACTGTGTCAGTCCCTGTTGTTCAGACATGTCCACAGTCTCAGTCCCTGTTGTCTCAGTCATTTCCAAAGACTCAGGCCCTGTTTTCTCAGACATGTCCAAAGTCTCAGTCCCGCTTGTCTCAGATATGTTCAGTGTCTGAGTTCCTGCAGTCTCAGACATTTCCAATGTCTGATTCCCTGTTGTCTCAGACATGTCCAAGGTCTCAATCCCCGTTGTCTCAGACATGTCCACTTTCTCAGTCCCTGTTGTCTCCAACGTTTCCCCTGTCTCAGTCCCTGTTGTC
The DNA here is from genome assembly GCA_009823505.1 of Rhizomys pruinosus. Classification (NCBI taxonomy): domain Eukaryota; kingdom Metazoa; phylum Chordata; class Mammalia; order Rodentia; family Spalacidae; genus Rhizomys; species Rhizomys pruinosus. The sequence goes on from VZQC01008386.1 coordinate 2,819,635, forward strand.
TCAGACATGACCTATGTCTCAGTCCCAGTTGTTTCACACATGTCCACTGTACCAGTCCCTGTTGTCTCAGACATGTCCATGGTCTCAGACCCTGTTGTCACAGATATGTGTGCTGTCTCAGACAGGTGCACTGTCTCAGTCCCTGTTGTTTCAGACATGTCCACTGTCTCAGTCCCTGTTGTCTCAGACATGTCCACTGTCTCATTCCCTATTGTCTCAGACATGTCCACTGACTCAGTCCCTGTTATCTCAGACATGTAAAAGGTCTCAGTTCCCATTGGGTCAGACATGTCCACTGTCTCAGTCCCTATTGTTTCACACATGTCCACTGTCTAAGTCCCTGTTGTTTCAGATATATATACTATCTCACTCCCTATTGTTTCAGACAATTGGCCTGTCTCAGTCCCTGTTGTCTCAGACATGAACACACTCTTAGTCACAGTTGTATCACACATGTCCACTCTCTCAGTTCCTGTTGTCTCAGACATGTCCACTGTCTCAGTCTCTGTTGTTTCAGATATATCTGCTGTCTCAGTCCTGTTGTGTCAGACGTGTCACCTGTCTGAGTCCCATTGTCTTAGATGTGTCCATGCTCTAAGTCCCTGTTGTCTCAGACATGTCCACTGTCTTAGTGTTGTCTCAGACCTGCCCATTGTCTCAGTCCCTGTTATCTCAGACATTTAAAAGGTCTCATTTCCCATTGTCTCAGACATGTCCACTATGTCAGACCCTGTTGTTGAGCCATGTCCATGGTCTCAGTCCCTGTTGTCATAGGGATTTCCAATGTTTCAGTCCCTGTTGTCTCAGACATGTCCAAGGTCTCAATCCCCATTGTCTCAGAAATGTCCACTCTCTCAGTCCCTGTTGTCTCCAACGTGTCCCCTGTCTCAGTCCCTATTGTCTCAGACATGACCTATGTCTCAGTTCCAGTTGTTTCACACATGTCCACTGTATCAGTCCCTGTTTTCTCAGACATTTCCATGGTCTCAGACCCTGTTGTCACAGATATGTGTGCTGTCTCAGACAGGTGCACTGTCTCAGTCCCTCTTGTTTCAGACATGTCCATTCTCTCAGTCCCTGCTGTCTCAGACATGTCCACTGTCTCATTCCCTATTGTCTCATACATGTCCACTGTCTCAGTCAGTGTTGTATCAGACATGTCCACTATCTCAGTCCCTGTTATCTCAGACATGTAAAAGGCCTCATTTCCCATTGTCTCAGACCATGTCCAACGACTCAGTCCCTGTTGTCTCAGACATGTCCCCTCTCTCAGTCCCTGCTGTTTCAGATATATATGTATATACTGTCTCAGTCCCCGTTGTCTCAGACATGAATACGATCTTAGTCGCAGTTGTATCAGACATGTTCGCTCTCTCAGTTCCTGTTGTTTCAGACATGTACACTGTCTCAGTCTCTGTTGTTTCAGACCTATCTACTGTCTCAGTCCCTGTTGTGTCAGACATGTCACCTGTCTGAGTCCCCATTGTCTTAGATGTGTCCACGCTCTAACTCCCTGCTCTCTCAGACATGTCCACTGTCTCAATTAGTGTTGTCTCAGACATGTCCACTATCTCAGTTAGTGTTGTCTCAGATCTGTCCACTGTCTCAGTCCCTGTTATCTCAGACATTTAAGAGGTCTCAGTTCCCGTTGTCTCAGACATGTCCACTGTGTCGGACCCTGTTGTTGAGACATGTCCATGGTCTCAGTCCCTGTTGTCACAGGGATTTCCAATGTCTCATTCCCTGTTTTCTCAGACATGTCCCAAGTTCCAGTCCAGGGTTTCTAAAATATGTTGAGTTTCTGAGTCCCTACAGTCTCAGACAATTCCAATGTCTGATTCCCTGTTGTCTCAGACATGTCCGAGGTCTCAGTGCCTGTTGTGTCAGACATGTCCACTGTCTCAGTCAATGTTGTCTCCAAACTGTTCCATGTCTCAGACCCTGTTTTCTCAGACACGTCTCAGTCCTAGTTGTTTCACGCATGTCCACTGTCTCATACACTGTTGTCTCAGACATATCCATGGTCTTAGACCCTGTTGTCACATATATATGTGTGCTATCTCAGACATGTCCATTGTCTCAGTCCCTGTTGTTTCAGACATGTCCACTGTCTCATTCCCTGTTGCTAAAAAACATGTCCAATGTCTCAGTCCCTGTTGTCTCAGACATGTCCACTGTCTCAGTCCCTGTTGTTTCAGATATATCTACTGTTTCACTCCCTGTTTTTTCAGACATGTGGCCCGTCTCAGTCCCCATTGTCTCAGACATTAACACGCTCTTAGTCAAAGTTGTATCAGACATGTCCCCTGTCTGAGTCCCTGTTGTCTCAGACATGTCCATGGTCTCAGACCCTGTTGTCACAGATATCTGTGCTGTGTCAGACAGGTCCACTCTCTCATTCCCTGTTGTTTCAGACAGGTCTACTGTCTCAGTCCCTGTTGTCTCAGACATGTCCACTGTCTCAGTCCCTATTGTCTCAGACATGTCCACTGTCTCTGTCCCCGTTGTCTCAATATGTCTACTGTTTCAGTCCCTGATGTTTCATACATATCCACTGTGTCCGTCCCTGTGGTCTCAGACCTGTCCACTGTCTCCGTCCCAGTTGTCTCAGATATGTCCACTGTCTCAGTCCCTGTTGTATCAGATATATCTGCTCTCTCATTCCCTGTTGTTTCAGACATGTCACCTGTCTGAGTCCCCATTGTCTTAGATGTGTCCACTCTCTAAGTCCCTATTGTCTCAGACATGTCCACTGTCTCAGTCCCTGTTGTCTCTGATGTGTCAACTGTCTCAGTCCCTGTTGTCTCAGACATGTCCATGGACTCAAACCCTGTTTTTTCATACTTTTCCACAGTCTCAGTCACTATTGTCTCAGCCATGTCCCCTGTGTCAGTCCCTGTTTTCTCACACATGTCCAAGGTCTCAGTGCCTGTTGCATCAGACATGTCCACTGTCTCAGCCCCTGTTGTTTCAGATGTATCTACTGTCTCAGTCCCTGTTGCTTCAGACATGTCACCTGTCTGAGTCCCCATTGTCTTAGATGAGTCCACGCTCTAAGTCCCTGCTGTCTCAGACATATCCACAGTCTCAGTCCATGTTGTGTTAGACATGTCCACTGTCTCAGTCCCTGTTATCTCAGATATTTAAATGGTATCTGTTCCCGTTGTCTCAGACATGTCCAGTGTGTCATTCCCAGTTGTTCAGACATGTCCACGGTCTCATTCCCTGTTGTCTCAGGCATTTCCAATATCTCAGTCCCTGTTGTCTCAGACATGTCCAAAGTCTCAGTCCTGGTTGTCTCAGATATGACCAGTGTCTGAGTCCCTGCAGTCTCAGACATTTCCAATGTCTGATTTCCTGTTATCTCAGACATGTCCAAGGTCTCAGTGCCTGTTGTCTCAGACATGTGCACTGTCTCAATCTCTGTTGTTTCAGATATATCTACTGTCTCAGCCCCTGTTGTTTCAGATGTGTCGCCTGTCTGAGTCCCCCTTTTCTTAGAGGTGTCCACGCTCTAAGTCCCTTTTGTCTCAGACATGTACACTGTCTCAGTAATTTTTGTCTCAGTCATGTCCACCATCTCAGTCCCTGTGATCTCAGATATTTAAAAGTTCTCAGTTCCCATTGTCTCAGACATGTCCACTGTGTCAGACCCTGTTGTACTGACATGTCCATGGTCTCAGTCTCTGTTGTCTCAGACATTTCCAATGTCTCAGTCCCTGTTGTCTCAGACATGTCCAAAGTCTCATTCCCGGTTGTCTTAGATATGTCCAGTGTCTGAGTCCCTGCAGTCTCAGACATTTCCAAAGTCTGATTCCCTGTTGTCTCAGCCATGTCCAAGGTCTCAGTCCCTGTTGCCTCAGACAAGTCCACTGTCTCAGTGCCTGTTGTCTCCAACACGTACCCTGTCTCAAACCCTGTTGAATCAGACTTGACCTCTGTCTCAGTCCCAGTTGTTTCACACATGGTCACTGTCTCAGTCCTTGTTGTCTCACACATGTCCTTGGTCTCAGACCCTGTTGTCACAGATATGTGTGCTGTCTCAGACATGTCCACTGCCTCAGTCCCTGTTGTCTCCGATGTGTCCCCTGTCTCACTCCCTGTTGTCTCAGACATGACCTCTGTCTCAGTCCCAGTTGTTTCACACATGTCCACTGTCTCAGTCACTGTTGTCTCAGACATATCCATGGTCTCAGAACCTGTTGTCACATATATGTGTTTTGTCTCAGACATGTCCACTGTCTCAGTCCCTGTTGTCTCAGAAATGTCCACTGTCTCATTCCATGTTGTTTCAGATATATCTACTGTCTCACTCCCTGTTGTTTCAGACATGTGGCCTGTCTCTCTACCTTTTGTCTCAGACATGAAAACGCTCTTAGTCGCAGTTGTATCAGACATGTCCACTGTCTCAGTCCCTATTGTCTCAGGCAGTTCCACTGTCTCAGTCCCTGTTGTTTCAGACATATCCACTGTGTCATTCCCTGTGGTCTCAGACATGTCCATTGTCTCAGTCCCTGTTGTCTCAGATACGTCCACTCTCTCAGTCCCTATTGTTTCAGACATATCCTCTGTGTGAGTCCCTGTGGTCTCAGACATGTCCACCCTCTTGGTCCCTGTTTTCTCAGATATATCCACTGTCTCAGTCCCTGTTGTCTCAGACATGTCCATGGTCTCAGACCCTGTTGTCACAGATCTGTTTGCTGTCTCAGACATGTCCACTGTTTCAGTCCCTTTGGTCTCAGACATGTCCACTGTCTCATTCCCTATTTTCTCAGACATGTCCACTGTCTCAGTCCCTGTTGTCTCAGTCATGTCCATGGTCTCAGTCCCTGTTGTTTCAGACATATCCACTGTATCCGTCCCTGTGGTCTTAGACATGTCCACTGTCTCAGTCGCTGTTGTCTCCGATGTGTCCACTGTCTCTTTCCCTGTTGTCTCAGACATGACCCCTGTCTCAGTCGCAGTTGTTTCACACATGTCCACTCTCTCAGTCCCAGCTGTCTCAGTAATGTCCATGGTGTCAGTCCCTATTGTTTCAGTCATATCCACTGTATCAGTCCCTGTGGTCTCAGAAGTGTCCACTGTCTCAGTCCCTACTGTCTCAGACATGTCCACTGTCTCAGTCCCTGTTGTCTCAGTCATGTTCATGGTCTCAGTCCCTGTCGTTTCAGACATATCCACTGTATCAGTCCCTGTTGTCTCAGACATGTCCACTGCCTCGGTCCCTGTTGTCTCAAATATGTCCACTGTCTCAGTCCTGGTTGTCTCAGATATGGCGACTGTCTTGGTCCCTGTTGTCTCAGTTGTGTCCACTGTCTTAATCACTGTCATCTCAGGCAGGAGTTGTCCACTTGAGAAGACATGTCAAGTATCTCAGGCTCTATTGTTTCAGACTCGTCCAATGTCTCGAACCGTGTTGACTCAGACGTGTCCACTGTCTCAGTCTCTGCTGTCTCAGACATGTCTGCTGTCTCATTCCCTGTTGTTTCACACATGTGCCCTGTCCCACTGCCTGTTGTCTCAGACAAGTCTACTGTCGCAGTCCCTGTTCTCTCAGACATGTACAAATTCTCAGTGCCTGTTGTCTGAGATATGTCCAGTTTCTGATTCCCTGCAGACTCAGACATGTCCAAGGTCTGATTCCCTGTTGTCTCAGACATGTCCACGGCCTCAGTACCTGTTGTCTCAGACATGTCCCCTGTCTTAGTCCCTGTTGTCTCAGACACGTCCACTGTCTCAGTACCTGTTGTCTCAGATATGTCCACTGTCTCAGACCTGGTTGTCTCAAATGAGTCCACTGTCTCATTCCTGTTGTCTCAGATATGTCCACTGTCCCAGTCACTGTCATCACAGACAGGAATTGTCTACTGGCAAAGACTTGTCAACTGTCTCAGTCGCTATTGTTTCAGAGAGGTACACTGTCTCAAACCCTGTTGTCTCAGGCATGTACACTGTCTCATTCACTGTTGTTTCACACATGTCCACTGTCTCAGTGCCTGTTGTCTCAGATATGTTCACTGACTCAGTCCCTGTTCTCTCAGACATGTCCAAAGTCTCAGTCCAGGTTGTCTCATATATGTCCTGTGTCTGAGTCCCTGCAGCCTCAGACAGATCCACTGTCTGATTCCCTGTTGTCTCAGACATGTCAAAGGTCTCAGTACCTGTTGTCTCATACATGTCCACTGCCTCGGTCCCTGTTTTGTCAGATATATCTACTGTCTCAGTCCCTGTTGTTTCAGAAATTTCGCATGTCTGAGTTCCCATTGTCTTAGACATGTTCACTCTCTAAGTCCCTGTTTTCTGAGACATGTCCACTGTCTCAGTCCCTGTTGTCTCTGACGTATCTACTGTCTCAGTCCCTGTTGTCTCAGACATGACCACTGTCTCAGTCGCAGTTGTTTGACACATGTCCACTCTCTCAGTCCCAGTTGTCTCAGTCATGTCCACGGTCTCAGTCCCTGCTGTTTCAGACATATGCACTGTATCAGTCCCTGTGGTCTCAGACATGTCCACAGTCTCAGTCCCTATTGTCTCAGACAAGTCCAATGTCTCAGTCCCTGTTGTCTAAGACATGTCCATGTTCTCAGTCCCTGTTGTCTCAGAAATGTCCAATATCTCATTCCCTGCTGTCTCATACTTGTAGAAGTTCTGAGTCCCTTTGGTCTCAGAGATATTCACTGTCTCAGTCCCTGTTGTCTCAGACATGTCCACTGTCTCAGTCCATGTTTTCTTAGATATGTCCACTGTCTCAGTCCCGGTTGTCTCAGATGTGACCACTGTCTAAGTCCCTGTTGTCTCAGATGTGTCCACTGTCTCAGTCACTGTCATGTCAGCTAGGACTTGTCCACTGGCTAAGACATGTCAACTGTCTCAGCCTCTGTGATCTCAGACAAGTCCACAGACTTGAACCGTGTTGACTCAGACATGTCCACTGTCTCTGTCCCTGTTGTCTCAGACATGTCCATTGTCTCATTCCCTGTTGTTTCACACTTCTCCACTGTCTCAGTCCCTGTTTTCTCAGACATGCCCATGGTCTCAAACCCTGTTGACTCAGACATGTCCACTGTCTCAGTCCCTTTTGTCTCAGAGATGTCCACTGTCTAATTCCCTGTTGTTTCACACTTGTCCACTGTCTCACTCCCTATTGTCTCAGGCAAGTCCGCTGTCTCAGTCCTTGTTATCTCAGATATGTCCAAGGTCTCAGTGCCTCTTCTCTCAGACACGTCCACTGTCAGTCCCTGTTGTTTCAGACATGTCGCCTGTATGAGTCCCCATTGTCTTAGATGTGTCCACGCTCTAAGTCCCTGTTGTCTCAGACATGTCCACTGTCTCAGTCAGTGTTGTCTCATACATGTCGACTGTCTTAATCCCTGTTATCTCAGACATTTAAAAGGTCTCAGTTCCCGTTGTTTCAGACATGTCCATTGTGTCAGTCCCTGTTGTTCAGACATGTCTACAGTCTCAGTAGCTGTTGTCTCAGGCATTTCCAGTGTCCCAGTCCCTGTTGTCTCAGATATGTCCACTGTTTCAGTCCCAGTTGTTTCACACATGTCCACTGGCCCTGTCCTTGTTGTCTCAGGCATGTCCATGGTCTCAGCCCCTATTGTCACAGAAATGTGTGTTGCCTCAGACATGACCACTCTCTCATTCCCTGTTGTTTCAGACATGTCCACTGTCTCATCCCTGTTGTGTCAGACATGTACAATGTCTCAGTTCCTGTTGTCTCAGACCTGTGCATTGTCTCAGTCCCTATTGTTTCAGATATATCTACTCTCTCACTTCCTGTTGCTTCAGACATGTGGCCTGTCTCAGTCCCTGTTGTCTCAGACATGAACACGCTCTTAGTCGCAGTTCTATCAGACATGTCCACTGTCTCAGTCCCTGTTGTCTCAGACATGTCCACTGTCTCAGTCCCTGTTGTCTCAATATGTCTACTATCTCAGTCCCTGTTGTTGCAGAAATATCCACTGTGTCAGTCCCTGTGGTATCAGACATGTCCACTGTCTCGGTCCCTGTTGTCTCAGATATGTCCACTGTCTCACTGCCTGTTCTTTCAGAAATATCTACTATCTCAATCCCTGTTGTTTCAGACATGTCACCTGTCTGAGTCCCCATTGTCTTAGATGCATCCACTCTCTAAGTCCCTGTTGTTTCAGACATGTCCACGGTCTCAGTCCCCATTGTCTCAGACCACAGAGACTGATACAGTGGATATGTCTGAAACAACAGGGACCAAGAACGTGGATATGACTGATTTAACTGGGACTGAGACACTGGACTTGTCTGAGCCAATAGGGACTGAGACATTGGACATGTCTGAGACAACAGGAACTGAGACAGTGGACTTGTCTGAAACAACAGGGACTGAAAGAGTGGACCTGTCTGAGACAACAGGGACTGAGAGATTGGACCTGTCTGAGACAGCACACATATCTGTGACAACAGGATCTGAGATGATGGACATGTCTGAGACAATGGGGACTGAGACAGGGGACATGTCTGCTACAACTTTGACTAAGAGCGTGTTAATGTCTGAGACAATGGGGACTGAGACGGGCCACATGTCTGAAACAACAGGGAGTGAAACAGTAGATATATCTGAAACAACAGGGACTGAGACAGTGGAAATGTTTTTAACAACAGGGATTGAGACAGTGGACATGCATGAAACAACTAGGACTGAGACAGTGTTCATGTCTGAGAAAACAGGGTCTGAGACACGGGACAGTTTGGAGACGATATTGACTGAGACAGTGGACATGTCTGACACAACAGGGACTGAGACCTTGGACATGTCTGAGACAACAGGGAGTCAGACATCGGAATTGTCTGAGACTGTAGGGACTCAGACACTCGACATGTCTTAGAAACCCTGGACTGAGACTTTGGTCATGTCTGATACAACAGGGAATGAGACATTGGAAATCCCTGTAACAGGGACTGAGACCATGGACATGTCTCAACAACAGGGTCTGACACAGTGGACATGTCTGAGACAACGGGAGCTGAGATCTTTTAAATGTCTGAGATAACAGGGACTGAGACAGTGGACAGGTCTGAGACAACACTAACTGAGACAGTGGACATGTCTGGGACACTAACTGAGACAGTGGACATGTCTGAGACAACAGGGACTTAGAGCGTGGACAAATCTAAGAAAATGGGGACTCAGACAGGTGACCTGTCTGACACAACAGGACTGAGACAGTAGATATATCTGAAACAACAAAGACTGAGACAGCATGGCATCAGGTAGTTGGTGGCGGTAAATTTTTGAGATAAGCAAGGTGTACTCATAAATTTTTGAGATAAGTAAGCTGTCTTGTAAAATCCTGAAATAAGTAAGTTAATAATTTTTTGTATGTATGTCTGACAATTTGGGCTTTTGGCATCTCCTCACTCTTTTATACAAAGAGAGGGGAAGCCCCAATTGTAATGGCGGGCTTTAATCAATTGGGCTGTGAAGTTTATTTTTACACTAAGGCCAATTAGTATACAAAAATCCTAACCATGAAGTAAGGTGATTGTCAAGTATAAGTAATGAATGTGAATAACATTCATGTAACAGCAATTTGCAAGTATATGTGTTCATATTTTGAACAACCCAAGGTTCCCATAGTGCAATTGGAGAAGCTTGTATGCACAAGCATGTTGATCAATTAAGAGTCCAGTCCATATTGTTGTAGTCTCATGATTTACCCCAATGTCCCTGCAGCCTTTACATTCTACCATGCCTCCTCTTCTGCAAGTTGTTTCCTAGGCTTTGAGAAAGGGGCATAAGTGTGTGAGAAGCAAAGCAGTCAGTTTTTTCTGGAGACATCGCTTTGGACTCTAATCTGTTTAGGTTGTTTTCTTTCATGGATTGACAGTTTATCCAGGGTACCTTTTTAATCCTTCTAACAAAGCATAAGTAATTAGATGTACAGGCATTTAAACAATATTATTCTGGCAAGATAAGCTGTGAGCATAGACACAGATGTTTAATCTACAAACTGTGGTCTCTCTATAAAAGATGACAAGTTTTTATTGTGGCTTAAATTATCTCCTAACCACTAGAGGACATAAGCTTATGGCATCAGCCATGAATTATTCCTCCAAGGAGAGAGCTAATAGCCAATTAGATTTGGGATATGTATAGACACATGGCTGCCACTGTTGCACAGTATCTCCAGGCAGTTGAGGTATAGCTGATACTGACAGAGGAGTCTTGCTTGACTCAAGGAGACCAATATTTTGCTTTGTCTCATTAGTGGCCTTTGGTAACGCTCTCTGGCATTTCTCCTGTATTAACATTTTTTGTTCAATTGCAAAGCTTATGAATTATTCTTATATTTGGCTCTAGATAGAGAATTATCCTTTCACAGTTCCTATGTCTATCAGTCAATTAAAGAAGGTAGTTATACCTGTTTTATAAGAATTTACCACTATAGCAGTTGGCTCTAATTTACAGTTGGGGAATGACTTCATTGTCATCATAGTTTTGTTTTTTTATAAAGGTGAGAGGTAGGAAGGTTTCTCAGCATCTGGAAGGTAAACTTTATTAGATTACATTATAAACAATTGTCCCAAATACAATTCAGAGAGATGTTTAGTATCTGTGATTTAGGCAGTCTGAGGTTCCTTCTTCTTTAACGTTCAGATGAGTCAGCCTCTCTGCTGGCATTTCCCAGTACATCCTGCACAGTCAAAGATCGTGTGTTTTCAGGCATTTAGGTTGGCGATTTTACCTGTGGGAACATACAAATCTCCTTCCATTGTTAGTTTTAGGATCTTAAAATTAAAAATTTATTAAAAGGTTTGGAATATAGAGGGAATATTATGCCACCTCCCTCTTTTTTGATCAATAGATGTCTAAGTTGTATTACAAATACCCATAAACAGGAACTAAGGTGTAAGTTTTTTATTAAATTTACCCACACTGTTTATCATTGACTGTATGTTTATTTGGGAAGTGAACTCAAACTTAATTACTTTAAATTATCCTATAACTAAAGGAAAAGTATTACAAGGTGATACTGTATAACACAGAAAAATACAGAGACCATTTGTGTGCCTTAACCCCAAAGCCATTGTTGGAAATTTAATATAGATTATAAATAAAACAATTAATATTTTATATTACCAATTAGTTTAAATGTATTAGTATTTTAAACTATAAACCTTACAAGGTGGATTTTAATAGTTGTCTTTTTTTAAGCTGTTGGCTTTTTTCAGGCCTGGCTTGAAAACCTGTTTTAAAGATTTTTAAATATCTAGTTCTTAATAAAATTTTTTACAGTTTTTATGTCCATCAGTTAATTAAAGACTGGCTAGATATGTCCCATGAGAAGTTGTTACCATCATTACCATTTTGATTAATTTTTTATACATCTTTTATTTTTTATTGGTAAATACCCCAAAACTTATTAACAATGAAAACTTGGTTGCATCTTTGTTTTAAATGTTGAAAGAGTGTAACCAGTGTAGATCCATTATTTTAAATTTTTAATAGATAACCCATAACCTTTGTTGAAATTGAACTATGTTTTGGCTGTTTAATACAAATTTGTATCTTGAGAATGAAGGGCCAGCTTCAACTCAGAGGCAATGTTTTTATATTATCATGGCTGTTAACATAATATACGTAGAACACAAAAGTAGACTCATCTGTACATACATGTGCACGAACATACATACCTACACACATACATACATAAGAAAGATTTGTTAGGTTGACCTGTAAGAGAAGAAAGCCATATTAAATTAGACAGGCCAAAGTTGTTTGTAGTCTTGGAATGATCCATCTTGTCTTACTATTAAGGACTTTGGAAGAATAATAATTATTTATAATCACAACAACTATAACCATTATTAATTATTATTATCAATAATTACTATTAAACATTATTAGTTACAATAATCATTAATAATTATTATTAATAATTGTCAATAATAGTCAATAATGAACAATTTATCATTTGACTGAATTTTTATCAATTGTTATTAATAATTATATCCAATAACAATAACTGTAACCATCAATAACATTTGTTAATCATAATTAACAATAATCTATCAAGCTCACCAGAATTAGTTTCATTTGGACTGTTCTCATGTGGTCCCCAGAAATGCAACCTAATTTTTCTTAAAAATGTTAAAAGTGACATGTGTCAAGTATAACAAATATATAGCAGAGTTATAGAACCTAATGTACCAACAGGAAGTCACAATAAACATACAAGAAATTAAAGACTAGATCTGTAACACATCCAAGGAAAACAAAAGGTATGTTTTACTTTAAGTGTAAAATAGAGTCTATAAAAGTGATCAGTACTTTATGCTCACACTTATACACAAGGTTTTAGAACTTAGTTTTGGTGATGGCAATTTATAAAAGTTGTACTGAACAGAGGCACAGAGATATATTGTTATCATATACAGACATACACGCATTGGAAAAAACACCATATACTGTCCATCAATGGTCTGATAGATTTCTAATATGTTGTTACAGAGCTGTTAATAGTATCATCCACATAGATATGCAATTTATCCATATATTTATGTAAGAGATTTTTATCCTAGTGGTTGTATTGAATAGACTCACATACCTTGTTGTAAAACAGCTTGAAAGGAAACTGAAGTTAGAATACCTGCAACTTTAGAACAGTTTAATTTGGAGATCAAATCCAGTCTTAACAGATAACAAATAAAACCTTTAGATAACCAATTTAGAATATTTTTTGTAGGAACGTAGGAACCAGGGTTTAAATTAGGCCTTTGAAAAAGTTTAAGAGGCATGCCAAAAATAAACTTAATTTATGTGTACAATATAGAATGAAAGAACTTTGAAGTGGACACTTTCAACAGAAATCAACACAGAAGAACACACATGACAAGAGTCTCAGACACATGAGAGAACAGTTAACACACAGAGAGCTTGTACAGACATATGACTTAATATAATGAGAGATTTACTTTTTGTTTTTTAAATCTTATATAATAACTTGATGTCAAGGTACAGAAAGTTTTTAGTTTTTTGGTCTACTGCACACCTTGGCTGTGCAGGACTGTGGAACTATTAATTTTGTATTGTTACATTTACACATAATCATTTGGAGTTTAAGACATTTTTTAGTTAACTTTATTAAAACACTTTTGTACTCAAAGCCACCAAATGATAGATTGATTTACTAAATGTCTGTTTTACCCTAACTAGCAATTATGTTAAGGAGGGTCAGCTGTCTGGGATTTCACTATGATGGATTTTGTATTTTTAGGGGAGTGGAGCAGTAGCAGCTCTAGCTGCTTGGAGCTTGCATTATGGGCCTTTTGTGTGCATGTTTGCCTGTACAGGAGAGAGGGGGGTTTGTCCAAGGCACAGTTGTTGGGGCGGGCTCTTTTAGATCTGGCATGGAATGAAGGCAAAGTATTTCTTAAGGTTCTTTTTCTTAAACTTTAATTCTTCGTATCCCGAGTGACTCCTTAAGATCCCTTAAAAATAAATCATTTGTCTAATTTCTGTCTAGTTCCTTCCTTCTCGAGGAGGCTCTTTGTATATGTCCTGTTTTTCCACATTTAAAACATGTGGTGGGCTGGAGAGATGGCCTAGCGGTTAAGAGCCCTGACCGCTCTTGCAGAGGACCCAGGATCGATCCCCAGCACCCACATGGCGGCTGAGAACTGTCTGAAACTCCAATTCCAGGAGAACTCCGGCTCCAGGGGAATCCGACACCCACTTCTGACCTCCGCGGCATTGCACAACACGGGTGCACAGACTTGCATGCAGACAGTACATTTGTACACATACAGAAATAAAAAAATGTGGAAATGGGGGACCTTCTTCCTCCTTCATATGTCTTTTTTAATTAGGCGCTATACGTCTGACCTCCCACAGCTTCAGCGTAGTCTTTTTTCTTTTACACTACTGCTGGTGAGGCATCTACACAGGCTTTTATAAAGTCCTGTATTGTCCCTATTTTCTTAATAGGTCTTATGAGATCCTGACAGAGCGTATTGGAAAGAAACATTTGCTCTTGTCTTGATTCATTATGCCTCATAATTACCTACCTGCTTACTTGCACATAACCGATCAGCCTTTATTGGCAGGACTGTGGAGCCCTGGCGAGCGCCTATCCGTTACCTGGGAAAAGAGAGAGAGAAAGAAAAAAAAAAGATTACCTATCCAAGGGTCCCTGTTCAGAGCACCACCTGCCACAGTCCGTCCCAGCCGGAGGGTTCCCTCTGCCTACCTGAACCAAGGTCTTGGATAGGAAGGCACGGATTAGGCAATGTCAGTCAGAAACGACATCAGAATTGGCTTTTGAATCTGCTGTACTTTACTGAGAGCAAGTCAAAGTTTTTATACAAAAGCAGGGAAAGCGGATAAGAGTTAGCACTCTTCTCTCAGGAACAAAAGGCTCGTTACCAAAGGAACTCACACCTGGGTTTCTAAGGAGAGCAAGTCAGATAAATTTACACATCAATCGGGCAGGGGAGATAAGCAACAAAACAGCAGTCCTAAAACCACAAACCATAAACAGTTTGTCTTTGTTTAGAAGTTCCAATTTGGTGATTCTCATCCTTCCTGGAGCCTGATTTTTCCAAGGCCACATATTATCTCTAGGCTGTAATTCAAGCCAAAGCCTGGGAAAGCCTCTTAATTAGTTCTATTTTTCTTAAAGGAGAAGCCCGCCGTGTGTCTCTAACTAAGTATTACATTTTAACATGTATAACTGTAACTAAGACTTTTATTTTACTAATTTTATCAGATGTAGCTTTTTGTTTAAAGGACAGAGTCTTTATTTTTATTAAATCTGGAAAAACACTTTTATTATTTGTAACTGACCTATGATATCACTCAGTGTAATGTTTTTCATTCATAATATCTTTGTGGGGGCTTCTAGGACAAAGGAGCCTTTAGTTACTGTTTCTCTGTATGATTTTGCTTAGGTTCATGAAGCTTCTGTTCACCTGATTTATTTTCAGACACATTTAAATGTTCCTTCTCTGGGACTGAGGTTGTGCTGAGCTCAGGAAAAGAATCAAAAGACAGTGTGCGAAGTCCAACACTCAAGAAACATAACATCATTGTAGCGTGTCATGATCTTGGAAGCTAAGGCCGAACATTCTGCCAGGGACCACCAGGGAGCTTAGCCTCGAAAGACACATGTCTCCTGTCTGTTATTATGACTTTCGTCATTGTTCACACAGACTACTCTGGAGTTGGTGTGGCATCTACTATCTCAGTCTGTCTTGTTGCAGACATATCCACTGCGTCAGTCCCTGTGGTCTCAGACATGTCCACTGTCTCGGTACCTGTTGTCTCAGATATGTCCACTGTCTCAGTCCCAGTTGTTTCAACATGTCACCTGTCTGAGTCCCCATTGTCTTAGATGTGTCCACTCTCTAAGTCCCTGTTGTCTCAGACATGTCCAAGGTCTCAGTCTCCATTGTCTCAGACATGTCCATTGTCTCAGTCTCAGTTGTCTCCAACGTGTCCCCTCTCTCAGTCCCTGTTGTCTTAGACATGACCTATGTCTAAGTCCCAGTTTTTTCACACATGTCCACTATCTCAGTCCCTGTTGTCTGATACATGTCCATGGTCTCAGACCCTATTGTCACCGACATGTATGCTGTCTCAGACAGGTCCACTGTGTCATTCCCTGTTGTTTCAGACATGTCAAATGTCTCAGTCCCTGTTGTCTCAGACATGTCCACTGTCTCATTCCCTATTGGCTCAGACATGTCCACTATCTCAGTCAATGTTGTCTCAGACATTTCCACTGTCTCAGTCCCAGTTATCTCAGACATTTAAAAGGTCTCAGTTCCCGTTGTCTAAGACATGTCCACTGTGTCAGACCCTGCTGTTCAGACATGTCCATGGTCTCAGTCCCTGTTGTCTCAGGCATTTCCAATGTCTCAGTCCCTTTGTCTCAGACATGTCTAAAGTCTCAGTCCTGGTTGTCTAATATATGTCCAGTGTCTGAGTCCCTGAAGTCTCAGACATTTCCAATGTCTGATTCCCTGTTGTCTCAGACATGTCCAAGGTCTCAGTCCCTGTTGGGTCAGACATGTCCTCTGTCTCAGACAATGTTGTCTCCGACCTGTCCACTGTCTCAGTCCCTGTTGTTTCAGACATGACCTCTGTCTCAGTCCTAGTTGTTTCACACATGTCCACTGTCTCAGTCACTGTTGTCTCAGACATATCCATGGTCTCAGACCCTGTTGTCACATATATATGTGCTGTCTCAGACATGTCCACTGTCTCAGTACCTGTTGTTTCAGACTTGTCCACTGTCTGAATCCCTGTTGTGTTAGACATGTCCACTGTCTCAGTCCCTGTTGTCTCAGACATGTCCACTGTCTCAGTACCTGTTGTTTCAGACTTGTCCACTGCCTGAATCCCTGTTGTGTTAGACATGTCCACTGTCTCAGTCCCTGTTGTCTCAGACATGTCCACTGTCTCAGTCTCTGTTGTTTCAGATATATCTACTGTCTCACTCACTTTTGTTTCACATATGTGGCCTATCTCACTCCCCGTTGTCTCAGACATGAACATGCACTTAGTTGCAGTTGTATCAGACATGACCACTGTCTCAGTCCCTGTTGTCTCAGGTCCACTGTCTCATTCCCTGTTGTTTCAGACATATACACTGTGTCAGTTCCTGTGGTCTCAGACATGTCCACTGTCTCAGTCCCTGTTGTCTCAGATACGTCCACTCTCTCAGTCCCTGTTGTTTCATACATATCCACTGTGTCAGACCCTGTGGTCTCAGACATGTCCACTCTCTCGGTCCCTGTTTTCTCAGATATGTCCACTGTCTGAGTCCACATTTTCTCAGACATGTCCATGGTCTCAGACCCTGTTGTCACAGATATGTGTCCTGTCTCAGACAGGTCCACTGTCTCAGTCCTTGTGGTTTCAGACATGTCCACTGTCTCAGTCCCTGTTGTCTCAGACATGTCCACTGTCTCAGTTCCTATTGTCTCAGACATGTCCAAAGTCTCAGTCCCAGTTGTCTAAGTCATGTCCATGATCTCAGTCCCTTTTGTTTCATCATATCCACCATATCAGTCCCTGTGGTCTCAGACATGTCCACTGTCTCAGTCCCTGTTGTCTCAGATATGTCCACTATCTCAGTACCTGTTGTTTCAGACATATCCATTGTCAGTCCCTGTTGTCTCAGACATGTCCACTTTCTCAGTCCCTGTTGTCTTATATATGTCCACTGTCTCAATCCGTGTTGTTTCAGATATATCTACTATCTCAGTCCCTGTTGTTTCAGGCATGTCGCCTGTCTGAGTCCCCATTGTCTTAGATGTGTCCACTCTCTAAGTCCCTATTGTCTCAGACATGTCCACTATCTCAGTCCCTGTTTTTTCACACTTTTCCACTGTCTCAGTCTCACTGGTCTTAGCCATGTCCCCTGTCTCAATCCCTATTTTCTCAGACATGTCCAAGGTCTCAGTGCCTGTTACATCAGACATGTCCACTGTCTCATTCCCTTTTGTTTCAGATATATCTACTGTCTCAGTCCCTGTGGTTTCAGACATGTCACCTGTCTGAGACCCCATTGTCTTAGACGTGTCCACGCTCTAAGTCCCTGTTGTCTCAGACATGTCCACAGTCTCAGTCCGTGTTGTGTCAGAAATGTCCACTGTCTCAATCCCTGTTATCTCAGATATTTAAAAGGTCTCAGTTCCTGTTGTCTCAGACATGTCCACTGTGTCATTCCCTGTTGTTCAGACATGTCCACTGTCTCAGTCCCTGCTGTCTCAGGCATTTCCAATGTCTCAGTCTGTTGTCTCAGACATGTCCAAAGTCTCAGTCCTGGTTGTCTCAGATATGACCAGTGTCTGAGTCCCTGCAGTCTCAGACATTTCCAATGTCTCATTCCCTGTTGTCTCAGACATGTCCAATGTCTCAGACACTGTTGCGTCAGACATGTCTACTGTCTCAGGCCTTGTTGTCTCTGATGTGTCCCCTGTCTCTGTCCCTGTTTTCTCAGACATATCCATGGTCTCAAACCCTGTTGTCACAAAAATGTGTGCTGTCTCAGACATGTCCACTGTCTTATTCCCTGTTTTCTCAGGCATGTTCAAGGTTTCAGTCCCTGTTGTGTCAGACATATCCACTGTCTTGTTCCCTGTTCTTTCACACATGTCCACTGTCTCAGTCACTGTTGTTTCAGATATATCTACTGTCTCACTCCCTGTTGTTTTAGACATTGGCCTGTCTCAGTCCCCATTGTCTCAGACATGAACACGCTCTTAGTCGCAGTTGTATCAGACATGTCCACTCTCTCATTTCCTGTTTTCTCAGACATGTCCACTGTCTCAGTCTCTGTTGTTTTAGATATATCTACTGCCTCAGTCCCTGTCGTTTCAGACATGTCACCTGTCTGAGTCCCCATTGTCTTAGATGTGTCCACGTTCGAAGTCCCTGTTGTCTCAGACATGTCCACTGTCTCAGTTAGTGTTGTCTCACACATGTCCACTGACTCAGTCCCTGTTATCTCAGACATTTAAAAGGTCTCAGTTCCCGTTGTCTCAGACATGTCCACTGTGTCAGACCCTGTTGTTCAGACATGTCCACAGTCTCAGTCCCTGCTGTCTTAGGCATTTCCAATATCTCAGTCCCTGTTGTCTCAGACATGTCCAAAGTCTCAGTCTTGGTTGTCTAAGATATGTCCAGTGTCTGAGTCCCTGTAGTATCAGATATTTCCATCGTCTGATTCCTTGTTGTCTCAGCCATGTCCT
Organism: Rhizomys pruinosus; assembly: GCA_009823505.1. Lineage (NCBI taxonomy): Eukaryota > Metazoa > Chordata > Mammalia > Rodentia > Spalacidae > Rhizomys > Rhizomys pruinosus. The sequence continues at coordinate 2,838,376 of VZQC01008386.1, forward strand.
AGGTCTCAGTCCCTGTTTGGTCAGACATGTCCACTGTCTCAATGTCGTCGCTGATGTGTCCCCTGCCTCAGTCCTTGTTGTCTCAGACATGACCTCTGTCTCAGTCCCAGTTGTTTCACACATGTCCACTGTCTCAGTCACTGTTGTCTCAGACATATCCATGGTCTCAGAGCCTGTTGTCACATATATGTGGTATCTAAGACATGTCCACTGTCTTAGTCCCTGTTGTTTCAGACATGTCCACTGTCTCAGTCCCTGTTGTCTCAGTCATGTCCACTGTCTCAGTCCCTGTTTTCTCAGATACGTCCACTCTCTCGGTCCCTTTTGTCTCTGATATGTCCACTGTCTCAGTCCCTGTTGTTTCAGACATGTCGCCTGTCTGACTCCCCCTTGTCTTAGATGTGTCCACACTCTAAGTCCCTGTTGTCTCAGACATGTCTACTCTCTCAGGCCCTGTTGTCTCTGATATGTCCACTGTCTCTGTCCCTGTTGTCTCAGACATGTCCATGGTCTCAAACCCTGTTGACTCTGGCATGTCCACTGTCTCAGTCCCTTTTGTCTCAGACATGCCCACTGTCTCATTCCCTGTTGTTTCACACTTTTCCACTTTCTCAGTCCCTATTGTCTCAGCCATGCCCCGTGTCTCTGTCCCCGTTGTCTCAGACATGTCCAACATCTCAGTACCTGTTGTCTCAGACATGTCCACTGTCTCAGTCCCTTTTGTCTCAGACTTGTCCACTGTCTCTGTTCCTATTATTTTAGACATATCCACTGTCTCAGTCCCTCTTTTCTCACATATGTCCACTGTCAGTCCCTGTTGTCTCAGACATGTACACATTGTCAGTACCTGTTGTCTCAGACATTTCCATGGTCTCAGACCCTGTTGTCTCAGATATATGTTAACTCAGACATGTCCATTGTCTCAGTCCCTGTTGTGGAGGATTGGTCTACAGACTAAGTTCCTGTCTTCTCAGACAGGACCTGTCCACTGTCTCAGATATGACAAATGTCTGTGTCTGTTGTCTCAGACATGTCCACTGTCTCAAACCCTGTTGTCTCAGACGTGCCCACTCTCTCAGTCCCTGTTGTCTCAGAAATGTCCACTGTCCCAGTCACAGTTGTTTCACACATGTCCACTCTCACAGTCCCTGTTGTCTCAGACATGTCCATGGTCTCAGACCCTGTTGTCTCAGATATGTGTGTTATCTCAGACATGCCCACTGTCTCAGTCCCTGCTGTTTCAGACATGTCCATTATCTCAGTCCCTGTTGTCTCAGACATGTCCAATGTCTCAGTCCCTGTTGTCTCAGATATATCTACTGTCTCAGTCCCTGTTGTTTGAGACATGTCGCCTGTCTCAGTCCCGTTGTCTCAGACGTGAACACACCCTTAGTCACAGTTGTATCAGACATGACCAAGTCTCAGTCCCTGTTGTCTCAGACATGTCCACTGTCTCACTCCCTGTTGTCTCATATATGTCCCCTATCTCAGTCCTGGTTGTCTTAGATGTGTCCACTGTCTCAGTCCCTGTTGTCTCAGATGTGTCCAATGTCTCAGTCACTGTCATCTCAGAAAGGACTTCTCCACTAGCTAAGAAATGTCAAATGTCTCAGCCTCTATTGTCACAGACAGGTAAACTGTCTTGAATCCTGTTGGCTCAGACGTGTCCACTGTCTCAGTCCCTTTTGTCTCAGACATGTCCACAGTCTCAGTCCCTGTTGTCTCAGTCATGTCCACTGTCTCAGTCCCTGTTGTTTCACATATATCTACTGTCTCAGTCCCTGTTATTTCAGACATGTCGCCTGTCTCAGTCCCCTTTTTCTCAGACATGGACATGCTCTTAGTCGCAGTTTTATCAGACATGTCCACTGTCTCAGTCCTTGTTGTCTCTGGCATGTCCACTGTCTTAGTCCCTGTTGTTTCAGACATATCCATTGTGAAAGTCCCTGTTGTCTCAGACAGGTCAAATGTATCAGTCCCTGTTGTCTCAGATATGTTCACCATCTCAGTCCTTGTTGTCTCAGATATGTCCACTATCTCAGTCCTTGTTTTCTCAGATGTGTTCACTGTCTCAGTCGCTGACATCTCAGACAGGACTTTTCCACTTGCTATGGCGTGTCAACTGTCTCAGTCTCTATTGTCTCAGACAGGTCCACTGCCTCAAACACTGTTGACTCGGACACTTCCAACGTCTCAGTCCCTGTTGTCTCAGACATGTCCACTGTATCATTCCCTGTTGTTGCACACATGTTCACTCTCTCGATGCCTGTTGTCCCAGACATATCCGCTGTCTCCATCCCTTTCGTTTCAGACATGTGTATTGTCTCAGACATGTCCACTCTCTCAGTCAGTGTTGTCTCAGACATGTGCACTATCTCAGTCCCTTTTCTCTCAGATATATCTCCTGTCTCAGTCTCTGTCATCTCTGACATGTCCACTGTCTCAGTTTCTGTTGTCTCTGACATGGCTACAGTGTCAGTCCCTGTTTCCTCAGACATGTCCATGGTCTCAGGCCCTGTTGACTCAGATGTGTGCATTGTCTAAGTCCTTGTTGTCTCAGACATGTCCACTCTCTCATTCCCTGTTGTCTCAGATATGTCCACTGTCTCAGTGCCTGTTGTCTCAGCCATGTCCACTGTCTCAGTCCCCCATTGTCTCAGACATGTCCAATGTCTTAGTCCCTGTTGTCTCAGTCATGTCCACTGTCTCAGTGTTTGATCAGACATGTCCACTATCACAGTCCCTGTTGTCTCAGACATGTCCACTGTCTCAGTCCCTGTTGTCTCAGACATGTCGTTGGTCTCATTTCCCGTGATCACAGACATGTCCATGGTGTCAGTACCTGTTGTCTCAGACATGTCCACAGTGTCAGTACCCATTGTCTCAGACATGTCCACTGTCTCAGTCCCTGTTGTGGAGGACGGGTCTACAGTCTAAGTTCCTGTCTTCTCAGACAGGACATGTCTACTGTCTCAGATATGTCAACTGTCTCAGTATCTGTTGTCTCAGACATGTCCACAGTCTCAAACCCTGTTGTCTCAGGCGTGTCCACTGTCTCAGTGCCTGTATTCTCAGAAATGTCCACTGTCTCAATCCCTGTTTTCTCAGACATGTCTACTGTCTCAGTCCCTGTTGTCTCATACATGTCCACAGTCTCAGTCCCTATTGTCTCAGACATGTCCAATGTCTCAGCCCCTGTTGTTTAAGACATGTCCAAGGTCTCAGATCCTGTGGTCTCAGACATGTCCATGGTCTCAGTCATTGTTGTCTCAGACATGTCCACTGTCTGAGTCCCTGTTGTCTCAGACATGTTGTATTAGTCGGGGTTCTCTAAAGAAACAGAAGCAACAGGACGAATATATAGCTATATACAATTTATTGATTTGCTCACGTGACAGAGTTCAAGGAGTCCAACAGTAGCTGCACCACATTGGAAAGGCCGAGAATCCAGGGAACTGCTCAGTCCACCAGGCTGGATGTCTCAGTAATCCCAATCCAGTGNGGGCTCTCTGAGTGATGAACTGTGACCCAGGAGATGTAAGCTGAATAAATCCTTTCCTCCCCAAGTTGGTGTTGGTCAGAGTGTTTTGTCACAGCAATGGAAGACAAACTAGAACACATGTACACTGTCTCAGTCCCTGTTTTCTCAGACATGTCCACTGTCACATTCCCTGTTTTTTCACACATCTTCACTGTCTCAGTGCCTGTTGTCTCAGACATGTCCACTGTCTCAGTCCCTGTTCTCTCAGACATGTCCAAAGTCTCAATCCAGGTTCTCTCAGATATGTTCAGTGTCTGAGTCCCTGCAGTCTCAGAAAGGTCCAATATCTGATTCCCTGTTGTCTCAGACATGTCCAAGTTCTCAGTATCTGTAGAGTCAGACATGTCCACTGTCTCACTCCCTGTTGTTTCAGATATATCTACTGTCTCAGTCCCTGTCTTTTCAGACATGTCACCTGTATGTGTCCCTATTGTCTTAGATGTGTCCATGATCTAAAAAACCCTGTTGTCTGAGACATGTCCACTGTCTCAGTCACGTTTGTTTCACACATGTCCACTGCCTCAGTCCCTGTCGTCTCAAACATGTCAATGGTTTCAGACCCTGTTTTCTCAGATATGTGTGTTGTCTCAGACATGTCCACAATCTCAGTCCCTGTTCTCTCAGACATGTCCAAAGTCTCAATCCCGGTTCTCTCAGATATGTCCAGTGTCTGAGTCCCTGCAGTCTCAGGCATGTCCACTATCTCAGTCCCTGTTGTCTCAGACATGTCCACTGTATCAGTCCCTGTTGTCTCAGACATGTCCACTGTCTCAGTCTCCTTTATCTAAGACATGTCCACAGTCTCAGTCCCTGTTGTTTGATATATATTTACTGTCTCAGTCCCTGTTGTTTCAGAAATGTCGCCTGTCTCAGTCCCCGTTGTCTCAGACATGAACGCGCTCTTAGTTGCAGTTGTCTCAGACATATCCACTGTTTCAGTCCCTGTTGTCTCAGATGTGTCCACTGTCTCAGTTGCTGTCCTCTCAGACAGGACTTGTCCATTGGCGATGACATGTCAACTGTCTCAGTCTCTGCTGTGTCAGACTGGTCCACTGTCTCGACCCGTGTTGACACAGATGTGTACAAAGTCCCTGTCCCTTTTGTCTCAGACATGTCCGCTGTCTCAGTCATTGCTGTTTCAGATATATCCACTGTGTCAGTCCCTGTGGTCTCAGATATGTCCATTGTCTCAGTCCCTGTTTTCTCAGATATGTCGACTGTCTCATTCCTAGTTGTGTCATATGTGTCCATTGTCTCAGTCGCTGTCATCTCAGACAGGACTTTTCCTTTGGCGAACACATGTCCACTGTCTCAGTCTCTACTGTCTCTGACAGGTCCACAGTGTTGAACCGTGTTGAAACAGACCTGTCTACTGTCTCAGTCCCTGTTGTCTCAGACTTCTCCACTGTCTCATTCCCTGTTATTTCACATATGTTCACTGTCTCAGTGCCTGTTGTCTCAGATATGTCCACTGTCTCAGTCCCTGTT
>VZQC01008386.1:2844209-3002541 GCA_009823505.1 Rhizomys pruinosus
GCTATATATTATACTGTTTAAATACCTATATATCTAATTGCATGTGCTTCATTAGTAGGATTGAAAGGTTATGCCTGGACAAGCTGGCAGCCCATGAAAGAAAACAGCCAGAATTGACTAGAGACCAAGACAGCAGCTCCAGAGAAAGTAGACTGTTTTGCATCTCATCCACGTGTGCCCCTTTTCTAAGCCTAGGGAACAATCTGCAGAAGAGGAGGCACGGTAGAATTAACCTTTCTTTTAATGCTGAAATATAGACCCAATTGAAAGTGTCACTTATCAGCAAGTAAAAGGCATGTGCTGAAAAGTCTGAAGACCTGAGTTCACTGTAGTCTCATACATGTCTGTGGTCTCAAATCCCATTGTATCAAATATGTGTGTTATCTCAGACATGTCCACTGTCTTAGTCCCTGTTGTCTCTGATGTGTCCACTGTCTCAGTCCCTGTTGTCTCAGACATGTCCACTGTCTCAGTCCAGTTGCTTAACACATGAGCACTGTCTCAGTCCCTGTTGTCTCAGACATGTCCATGGTCTCAGACCCTGTTGTCTCAGATATGTGTGTTGTCTCATACATGTCCACTGTCTCAGTACCCCTTGTTTCAGACATGTCCACTATCTCAGTCCGTGTTGTCTAATTTCTCAGTCCCTGTTTTTTCACACATGTCCACTGTTTCAGTCCCTGGTTTCTCAAACATTTCTATGGTGTCAGGACATGTTTTCTCAAACATCTGTTTTGTCTCAGATATGTCCACGGTCTCAGTGCCTGTTGTCTCAGACCTATCCACTGTCTCAATACCTGTAGTCTCAAACATGTCAACTGCCTCAGTCCCCGTCATCTCAGATATGTCCACTGTCTCAGTCCTGGTTATTTCTGAAGTGTCCACTGTCTCAGTACCTGTTGTCTCAGATTTGTCCATTTTCTAAGTCCCTGTCTTCTCAGAGAGGACATGTCCACTGTCTCAGACATGTCAACTGTCTCAGTCTCTGTTGTCTCAGACATGTCCACTGTCTCAATTCCTGTTGTCTCAGACTTGTCCACTGTCTCAGTCTCTGTTTTCTCAAGCATATCCACTGTCTCAGTCCCTGTTGTCTCAGACATGTCCTCAGTCTCAGTAACTGTTGTATCAGACATATCCATGGTCTCAATCCCTGTTTTCTCTGACATGTCCACTGTCTCAGTCCCTGTTGTCTCAGATATGTGCACTGTCTCAGTTCCGGTTGTCTCAGATGTGTCCACTATCTCAGTCCCAGTTGTCACAGATGTGTCTACTGTCTTAGTCATGTCTTCTCAGACAGGACCTGTCTCAGACATATCAACTGTCTCAGTCTCTCTTGTCTCAGACAGGTCCACCATCTAGATCCATGTTGTCTCAGACGTGTCCACTGTCTCAGTCCCTGTTTTCTCAGACATGTCCAGGGTCTCAGTCCCTGATGTCTCAGACACGTACAATGTATAAGTCCCTGTTGTCTCAGACATGTCCACTGTCTCAGTCCCTGTGCTTTCAGACATGTCCAAAGTCTCAGTCCTGGTTGTCTCAGATATGTAAAGTGCCTGAGTACCTGCAGTCTCAGTTATATCCAATGTCTGATTCCCTATTGTCTCAGATATATCCAAGGTCTCATTCCCTGTTTTTTCAGATATGTATGCTGTCTCAGTCCCCGTTGTTTCAGATATATCTACTGTCTCAGTCCCTGTTGTTTCAGACATGTAGCCTGTCTCAGTCCCCATTGTCTTAAACCTGAATACGTTCTTAGTCGCAGTTGTATCAGTCATGTCCACTGTCTCAGTCCCTGTTGTCTCAGACATGTCCAAAGTCTCAGTCCTGGTTATCTCAGCATATCCACTGTGTCAGTCCCTGTTGTCTCAGACATGTCCACTGTCTCAGTCCCTGTTGTCTTGGATATGTCCACTGTCCCAATCCTGTTCCTCACAGATGTGTCCACTGTCTCAGTCCCTGTTTTATCAGATGTGTCCATTGTCTCAGTCTCTGTCATCACAGACAGGACTTGTCCACTGGTGAAGACATTTCAACTGTCTTATTCTATATTGTCTCAGACAGGTCCACTGTCTAGAACCCTGTTGTCTCAGACATGACCACTGTCTCAGTCGCAGTTGTTTCACACATGTCCTCTGTTTAATTCCTGTTGTCTCAGACATGTGAATGGTCTCAGCTCTGTTTTATCAGATATGTGTTTTGCATCAGACATGTCCACTGTCTCAGTCCCTGTGCTTTCAGACATGTCCAAAGTCTCAGTCCCGGTTGTCTCAGATATGTGAAGTGCCTGAGTACCTGCAGTCTCAGTTATATCCAATGTCTGATTCCCTATTGTCTCAGACATTTCCAAGGTCTCATTCCCTGTTGTTTCAGATATGTATGCTGTCTCAGTCCCCGTTGTTTCAGATATATCTACTCTCTCAGTCCCTGTTGTTTCAGACATGTAGCCTGTCTCAGTCCCCGTTGTCTTAAACCTGAATACGCTCTTAGTCACAGTTGTATCAGTCATATCCACTGTCTCAGTCCCTGTTGTCTCAGACATGTCCAAAGTCTCAGTCCCGGTTATCTCAGACATATCCACTGTGTCAGTCCCTGTTGTCTCAGACATGTCCACATTCTCAGTCCCTGTTGTTTAAGACATATCCACTCTGTCAGTACCTGTTATCTCAGACAAGTCCAATGTCTCAGTCTCTGTTGTCCCAGATATGTCCAATTTCTCATTCCCCATTGTGTCAGACATGAAAATGTTCTTAGTTGCAGTTGTATCAGACATGTCCACTGTCTCAGTCCCTGTTGTCTCAAAATTGTCCACTGTCTCAGTCCCTGTTGTTTCAGACATATCCACCGTGTCAGTCCCTGTTGTCTCAGACATGCCCATTGTCTCAGTCCCTGTTGTCTCAGATATGTCCACTGTCTCAGTCCTGGTTGTCTTAGACATGATCACGATCTTAGTTGCAGTTGTAGCAGACATGTCCACTTTCTGAGTCCCTGTTGTTTCAGATATATCCACAGTGTCAGTCCCTGTTTTCTCAGATATGTGCACTCTGTCAGTCCCTGTTGTCTCAGATGTGTCCACTGTCTCAGTCCCTATTGTCTCAGATTTTTCCAGTGTTGCAGTCACTGTCTCAGTGACGAATAGGCTAGGGTCAAAGGACCCCAGGAAGTGACTTCACCTTTATGATATCAGTCCAAAAATAATTCAGAATCCTGGTTACCAGCAACTACAGGCCAGTGGCAACCAAGCTGAAACACCTCACTTTTCTTGAAAGACTGGACTGAGCAGGATGTTGCTTTGCTGCTTCCAGCATTCGGGAGGCTCAGGCGGCAGAGGATCCAGGAATCCAGTGATTGAATACATCTGGAAACATAGGGTGTGCCCTATGGCCCATCATATCTGGCCATTCTCCCACGAGGACAGAGAAGGGACACTGGTCAGGAAATAGTAGAATGTTTGTGATCCACTGTCTCGATGCCTGTTGTCTCAGACGTGTCCACTATCTCAGTCCCTGTTGTCTCAGACATGTCCACTGTCTCAGTCCCTGTTGTTTCTGATATATCTACTGTCTCAGTCCCTGTTGTTTAAGAAATGTCACCTGTCTGAGTCCAGATTGTCTTAGATGTGTCCACGCTCTAAATACCTGTTGTCTCAGAAATGTCCACTGTCTCAGTCCCTGTTGTCTCCAACATGTTCACTGTCTCAGTGCCTGTTGTCACAGACATGACCACTGTCTCAGTCGCAGTTCTTTCACACATATCCACTGTCTCAGTCCCTGTTGTCTCCTACATGTCCACTGTCTCAGTCCCTGTTGTCTCAGACATGTCCACTGTCACATTCCCTGTTGTTTCACACATGTCCACTGTCTCAATGCTTCTTGTCTCGGACATGTCCAATGTCTCAGTCCCCGTGCTATCAGACATGTCCAAAGTCTCAGTACTGGTTGTCTCAAATAATGGACACAATTTTCTGAGTCCCAGCAGTCTCAGATATATCCAATGTCTGATACCCTATTGTCTCAGATATGTCCACGGTCTCAGTCCCTGTTTTTCAGATATGTATGCTGTCTCAGTCCACGTTGTTTCAGATATATCTACTGTCTCAGTCCCTGTTTTTTCAGACATGTAGCCTGTTTCAATCCCCCTTGTCTTAAATACGCTCTTAGTCGCAGTTGTATCAGAAATGTCCACTGTCTCAGTCCCTGTTGTCTCATACATGTCCACAGTCTCAGTCCTGGTTGTCTCAGACATATCCACTGTGTCAGTCCCTGTTGTCTCAGGCATGTCCACTGTATCAGTCGCTGTTGTCTCAGATATGTCCACTGTCCCAGTCCTTGTTGTCTCAGATGTGTCCACTGTCTCAGTCCCTGTTGTGTCAGATGTGTCCATTGTATCAGTCACTGTCATCACAGATAGGACTTGTCCATTGCCGAAGACATTTCAACTGTCTCAGTCTCTATTGTCTCAGATAGGTCCACTGTCTAGAACCCTGTTGTCTCTGACATGACCACTGTCTCAGTCACAGTTGTTTCACACATGTCAATGTCTAATTCCCTGTTCTCTCAGAGATGTCGATGGTCTCAGACACTGCTTTATCAGATATGTGTGTTGTATCACACATATCAACTGTGTCACTCCCTGTTGTCTCAGAAATCTCCATGGTCTCAGACCCTGTTGCCACAGATATGTGTGTTGTCTGAGAAATGTCCACTGTCTCAGCCCCTGTTGTTTCAGACATGTCGACTGTCTCAGACATTGTTGTCTCAGACCTGTCCACTGTCTCAGTCTCTGTTTTTTCAGACATGTCCACTGTCTCAGTTCCCGTTGTTTCAGATATATCCACTGTGTCAGTCCCTTTGTTCTCAGACATGTCCACTGTCTCAGTCCCTGTTTTCTCAGATATGTCCACTGTCTCAGTCCTGTTGTCTCAGATGTGTCCACTGTCTCAGTCCCTGTTTTCTCAGACATGTCCACTGTCTCAGTCGCTGGTTTTTCACACTTGTCCACTGTCTCATTCCCTGTTCTCTCAGACATGTCGATGGTCTCAGACCCTGTTTTCTCAAATATGTGTGTTGTATCAGACATGTCCACTGTCNAACCTGTTGACTCAGATGTGTCCACTGTCTCCGTCCCTTTTGTCTCAGACATGTCCACTGTCTCATTTCCTGTTGTTTCTCACTTGTGCACTGTCTCAGTCCCTGTTGTCTCAGCCATGTCCCCTGTCTCAGTCCCTGTTGTCTCAGACATGTCCAATGTCTAAATCCCTGTTTTCTCAGACATTTCCACAGTCTCATTCAGTGTTGTCTCAGACATATCCAGTATCTCACTCCATGTTTTCTCAGACATGTCCACTGTCTCATTCCCTGTTATCTCAGACATGTACAAGGTCTCAATTCCCACTGTCTCAGACATGTCCACTCTGTCAGTGCCTGTTGTCTCAGACATGTCCACGGTCTCAGTATCTGTTGTCTCAGACATGTCCACTGTCACAGTCCCTGTTGTCCCAGGCATTTCCGAAGTCTCAATCCCTGTTGTCTCAGACATGTCCAAAGTCTCTGTCCCAGTTGTCTCAGATATGTCCAGTGTCTGAGTCCCTGCATTCTCAGACATTTCCTATGTCTGATTCCCTGTTGTCTCAGACATGACCACTCTTTCACTCGCAGTTGTTTCACACATGTCCACTGTCTCATTCTCTGTTGTCTCACATATGTCCACTGTCTCAGTCCCTGTTGTCTCAGACATGAATACTGTCTTAGTCCCAGTTGTTTCACACATGTCCAATTTCTAAGTCCCTGTTTTCTAAGGCAATTCCATAGTCTCAGACAGTGTTGTCTCAGATATATGTGTTGTCTCACTCATGTGCCCTGCCTCAGTCCTTGTTGTTTCAGACATGTCCAGTGTCTCAGTCCCTTTTGTGTTCGACATATCCACTGTCTCAGTCCCTGTTGTGTCAGACATGTCCATTGTCTCAGTCCCCGTTGATTCAGATATATCTACTGCCTCAGTCCCTGTTGTTTCAGGCATGTCACCTTTCTCTGTCCCCATTGTCACAGACATGATCACGCTCTTAGTTACAGTTTTATCACACATGTCCATTGTCTCAGTCCCTGTTTTCTCAGACATGTCCACTGTCTGAGTCCCTGTTGTCTCAGACATGGCCTCTGTCTCAGTCCCAATTGTTTCACACATGTCCACTTTCTCAGTCCCTGTTGTATCAGATGTGTCCAATATCTCAGTCGCTGTCATCTCAGACAGGACTTGTGCACTAGTGAAGAGATTTCAACTGTCTCAGTCTCTATTGTCTCAGACTGGTCTACTGTCTCGAACTTTCTTGACAAAGACTTGTCCACTGTCTCAATCCCTGTTGTCTCAGATATGTCTACTGTCTCTGTGGTGGTTTGGATTAGTGTCTCCCATAGGTTGTAGGTATTCAGTCATTTGTCTCCAGCTGGTGGCACTGTTTTTGGAGTTATTGGAGGGTGTGGCCGTGCTAGAGGAAGTGTGTTGTTGGGGGCAGGCTTAGTGAGTTTTAACAAGCCTCATTGTCTACAGTTGTTCTCTCTGTTTCCTATGCTCTTTGTGAGATGTTACCTTCAGTTTGCTGCTCCAGATCCAGCCACCACGCCTCCCACCACATTGGACTCTAATTCCCTGGAACCGCCAATCATAAGCTCAAATAAACTCTTCCTTTCATAAGTTCCTTGGTCATGATGCTTTATCACCACAACAGAAAACTGACTAATACAGTTATTGGTACCAGAAGTGGGGTGTTGGCTGTGAAGAACCTGACCATTTGTATGTTTGGAGAAGTGTGGAAGACTTTGGAACTTTGGGCTGGAAAGGCTGTTGACTATTGTAAGCAGAGATTAAAGGGCCATTCTAGTGGAGGCCTGGAAGAAAGCATGGCTGCAAAAGATGTGGTTCCAGGGGAAAATAAAGACTTAGTCAGCAACCGGGATATTTTGATAAAGAGTCTGGCAGCAGTTTGCCCAAATGCTTGCCTGATTGTAAGTTGAAAAGCATTACTGATGTCTTTGGCAGAGGATATTTCAAGACAGCCTAATGTAGAAATGGTGGCATGGCTTTTAATGGTGAATATTGTGCAGCTCTACAGTGAAGAAGAGCAGATGGGGCAGAAAGAAATGCAGAATGTACAGTTTGGATCTGAAAACTGCACTAGGAAGATTAAAGGTGGGCTCAAGTCATGTGAAGGAGAGGCTCCCTTTCATAAGGAGATTAAAGCCATTAAGGAGAGGCCTGGAGATTTACAAGTAAACAGAAGAATCAGTACCTTCGGGGCAAGACCACACCCAGCTAACCCTCCAGCAAGTCCAGGGCAGAGAAAAGTTGCAGATGTGGTTGAAATAGGCCAGGGTCCATCCCAAAATTGCAGCCAAACTCAGCAGTTTCATTCACGTGGTGCTGGCTTTAGAGGCATGAAGTTTGCAAGAGTGAAGGGGTCATCAGTTCTTCCTCCACGGTTTCAGAGAGCTGCCAAGGTCAGGCAGAGCGCAGCAGGGGTGTCCCTGCATAAAGTAGGACCTGACAGGCCATTGTGTGAAGCTGTGAATGTGAAGCCTTGTTGGCAGCAGAAACCCCAAGAAGATATTCGAGATGCCAGACCTGTGAGATATTTGCCAAGGAGAGCTGCATACAGGGAGTGGTACCGGCCTAAGAAAGAGATGTATGTTGCAAGCAAATCTGGAAGAGCTGAGCCATCTAAGCCCTTTGGAAGTCAAGTCCCAGAAGTTACATGTGGAGCTACAGGACTTGGCTTTTGCCCTGCTGGTTTTCGGTCTTGTTTTGGTCCAGTGTTTCCTCACTATGCCTCTATTCCTCCCTTTTGGAATGGGAATGTGTATTTGGTTCCACTGTACACTGGGAGTATGTAATTTGTCTTTTGATTTTTCAGGAGCTTACAGTTTAAGAGATTGGCCTGTTTCTCAGAAGAGACTTTGAACTGTAGTCTTTTGAATGGCATTGAAACTGGTAAAGACTATGGGGACTTTTAAGGTTGGACTAAATGCATTTTGCATTTTATATGGTCCGGAGACTATGGGGGCCAGGGAGTGGAATGTGGTGGTTTGGTTGAGTGTTCCCCATAGGCTCTAGTTATTCAGACATTTGTCTCCAGTTGGTGGCACTGTGTTTGGAGGTCTTGGAGGGTGTGGCCGTGCTAGAGGAAGTGCATTGTTGGGGGCAGGCTTAGTGAGTTTTAACATGCTTCATAGTCTACAGTTGCTCTCTCTGTTTCTCACGCTCTCTGCGAGATGAGACCCTTGGTTTGCTGCTCCAGATCCAGCTGCCACACCTCCCGTCACAATGGATTCTAATTCCCTGGAAATGCCAATCGTAAGGTCAAATAAACTCTTCCTTTTATAAGTTCCTTGGTCATGGTGCTTTATCACAGCAACAGAAAACTGATTAATACAGTCTCATTCCCTGTTGTTTCACACATGTTCACTGTCTCAGTGCCTGTTATCTCAGACAGGTCCACTGTCCCAGTCCCTGTTCTCTCAGACCTGTTCAAACTCTCAGTCCCAGATGTCTCAGATATGTCCAGTGTCTGATTCCCTGCAGTCTCAGATATGTCAAATGTCTGATTCCCTGTTGTCTCAGACATGTCTAAGGTATGTCTAAGGTCTCAGGACCTGTTGTCTCAGATATGTCCACTGTCTCAGTCCTGGTTGTCTCAGATGTGTCCACTGTCTCAGTCCCTGTTGTCTCAGATGTGTCGAATGTCTCTGACACTGTCATCTCGACAGGACCTGTCCACTGGCGAAGATATGTCAACTGTCTCAGTCTCTTTTGTCTCACACACGTCCACTGTCTCAGTCCCTGTAACATCAGACATGTACAAGGTCTAAGTTCCCATTGTTTCAGACATGTCCACTGTGTCAGTGCCTCTTGTCTCAGACATATCCATGGTCACAGTACCTGTTGTCTCAGTCATGTAAACTGTCTCAGTTCCTGTTTTCTCAGGTATTTCCAATGTTTCAGTCCCCGTTGTCTCAGACATGTCCAAAGTCTCAGTCCCGGTTATCTCAGATATGTCCAGTGTCTGAGTCCCTGCATTCTCAGACAATTCCAATGTCTGATTACCTGTTATTTCAAACATGTCCAAGGTCTCAGTACCTGTTGTCTCAGACATTTCCACACTCTCATTCCCTGTTGTCTCAAACATGCCCTCTGTATCAGTCCCTGTTTTCTCAGACGTGTCCACCGTATCAATACCTGTTGTTTCATATATATCCGCTGTGTCTGTCCCTGTTGTCTCAGACATGCCCACTCTCTCAGTCCCTGTTTTCTCAGATATGTGAACTGTCTCTGTCCTGGTTGTCTCAGATGTGTCCACTCTCTCAATCCCTGTTGTCTCAGTTGTGTCCACTGTCTCAGTCACTGTCATCACAGACAAGACGTCCACTGGTGAAGACATGTCAACTTTCTCAGTTGCTACTATCTCAGACAGGAACACTGTCTCGAACCCTGTTGTCTAAGAAATGTCTACTGTCTCATTCCCTATTGTTTCACACATGTCCACTGTCTCTGTGCCTGCTGTCTCAGACATGTCCACAGTGTCACTCCTGGTTGTCTCAGACATGTCCACTGTCTCATTCCCTGTTGTTTCACACATGTTCATTGTCTCAGTGCCTGCTGTCTCAGACATGTCCACTGTCGCAGTCTCTGTTGTAGCAGACATGTTCACTGTCTCAGTCCCCATTGTCTAATAAATGTCCACGGCCTCAGTCGCTGTTGTTTCAGATATATCTAATGTCTCAGTCCCTGTTGTTTCACAAATGTCGCCTGTCTCAGTTCCCATTGTCTCAGACATGAACACATTCTTAGTCTCAGTTGTCTGAGACATGTTCACTGTCTCAGTCCTGGTTGTCTCAGATGTGTCCACTGTCTCAGTCCCTGTTGTCTCAGATGTGTCCAGTCTCAGTCACTGTCATCTCAGACAGGACTTGTCCACTAGTGAAGATATTTCAACTGTCTCAGTCTCTATTGTCTCAGACTGGTTTACTGTCTTGAACCGTCTTAACACAGATGTGCCCACTGTCTCAATCCCTGTTGTCTCATATATGTCCACTGTCTCTTTCACTGTTGTTTCACACATGTTCACTGTCTATGTGCCTGTTATCTCAGACATGCCCACTGTCTCAGTCCCTGTTGTATCAGACATGACCAATGTCTCAGTCCCAGTTGTTTCACACATGTCCATTTTGTCAGTCCCTGTTTTCTCAGACACGTCCATAGTCTCAGAACCTGTTGACGCAGATATGTGTGTTGTCTCAGACATGTCCCCTGCCTCAGTCCTTGTTGTTTCAGACATGTCCACTGTCTCAGTCAATGTTGTGTCAGACCTGTCCAATGTCTCAGTCCCTGTTGTGTCAGACGTGTCCATTGTCTCACTCCCTGTCATTTCAGATATATGTACTGACTCAGTCCCTGTTGTTTCAGACATGTCACCTGTCTCAGGTCCCATTGACTCAGACATGAACATGCTCTTAGTCGCAGTTGTATCAGACATGTCCACAGTCTCAGTCCCTGTTGTCTCAGACATGTCCACTCTCTCAGTCCCTGTTGTTTCACGTATATCCTCTGTGTCAGTCCCTGTTGTTGGAGACATGTCCACTGTCTCAGTCTCTGTTCTCTCAGATATATCTACTGTCTCAGTACCTGTGGTTTTCAGATATGTCGCTTGTCACAGTCCCCGTTTTCT
This sequence comes from Rhizomys pruinosus, assembly GCA_009823505.1. Taxonomy (NCBI): domain Eukaryota; kingdom Metazoa; phylum Chordata; class Mammalia; order Rodentia; family Spalacidae; genus Rhizomys; species Rhizomys pruinosus. Next base: position 2,854,924 of record VZQC01008386.1, read on the forward strand.
CAGACATGAACACGCTCTTATTCACAGTTGTATCAGACATGTCCACTGTCTCAGTCCCTGTTGACTCAGATATGTCCACAGTCTTGGACCTGGTTGTCTCAGATGTGTCCACTGTCTCAGTGCTTGTTGTCTCAGATGTGACCACTGTATCATTCTCTGTCATCTCAGACAGGACTTGTCCACTAGTGAAGAGATTTCAACTGTCTCAGTCTCTATTGTCTCAGACATGTCCACTTTCTCAGTCCCTGTTGTTTCAAACATATACACTGTGTCAGTCCCTGTGGTATAAGACATGTCCACTGGCTCATTTCCTGTTGTCTCAGATATTTCCACTGTCTCAGTCCTGGTTGTCTCAGGTGTGTCCCCTCTCTCAGTCCCTGTTGTCTCAGATTTGTCCACTGTCTCAGTCGCTTTCATCTCAGACAGGTCTTGTCCACTGTCTAAGATAGATGAACTGTCTCAGCATCTATTGTCTCAGACAGTTCTACTATCTCCAACCCTGTTGACTCAGACTTGTCCACTGTCTCAGTCTCCGTTGTGTCAGACATGTCCATTGTCTCATTCCCTATTGTTTCACACTTGTCCAATGTCTCAGTGCCTGATGTCCCGGCTATGTCCAGGGTCTGAGTAACTGTTGTCTCAGATATTTCCAAGGTCTCAAACCCTGTTGATTCAGACATGTCCACTGTCTCAATCCCTTTCGTCTCAGACATGTCCACTGTCAAATTTCCTGTTGTTTCACACTTGTCCAATGTCTCAGTCAATGTTGTCTCAGCCATGTCCCCTGTCTCAGTCCCAGTTGTCTCAGAAATATCCAAAGTCTAAATCGTTGTATTCTCAGACATGTCCACTGTCTCATTCAGTGTTGTCTCAGACATATCCACTATCTCAATCCCTGTTGTCTCAGACATGTCCACTGTCTCAGTCCCTTTTACCTCAGACATATACAAGGTCTCATTTCCCGTTGTCTCAGACATGTCCACTGTGTCACTTTTCTAAGACATGTTCACGGTCTCAGTCCCTGTTGTCTCAGACATGTCCACTGTCTCAGTCCCTGTTGTCTCAGACATGGCCACTGTCTCAGACTCTATTGTCTCAAATCTCAGACATGTCCACTTTCTCAGTCCCTGTTGTCTCAGACATGTCCACTGTCTCAGTCCCTGTTGTCTCAGACATGACCACTGTCTCAAGCCCAGTAGTTTCACACATGTCCACTTTCTCAGTCCCTGTTTTCTCAGACATGTCCATGGTCTCAGAACTTGTTGTCTCAGATATGTGTGTGGTCTCAGACATGTCCCTTGCCTCAGTCATTGCTGTTTCAGACATGTCCACTCTCTCAGTCAATGTTGTGTGAGACATGTCCAATGTCTCAGTCCCTGTTGTGTCAGACATGTCCATTGTTTCATTCCCTGTAGTTTCAGATATATCTACTGACTCAGTCCCTGTTGTTTCAGACATGTCACCTGTCTCAGTCCCCATGGTCTCAGACATGAACACGCTCTTAGTCGCAATTGTATCAGACATGTTCACTGTCTCAGTCCCTGTTGTCTCAGACATGTCCACTGTCTCAGTCTCTGTTGTTTCAACTACATCCACTGTGTCAGTCCCTGTTGTCTCAGACATGTCCACTGTCCCATTCCCTCTTCTCTCAGATATATCTACTGTCTCATTACCTGTTGTTTTCAGACATGTCTCTTGTCACAGTCCCCATTTTCTCAGACATGAACATGCTCCTTTTCGCAGTTGTATCAGACATGTCCACTGTCTCAGTCCCTGTGGTCTCACACATGTCCACTGTCTCAGTCCCTGCTGTTTCAGACATATCCACTGTGTCAGTCCCTGTGGTCTCAGACATGTCCACTGTCTCAGTCCCTGCTGTCTCAGATATTTCCACTGTCTCAGTCCTGGTTGTCTCAGATGTGTGACCTCTCTCAATCCCTGTTGTCTCAGATTTGTCCACTGTCTCAGTCGCTGTCATCTCAGACAGGACTTGTCCACTGGCTAAGACAGATCAACTGTGTAAGCATCTATTTTCTCAGACAGGTCCTCTGTCTCCAACCCTGTTGACTCAGACTTGTCCACTGTCTCAGTCCCTGTTGTGTCAGACATGTCCATTGTCTCATTCCCTTTTGTTTCACACTTGTCCACTGTCTCAATGCCTCATGTTCTGGCTATGTCCAGGATTTCAGTGCCTGTTGTCTCAGACATGTCCATGGTCTCAAACCCTGTTGATTCAGACATGTCCACTGTCTCAGTCCCTTTTGTCTCAGACATGTCCACTGTCAAATTCCCTTTTGTTTCACACTTGACCACTGTCTCAGTCACTGTTGTCTCAGCCATGTCCCCTGTCTTAGTCCCTGTTGTTTCAGACATATCCAATGTCTAAATCCCTGTTTTCTCAGACATGTCCACTGTCTCATTCAGTGTTGTCTCAGACATATCCACTATCTCAATCCCTGTTGTCTTAGACATGTCCACTGCTTCAGTCCCTGTTACCTCAGACTTGTACAAGGTCTCAGTTCTCGTTGTCTCAGACATGTCCACTGTGTCACTGCCTGTTTTCTCAGACATGTCCACGGTCTCAGTACCTGTTGTCTCAGACATGTCCACTGTCAGTCCCTGTTGTCTCAGGCATTTCCAATGTCTCAGTCCCTGTTGTCTCAGACATGTCCAAGTCTCAATCCCTGTTGTCTCACATATGTTCAGTGTCTGAGTACCTGCATTCTCAGATATTTCCTATGTCTGATTCCCTGGTGTCTCAGACATATCCACTGTCTCAGTCCCTGTTTTTTCAGACATGTCCACTGTCTCAGTCCCTGTTTTCTCATTCATGCCCACTGTCTCAGTCCCTGTTGTCTCAGACATGTCTACTGTCTCAGTCCCTGTTGTGTCAGACATGACCACTGTCTCAGTCCCAGTTGTTTCACACATGTCCACTTTCTCAGTCCCTGTTTTCTCAGACATGTCCATGGTCTCAGACCCTGTTGTCTCAGATATGTGTGTTGTCTCAGAAATGTCCACTGCCTCAGTCCTTGTTGTTTCAGACATGTCCACTGTCTCAGTCCCTTTTGTGCCCAACATGTCCACTGTCTCAGTCTCTGTTGTGTCAGACATGTCCATTGTCTCAGTCCCTGTTGGTTCAGGGATATCTACTCTCTCAGTCCATGTTGTTTCAGAAATGTCACCTGTCTCTGTGCGCGCTGTCTCAGACATGAAAACGCTCTTAGTCACAGTTGTATCAGACATGTCCACTCTATCAATCCCTATTGTCTCAGACATGTCCACTGTATCAGTACCTGTTGTTTCAAATATATCCACTGTGTCAGTCCCTGTTGTCTCAGACATGGCCACTCTCACAGTCCCTGTTTTCTCAGATATATGAACTGTCTCAGTCCTGGTTGTCCCAGATTTGTCCACTCTCTCAATCCCTGTTGTCTCAAATTTGTCCACTGTCTNATATATATCCACTGTGTCATTCCCTGTTGTCTCAGACATGTCCACTCTCTCTGTCCCTGTTTTCTTAGATACGTGAACTGTCTCAGTCCTGGTTGTCTCAGATGTGTCCACTGTCTCAGTCCCTGTTGTCTCAGATGTGTCCACTGTCTCAGTCACAGTCATCACAGACAGGCTTGTCCACTGTTGAAGACATATCAACTGTCTCACTCACTATTGTCTCATACAGGTCCACTGTCTCGAACCCTGTTGACTCAGCCAAGTACACTGTCTGTTCCTTTTGTCTAAGACATGTCTACTTTCTCATTCCCTATTGTTTACACATGTCCACTGTCTCAGTGCCTGCTGTCTCAGACATGTCCACTTTATCACTTCTTGTTGTCTTAGACATGTACACTGTCTCATTCCCTGTTGTTTCACACGTGTTCATTGTCTCAGTGACTGCTGTCTCAGACATGTCTACTGTCACAGTCCCTGTTGTATAAGACATGTTCATTGTCTCAGTCCCCGTTGTCTAGTACATGTCCGCACCCTCAGTCCCTGTTGTTTCAGATATATCTACTATCTCCATCCCTGTTGTTTCACAAATGTCACCTGTCTCAGTCCCCGTTGTCTCAGACATGAACACGTTCTTAGTCTCAGTTGTCTCAGACTTGTTCACTGTCTCAGTCCCTGTTGTCTCAGATATGCCCACAGTCTCAATCCTGGTTGTCTCATATGTGTCCACTGTCTCAGTCCCTCTTGTCTCAGATGTGTCCACTGTCTCAGTCACTGTCATCTCAGACAGGACTTGTCCACTAGTGAAGAGATTTCAACTGTCTCAGTCTCTATTGTCTCAGACTGGTCTACTGTCTCGAATCATCTTGACACAGACCTGTCCACTGTCTCAATCCCTGTTATCTCAGATATGTACACTGTCTCATGCCCCATTGTTTCATACATGTTCACTGTCTCAGTTCCTGTTATCTCAGACATGTCCACCTTCTCAGTCCCTGTTGTATCACACATGACCACTGTCTCAATCCAAGTTGTTTCACACATGTCCACTTTCTCAGTCCCTGTTTTCTCAGACATGTCCATGGTCTCAGACCCTGTTGCCTCAGATATGTGTGTTGTCTCAGACATGTCCCTTACTTGTTGTTTCAGACATGTCCACTGTCTCAGTCCTTGTTGTGTCAGACATGTCCATTGTCTCAATCCCTGTCATTTCAGATATATCTACTGTCTTAGTCCCTGTTTTTTCAGACATGTCACCTGTCTCAGTCCCCATTGCCTCAGACATGAACAAGCTTTTAGTCGCAGTTGTATCAGACATGTCCACTGTCTCAGTCCCTGTTGTCTCAGAGATGTCCATTGTCTCAGTCCCTGTTGTTTCACGTATATCCACTCTGTCCATCCCTGTTGTCTCAGACATGTCCCCTGTCTCAGTCCCTGCTCTCTCAGATATATCTACTCTCTCAGTACCTGTTGTTTTCAGACATGTCGCTTGTCACAGTCCTCGTTGTCTCACATATGAACACGTTCTTTTTCGCAGTTGTATCAGACATGTCCACTGTCTCAGTCACTGTCGTCTCACACATGTACACTGTCTCAGTCCCTATTGTTTCAGACATATCCACTGTGTCAATCCCTGTGGTTTCAGACATTTCCACTGTCTCAGTCACTGTTGTCTCAGATATTTCCACTGTCTCAGTCCTGCTTTTCTCAGATGTGTCCTCTCTCTCAGTCCCTGTTGTCTCAATTTTTTCCACTGTCTCAGTCGCTGTCATCTCAGACAGGACTTGGACACTGGCTAAGACATATCAACTGTCTCAGCATCTATTGTCTCAGACAGGTCCACTGTCTCCAACCGCTTTGACTCAGACTTTTACACTGTCTCAGTCCCTGTTGTCTCAGACATGTACAGTTTCTCATTCCCTATTGCTTCACACTTGTCCACTATCTCAGTGCCTGTTGTCCCGACTGTGTCCACGGTCTCAATCCCTGTTGTCTCAGATATGTCGATGGTCTCAAACCCTGTTGATTCAGACGTGTCCACTGTCTCAGTCCCTTTTGTCTCAGACATGTCCACTGTCAAATTCCATGTTGTTTCACACTTGTCCACTGACTCAGTCACTTTTTTCTCAGCTATGTCCCCTGTCTTAGTAACTGTTGTCTCAGACATNTCTCTCAGTCTGGGTTATATCAGATGTGTCCACTGTCTCAGTCGCAGTTGTTTCACACATGTCCAATGTCTCAGTCCCTATTGTCTCAGACTGGTCCAATGTCTTTAACCGTGTTGACTCAGACGTGTTCACTGTCTCAGTCCCTGTTGTCTCACACATGTCCTCTGTCTCATACCCTGTTATTTCCCACATGTTCACTGTCTCAGTGCCTCTTGTCTCAGACAGGTCCACTGTCTTAGTCCCTGTTCTCTCAGACATGTAAAAAGTCTCAGTCCCAGTTGCCTCAGATATGTCCATTGTCTGAGTTCCTGCAATCTCAGACATGTAAAATATCTGATTCCCTGTTGTCTCAGACATGTCCAAGGTCTCAGCACCTGTTGTCTCAGATATGTACACTATCTCAGTCCTGGTTGTCTCAGATGTGTCCACTGTCTCAGTCCCTGTGGTCTCAGATGTGTTGACTGTCTCAGTTGCTGTCATCTCAGACAGGACTTGTCCACTGGTGAAGACATGTCAACTGTCTCAGTCTACATTGTCTCAGACAGGTCCACTGGCTAGAACCCTGTTGACTCAAATGTGTCTACTTTCTCATTCCCTGTTGTCTCAAGCATGTACAATATCTCATTCCCTGCTGTCTCAGACATGTCTGAGTTCTGAATCCCTGGGGTCTCAGACATGTCCACTGTCTCACTCGCAGTTGTATCAGATATGTTCACTGTCTCAGTCCCTGTTGTCTCAGACTTGTCCACTGTCTCAGTCCCTGTTGTCTCAGATGTGTCCACTGTGTCAGTCCCTGTTTTCTCAGACACGTCCACTGTCTCAGTCCCTGTTATCGCAGACATGTCCACTGTCACAGTTCCACTGTCCAAGACATGTTCACAGTCTCAGTCCCTGTGGTTTCAGATATATCTACTGTCTCAAGCCCTGTTGTTTCAGAAATATCACCTGTCTCATTCCCCGTTGTCTCAAACATGAACATGCTCTTATTCGCAGTTGTATCAGACATGTTCATTGTCTCACTCCCTGTTTTTTCAGACATATCCACTGTGTCAGTCCCTGTTGTCTCAGACAAGTCCATTGTCTCAGTCTCTGTTGGCTCAGATATGTCCACTCTCTCAGTCCCTGTTGTCTCAGATATGAATACGCTCTTAGTCGCAGTTGTATCACACATGACCACTGTCTCAGTCACTGTTGTCTCAGAGTTGTCCACTGTCTCAGTCCCTGTTGTTTCAGACATATCCACTGTGTCAGTCCCTGTTGTCTCAGCCAAGTCCATTGTCTCAGTCCCTGTTGGCTCAGATATGCCCACTCTCTCAGGCCCTGTTGTCTCAGACATGAATACGCTCTTAGTCGCAGTTGTATCAGACATGTCCACTGTCTCAGTCCCTGTTGTCTCAGAGTTGTCCACTGTCTCAGTCCCTGTTGTTTCAGACATATCCACTGTGTCATTCCCTGTTGTCTCAGACATGTCCACTGTCTCAGGCCCTGTTGTCTCACATATGTCTACTGTCTCATTTCCCTTTGTCTCAGACATGAACACGCTCTTAGTCACAGTTGTATTAGACATGTCCTCTGTCTCAGTCCCTCTTGTCTCAGACTTGTCCACTGTCTCAGTCCCTGTTGTTTCAGACATATCCACTGTGTCATTTCCTGTTGTCTCAGACATGTGCCAACTCTCAGTCCCTGTTGTCTCAGGCATTTCCAATGTTTCAATCCCTGTTGTCTCTGTCATGTCCAAAGTCTCAGTCCTGGTTGTCTAAGATGTGTCCTGTGTCTGAGTCCCTGAAGTCTCAGACATTTCCAATTTCTGATTCCCTGTTGTCTCAGACATGCCCAAGGTCTCAGTAATGGTTGTCTCTGACATGTCCAATATCTCAGACCCTTTTGTCTCTGACATGTCCACTTTCTCAGTCCCTGTTTTCTTAGACATTTCCATGGTCTCAGACCCTTTTGTCTCAGATACGTGTGTTGACTCAGAGATGTCCACTGTCTCAGTCCATGATGTTTCTGACACTTCCACAGTCTCAGTCCCTGTTGTTTCAGATATATCTACTGTTCCCATCCCTGTTGTTTCAGAAATGTCACCTGTCACATTCCCCATTGTCTCAGACATGAATACGCTTTTAGTTCCTGTCCTCTCAGCCATGTCCACTGCCTCAGTCCCTGTTGTCTCAGATTTGTCCACTGTCTCAGCCGCTGTCATCTCAGACAGGACTTGTCCAATGGCGAAGACATGTCAACTGTCTCAGTCTCTATTGTCTCAGACTGGTCCACTGTATCGAAACGTTTTGACTCAGACGCGTCCACTCCCTCAGTCTCTGTTGTCTCAGACATGTCCAGTGTATCAACCCTGTTGTCTCACACGTGTCCACTGTCTCAGTCCCTGTTGTGTCAGACATGTCCACTGTCTGGGTCCCTGTTGTTTCACACATATCCTCTGTCTCAGTCCCTGTAGTCTCAGACATGTCTATGGTCTCAGAACCTCTTGTCTCAGATATGTGTGTTATGTCAGACATATCCACTGTCTCAGTCCCTGTTGTTTCAGACATGTCCACTGTCTCAGTCCCTGTTTTCTCATATATGTCCACTGTCTCAGTCTCTGTTTTCTCAGCCATGTCCCCTGTCTCAATCCCTGTTGTCTCAGACATGTCCACTGTATCAGTCCCTGTTGTCTCAGATATGTCCACTGTCTCAGTCCCTGTTGTCTAAGACATGTCCACAATCTCAGTCCCTGTTTTTTCAGATATATCTACTGTCTCAGTCCCTGTTGTTTCAGAAACGTCAGATGTCTCTGTCCCTGTTGTCTCAGATATGTAAACTGTCTGAGTCCTGGTTGTCTCTGATTATTCCACTGTGTCAGTCCCTATTGTTTCATATATGTCCATTGTCTCAGTCTCTCTTCTCTCAGACATGTCCACAGTCTCAGTCCCTGTTGTCTCAGACATGTCCACTGTCTCAGTCCTTGTTTGTTCAGATATATCTGTTGTCTCAGTCCCTGTTTTCTCAGACATGTAGCTAGTCATAGTCCCCGTTGTCTCAGACATGAACATTTTCTTAGTCACAGATGTATCAGACATGTCCACTGTCTCAGTCACTGTTGTCTCAGAAATGTCCAAAATCTCAGTCCCGGTTGTCTCAGACATATCCAATGTATCAGTCCCTGTTGTCTCAGACATGTCACTGTCTCAGTCCCTGTTGTCTCAGGTATGTCCACTCTCTCAGTCCTGGTTGTCTGAGATGCATCCCCTGTCTCAGTCGCTGTCATCTCAGACAGGACTTGTCAACTGGTGAAGACATATCAAGGGTCTCAGTCTCTATTATCTCAGAGAACTCCACTGTCTAGATCAATGTTGTCTCAGACATGACCACTGTCTCAGTTGCAGTTGTTTAACACATATCCACTGTCTCATTCCCTGTTGTCTCAGACATGTCGATGGACTCAGACACTGTTTTCTCAGATATGTGTGTTGTCTCAGAGATGTCCACTGTATCAGTCCCTGTTGTTTCAGATATATGTACTGTCTCAGTGCCTGTTCTTTCAGAATTTTCGCCTGTCTCAGTCCCCTTTGTCTCAGACATGAACATGCTCTTAGTCGCAGATGTATCAGACATGTCCACTGTCTCAGTCCCTGTTGTCTCAGACTTGTCCACTGTCTCAGTCCCTGTTGTTTCAGACATATCCACTGTTTCAGTTCCTGTTGTCTGAGACATGTCCACTGTCTCAATCCTGGTTGTCTTAGATCTTTCCACTGTCTCAGTCCCTGTTGTTTCAGATGTGTCCACTGTTTCAGTCGCTGTTATCTCAGACAGGACTTGTCCACTGGCTAAGACATGACAGTTGTCTCAGTCTCTATTTTCTAAGACTGGTCCACTGTCTTGATCAATGTTGACCCAGACGTTTCCACTGTCTCATTCCCTGTTGTCTCAGACATGTCCACTGTCTCATTCTCTCTTGTTTCCCACATGTACACTGTCTCAGTGCCTCTTGTCTCGGACATGTCCACAGTCTCAGTCCCTGTTCTCTCAGACATGTCCAAATTCTCAGTCCCGATTGTCTCAGATATGTCCAGTGTCTGAGTTCCTGCAGTCTCAGATATGTCAAATGTCTGAATCCCTGTGGTCTCAGACATATCCAAGTTCTGAGAGCCTGTTGTCTCAGATATGTCCACTGTCTCTGTTCTGATTGTCTCAGATGTGTCCACAGTCTCAGTCCCTGTTGTCTCATATGTGTCGAATGTCTCAGTCACTGACATCTCAGATAGGACTTGTCCACTGGTGAAGACATGTCAACTGTCTAAGCCTCTACTGTCTCAGACAGGTCCACTGTCTAGAACCCTGTTGACTCAGATGTGTATACTTTCTCAGTCCCATTTGTCTCATGCATGTACAATATCTCATTCCCTGCTGTTGCAGACATGTAAAAGTTCTGAGTCCATGCGGTCTCAAACAAGTCCACTGTCTCAGTCGATGTTGTCTCAGACATGTCCACTATCTCAGTCCCTGTTGCCGCAGACATGTCGCCTGTCTCAGTCCCTGTTGTCTCATACATGAACAGGTTCTTAGTCGTAGTTGTATCAGACTTGTCCACTGTCTCAGTCCCTGTTGTTTCAGACATATCCACTGTGTCAGTCCCTGTGGTGACAGACATGTCCAGAGTCTCAGTTCCTGTTGTCTCAGATATGTCCACTGTCTCAATCATGGTTGTTTCAGGTGTGTCCAGTGTCTCAGTCCTTGTTGTGTCATATGTGTCCACTGTCTCAGTCGCTGTCATGTCAGACAGGACTTGTCCACTGGCTAAGACATGTTTACTGTCTCAGCCTCTACTATCTCAGACAGGTCCACTGTCTCGAACCCTGTCGTCTCATACTTGTCCACTGTTTCAGTCCCTGTTGTCTAACACATGTTCATTGTCTCATTCCCTGTTGTTTCACACTTGTCCACTGTCCCAGTGCCTGATGTCTCAGTCATATCCACTGTCTCAGTCCCTCTTGTCTCGGATATGTGCAATGTCTAAGTCCCTGTTATCTGGCACATGACCACTGTCTCAGTCAGTTTTGTCTCAGAAATATCCACTATCTCACTCACTGTTTTCTCAGACAGGTCCACAGGCTCAGTCCTTGTTATCTCAGACATGTACAAGGTATCGGCTCCCGTTGTCTCAGACATGTCCATTATGTCAGTAGCTGTTGTTCCAGACGTGTCCATGGTCTCAATACCTATTGTCTCATACACGTCCACTGTCTCAGTTTTTGTTGTCCTAGGCATTTCCAATATCTCAGTCCCTGTTGTCTCAGACATGTCCAAAGTCTCAGTCCCGGTTGTCTCAGATATATCCAGTGTCTGAGTCCCTGCAGTCTCAGATATTACCAATGTCTGATTCCGTGTTGTTTCAGACATGTCCAAGGTCTCAGTCCCTGTTGTCTCAGACATGTCCACTCTCTCTGTCACTGTTGTCTCAGACATGTCCATGGTCTCAGTGACTGTTGTCTCAGACATATCCACTGTCTCAGTCCATGTTGTTTCAGGTATATCTGCTGTCACAATCCCTGTTGATTCCAGACATGTAGCCTGTCTCAGCCGCCGTTTTCTTAACATGAACTTTCTCTTAATCGCAGTTGTATCAGACATGTCCACTGTGTCAGTCCCTGTTGTCTCAGACATGTCCAAAGTCTCAGTGCCGGTGGTGTCCGACATATCCAATGTGTCAGTCCCTGTTGTCTCAGACATGTCTACTGTCTCAGTCCCTGTTGTCTCAGACATATCCACTGTGTCAGTCCCTGTTGTCTCAGACATGTCAAAAGTCTCAGTCCTACTTGTCTCAGATATATCCAGTGTCTGAGTCTTTGAAGTCTCATACATTTCCAATCTCTGATTCCCTGTTGTCTCAGATATGTCCATTGTCTCAGTCCCCATTGTCTCAGACATGTCCACAGTCTCTATCATGTTTTTTCAGACATATCTACTGTCTCACTCCCTGTTGTTTCATAAATGTCACCTGTCTCAGTCCCCGTTTTCTCAGACATGAACACTCTCTTAGTCGCAGTTGTATCAGACATGTCCAATGTCTCAGTCCCTGTTTTCTCACACATGTCCACTGTCTCAGTCCCTGATGTCTCAGATATGTCCACAGACTCAGTCATGTCCACAGTCTCAGTCCCTGTTGTTTCAGATATATCTACTGTCTCAGTCCCTTTTGTTTCAGAAATGACGCCTGTCTCAGTCCCCATTTTCTCAGATATCAACGTACTCTTAGTCGCAGTTGTTTCAGACATATCCACTGTGTCAGTCCCTGTGATCTCAGACATGTCCACTGTCTCAGTCACTGTTGTCTCAGATGTGTCCATTGTCTCAGTACCTGTTGTCTCAGATGCGTCCACTGTCTTAGTCACTGTCATCTCACACAGGACTTCTCCACTTGCTTAGACATGTCGACTGTCTCAGCCTCTACTGTCTCAGACAGGTAATCTGTCTAGGACAATGTTAACTCAGAATTGTCCACTGTCTCAGTCCTTGTTTTCTCAGAAATGTCCATTTTCTCATTCCCTATTTTTTCACACGTGTCCACTGTCTCAGTGCCTGTTGTCTCAGCCATGTCCACTGTCTCAGTCCCTGTTGTGTCAGACATGTCCATGGTCTCAAACCCTGTTGACTCAGACGTGTCCACTGACTCAGTCCCTTTTGTCTCAGCCATGTCCACTGTCTCAGTCCCTGTTTTTTCTCACTTATCCACTGTCTCAGTCCCAGAATTCTCAGCCTTGTCCCCTGTCTAAGTCCCTGTTGTCTCAGACATGCCCAATGTCTAAGTCCCTTTTATCTCAGACATGTCCACTGTCTCAGTCAGTGTTGACTCTGACATATCCAGTATCTCAGTCCCTGTTGTCTCAGACACGTCCACTGTCTCAGTCCCTGTTATCTCACACATGTACAAGGTCTCAGTTCCTGTTGTCTCAGACATGTCCACTGTGTCAGTCCCTGTCGTCTCAGACATGTCCACGGTCTCAGTACCTGTTGTTTCAGACATGTCCACTGTCACAGTCCCTGTTGTCTTAGGCATTTCCAATGTCTCAGTCCCTGTTTTCTCATACATGTCCAAACTCTCAGTCCCGGTTGTCTCAGATATGTCCAGTGTCTTAGTGCCTGAAGTCACAGACATTTCCAATGTCTGATTCCCTGTTGTCTCCGACATGTCCTGTGTCTCGGTCTCTGTTTTCTCAGGCATTTCCAATGTCGCATTCCCTGTTCTCGCAGACATGTCCAAAGTCTCAGTCCCGCTTGTCTCAGATATGTCCAGTGTCTGAGTCCCTTCAGTCTCAGAATTTTCCAATGTCTGATACCCTGTTGTCTCATACATGTCCAAGTTCTCAGTCCTTGTTGTCTCAGACATGTCCAATGTCTCAGTCCCTGTTGTCTCAGACATGTCCATGGTCTCAGTGCCTGTTGTCTTAGACATATCCACTGTCTCAGTCCCTGTTGTTTTGGATATATCTGCTGTTACAATCCCTGTTGATTAAGACATATGTCCTGTCTCATCTGCCGTTGTCTCAACATGAACTCTCTCTTAATTACAGTTGTATCAGACATGTCCACTGTCTCAGTCCCCATTGTCTCAGACACGAACACGCTCTTATTCACAGTTTTATCAGACATGTTTCTGTCTCTGCTGCCTCAGACTTGTCCACTGTCTCAGTCCCTGTTGTCTCACACATGTCCACTGTTTCGGTCCGTGTTGTCTCATATATATCTACTGTCTCAGTCCCTGTTGTTTTCAAACATGTCTCTTGTCACAGTCCCCATTGTCTCCGACATGAACATGCTCTTTGTCGCAGTTGTATCACACATGTCCAATGTCTCAGTCCCTGTTGTCTGACATGTCCACTGTCACAGTCCCTGTTGTCTCAGATATATCTACTGTCTCACTCCCTGTTGGTTTCAGACAGGGTGCCTGTCTCAGTCCCCATTGTCTCAGACATGAACACGCTCTTATTTGCAGTTGTATCAGACATGTCTCAGTCCCTGCTGCCTCAGACTTGTCCACTATCTCAGTCCCTGTTGTTGTTTCAGACATATCCACTGTGTCAGTCCCTGTTGTCTCAGTCATGTCCACTCTCTCAATCCTTGTCTCAGGTATGTCCAATGTCTCAGTCCCTGTTGTCTGACATGTCCACTGTCATAGTCCCTGTTGTCTCAGTTATATCTACTCTCTCAGTCCCAGTTGTTTTCAGAAAGTTTGCCTGTCTCAGTCCCCATTGTCTCAGACATGAACATGCTCTTATTCACAGTTGTATCAGACATGTCTCAGTCCCTGCTGCCTCAGACTTCTCCAATGTCTCAGTTCCTGTCCTTGTTTCAGACATATGCACTGTGTCAGGCCCTGTTGTCTTAGTCATGTCCACTCTCTCATTACCTGTTGTCTCAGATATGTCCACCATCTCAGTCCTGGTTGTCTCACATGTGTCCACTGTCTCAGTCCCTGTTGTCTCAGATGTGTCCATTCTCTCAGTTGCTGTCATCTTAGACAGGACTTGTCCACTGGCTAAGACAGGTCCACTGTCTCAGCCTCTATGGTCTAAGACAGGTCCACTGTCTGGAACCCTGTTGACTCAGACTTGTCCACTGTCTCAGTCCCTGTTGTCTCACAAATGTCCATGTTCTCAAAACCTGTTGACACAGATGTGTCCACTGTCTGAGTACCTTTTGTCTCAGACATGTCCACTGTCTCATTCCCTGTTGTTTCACACTTTTCCACTGTCTCAGTCCCTGTTTTCTCAGCCGTGTCCCCTGTCTCAATCTCTGTTGTCTCAGACATGTCCAATGTCTAACTCCCTGTAATCTCAGACATGTCCACTGTCTCCATCACTGTTGTGTCCGACGTGTCCACTGTCTCAGTCCCTGTTGTCTCAGACATGACCACTGTATCAATCCCAGTTGTTTCACACATGTAAACTGTCTCATTCCCTGTTGTGTCAGACATTTCCATTGTCTCAAGCCCTGTTGTCACAGATATGTGTGTTGTCTCAGACATGTCCCCTGTCTCAGTCCCTGTTGTTTCAGATATGGCCACTTTCTCAGTTCCTTTTGTCTCAGACATGTCCAGTGTCTCAGTCCCTGTTTTCTCAGACATGTCCACAGTCTCTATCATGTTGTTTCTGATATATCTACTGTCTCAGACACTGTTGTTTCAGTAATGTCACCTGTCTCATTCCCTGTTGTCTCAGACATGAACAATCTCTTAGTGGCAGTTGTATCAGACATGTCCATTGTCTCAGTCCCTGTTGTCTCATACATGTTCACTGTCTCAGTCCCTGTTTTCCCAGACATGTCCACAGTCTCAGTCCTTGTTGTTTCAGATATATCTAATGTCTCAGTCCCTGTTGTTTTAAAAATGTCGCCTATCTCAGTCCCCGTTGTATCAGATATTAACATGCTCTTAGTCGCAGTTGTTTCAGGCATATCCACTGTGTCAGTCTCTGTGGTCTCAGACATGTCCACTGTCTCAGTCACTGTTGTCTCAGATGTGTCTACTGTCTCAGTACCTGTTGTCTCCTATCTGTCCACTGTCTTAGTCATTGTCATCTCAGACAGTAGTTGTCCACTTGATAAGACATGTTAACTGTCTCAGCCTCTATTGTTTCAGACAGGTCCACTGTCTTAATCCCTCTTATCTCAGACATGTACAAGGTCTCATTTCCCGTTGTCTCAGACATGTCCACTGTGTCAGTCCCTGTTGTCTCAGGCATTTCCAATGTCTCAGTCCCTGTTGTCTCTGACATGTCGAGAGTTTCAGTGTCGGTTGTCTAAGATATGTCCAGTGTCTTAGTCCCTGAAGTCTCAGACATTTCCAATGTCTGATTCCCTCTTGTCTCAGACATGTCCACACTCTCAGTCCCTGTTGTCTCAGACACGTCCACTGTATCAGTCTCTGTTGTCTCAGACATGTCCATTCTCTCAGTCCCCATTGTCTAAGACATGTCTACAGTCTCAGTCCCTGCTTTTTCAGATATATCTACTGTATCATTCCCTGTTGTTTCAGAAATGTCACCTGTCTCAATCCCCTCTGTGTCAGAAATGAACACGCTCTTAGTCGCAGTTGCATCGGACCTGTCCACTGTCTCAGTCCCTGTTGTGTCAGACATGTCCATGGTCTCAAATCCTATTGTCACAGATATGTTTTTGGTCTCAGACATGTTCACTGTATCAGTCCCTGTTCTCTCAGACATGTCCAAAGTCTCAGTACCAGTTGTCTCAGATATGTGCAGTGTCTGAGTCCCTGCAGTCTCAGACATGACAAATGTCTGATTCCTTGCTGTCTCAGACATGTCTAAGGTCTGAGTACCTGTTGTCTCAGTTATGTCCACTGTCTCAGTCCTGGATGTCTCAGATGTGTCCACTGTCTCAGTCCCTGTTGTCTCAGTTGTGTCCACTGTCATCTCAGACAGGACTTGTCCATGGGCAACATGTCAAAAGTCTCAGGCTCTATTGTCTCAGACAGGTCCACTGTCTAGAACCCTGTTGACTCAGATGTATCCACTTTTTCAGTTTCCGTTGTCTCAACATGTACAATATCTCATTCCCTGCTGTCTCAGAGATGTACCTGTTGTGAGTCCCTGTGTTCTCAGACATGTCCAATGTCTTAGATGATGTTGTCTCAGACATGTTCACTGTATCAGTCCCTGTTGTCTCAGACATGTCCTCTTTCTCAGTCCCTGTAGTCTCAGTTATATCTACTGTCTCAGTCCCTCTTGTTTTCACCCATGTCGCCTGTCACAGTCCTTGTTGTCTCAGACATGAGCAGGCTCTTAGTCGCAGTTGTATCAGACATGTCCACTGTCTCAGTCCCTGTGGTGTCAGCTATGTCCACTGTCTCATTCCCTATTGTCTCAGATATATCTACTCTCTCAGTCCCTGTTGTTTTCAGACCTGTCGCTTGTCTTAGTCCCCATTGTCTCAGACATGAATATGCTCTTACTCTCAGTTGTATCAGACATATCCACTATCTCAGACCCTGTTGTCATAGACATGTCCACTGTCTCAGTCCCTGTTGTTTCAGACATATCAACTGTGTCAGTCCCGGTGGTCTCAGACATGTCCCCTGTCTCAGTTCCTGTTGTCTCATATATGTCCACTGTCTCAGTCCTGGTTGTCTCAGATGTGTCCACTCTCTAAGTCCCTGTTGTCTCAGATGTGTTCACTGTCTCAGGCTCTTTCATCTCAGACAGGACTTGTCCACAGGCTAAGACATGTCAATTGTCTCAGACTCTATTGTCTCAGACAGGTCCACTGTCTCGAACCCTGTTGACTCAGACTTGTCCACTGTCTCAGTCATTGTTGTCTCAGACATGTCCACTGTCCCATTCCCTGCTGTTTCACACTTGTCCACTGTCTCATTGCCTGTTGTCTCAGCTATGTTCACTCTTTCAGTCCCTGTTGTCTCAGACATGTCCATGGTCTCAAACCCTGTTGACGCAGACGTGTCCACTGTCAGTCCCTTTTGTCTCAGACATTTCCACTGTCTCATTCCCTGTCATTTCACATTTGTGTACTATCTCAGTCCCTGTTTACTCAGCCATGTTCCCTGTCTCAGTCCCTGTTGTCTCAGACATGTCTAATGTCTAAGTCCCTGTTATGACAGACATATCCACTGTCACAGTCAGTGTTGTCTCAGACATATCCACTTTCTCAGTCCCTGTCGTCTCAGACATGTGCACTGTTTCAGTCCATGTTGTCTCAGATATGTCCACTGTCTCAGTCCCTGTTGTCTCAGATTTGTCCACTGTCTCAGTCCTGGTTGTCTCAGAAGTGTCCACTGTCTCATGCCCTGTTGTCTCAGATGTGTCCACTGTCTCAGTCGCTGTCATCTCAGACAGGACTTGTCCACTGGTGAAGACAGGTCAACTGTCTCAGTCTCTAATGTCTCAGATAGGTCTACTGTCTAGTGCCCTGTTGTCTCAGCCAAGACCACTGTCTCAGTCTCAGTTGTTTCACGCATGTCCACTGTCTCATTCCCTGTTGTCTCAGACATGTCCAAGGTCTGAGTACCTGTTGTCTCAGATATGTCCACTGTCTCAGTCCTGGTTGTCTCAGATGTGTCCACTGTCTCAGTCCCTGTTGTCTCAGATGTGTCCACTGTCTCAGTCACTGTCATCTCAGACAGCACTTGTCCATTAGTGAAGACATGTCAACTGTCTCAGGCTCTATAGTCTCAAACTGTTCCACTCTCTAGAAATTTGTTGCCTCAGACGTGTCCACTTTCTCAATCCCTGTTGTCTCAAACATATACAATATCTCATTACCTGCTGTCTCAGACATGTACAAGTTCTGAGTTCCTGTGTTCTCAGACATGTCCAATGTCTCAGTCGATGTTGTCTTAGACATGTCCACTGTCTCCGTCCCAGTTGTCTCATACATGTGCACTGTCTCAGTCCCTGTTGTCTCAGACATGTCCTCTTTCTCAGTCCCTGTTGTCTCAGTTATATCTACTGTCTCAGTCCCTGTTGTTTTCAGACATGCTGCCTGTCACAGTCCCTGTTGTCTCAGACATGAACACGCTCTTAGTGGCAGTTGATTCAGACATGTCCACTGTCTCAGTCCCTCTTGTCTCAGATATACCTACTCTCTCAGTCTCTGTTGTTTTCAGACATGTCGCCTGTCTCAGTTCCCGTTGACTCAGACAGGAACAGACTCTTAGCCACAGTTGTTTCACACATGTCCACTGTCTCATTCCCTGTTGTCTCAGACATGTTGATGGTCTCATACCCTGTTTTCTCAGATATGTGTGTTGTCTCACACATATACACTGTGCCAGTCTTTGTTGTCTCAGACATGTCCACTGTCTCAGTCCCTGTTGTCTCGGATATGTCCACTGTCTCAATTTTGCTTGTCTCAGATGTGTCCAGTGTCTCAGTACCTGTAGTCTCAGACATGTAAACTGTCCCATTCCCTGTTTTCTCACACATGTTCACTGTCTCAGTGCCTCTTGTCTCAGACACATCCACTGTCTCAGTCCCTTTTCTCTCAGACATGTCCAAAGTCTCAGTCCCAGTTGTCTCATATATGTGCAGTGTTTGAGACCCTGTAGTCTCAAACATGTCAAATGTCTGAGTCCCTGCAGTCTCAGACATTTCAAATATTTGATTCCCTGTTGTCTCAGACATGTCCAAGGTTTGAGTACCATCATCTCCGAAAGGACTTGTCCATTGGCCAAGACATGTCAACTGTCTCAGGCTCTATTGTCTCAGAAAGGTCCACTGTCTAGAACCCTGTTGACTCAGATGTGCCTACTTTTTCAGTCCCTGTTGTTTCAACATGTACAATATCTCATTCCCTGCTGTCTCAGACATCAACAATTTCTGAGTCCCTGTGTTCTCAGACATGTTCAATGTCTCACTCAATGTTGTCTCAGACACGTCCACTGTCTCAGTCCCTGTTGTCTCAGACATGTAAACTTTCTCAGTCCCTGTTGTCTCAGTTATATCTACTGTCTCAGTTCCTGTTGTTTTCACATGTCACCTGTCACAGACCCTGTTGTCTCAGACATGAACACGGTCTTAGTTGCAGTTGTATGAGACATGTCCACTGTCTCAGTCCCTGTGGTCTCAGATATGTCCACAGTCTCATTCCCTCTTCTCTCAGATATATCTGCTCTCTCAGTCTGTGTTTTTATCACACATGTCGTCTGTCTCAGGCCCCGTTGTCTCAGACATGAACACGCTCTTATTCGCCGTTGTATCAGACATATAAACTGTCTCAGTCTCTGTTGTCACAGACATTTCCACTGTCTCAGTCCATGTTGTTTCAGACATGTCAACAGTGTCAGTCCCGGTGGTCTCAGAAATGTCCCCTGTTTCAGTACTTATTGTGTCAGATATGTCCACTGTCTCAGTCCCTGTTGTCTCAGATGTGTCCACTGTCTCAGTCACCTTCATCTCATATGGGACTTGTCCACTGGCTAGGACATGTCAACTGTCTCAGACTCTATTGTCTCAGACAGGTCCACTGTCTCAAACCCTGTTGACTCAGACNGTCCCTGTTGTCTCAGACATGACCACTGTATCAATCCCAGTTGTTTCACACATGTAAACTGTCTCATTCCCTGTTGTGTCAGACATTTCCATTGTCTCAAGCCCTGTTGTCACAGATATGTGTGTTGTCTCAGACATGTCCCCTGTCTCAGTCCCTGTTGTTTCAGATATGGCCACTTTCTCAGTTCCTTTTGTCTCAGACATGTCCAGTGTCTCAGTCCCTGTTTTCTCAGACATGTCCACAGTCTCTATCATGTTGTTTCTGATATATCTACTGTCTCAGACACTGTTGTTTCAGTAATGTCACCTGTCTCATTCCCTGTTGTCTCAGACATGAACAATCTCTTAGTGGCAGTTGTATCAGACATGTCCATTGTCTCAGTCCCTGTTGTCTCATACATGTTCACTGTCTCAGTCCCTGTTTTCCCAGACATGTCCACAGTCTCAGTCCTTGTTGTTTCAGATATATCTAATGTCTCAGTCCCTGTTGTTTTAAAAATGTCGCCTATCTCAGTCCCCGTTGTATCAGATATTAACATGCTCTTAGTCGCAGTTGTTTCAGGCATATCCACTGTGTCAGTCTCTGTGGTCTCAGACATGTCCACTGTCTCAGTCACTGTTGTCTCAGATGTGTCTACTGTCTCAGTACCTGTTGTCTCCTATCTGTCCACTGTCTTAGTCATTGTCATCTCAGACAGTAGTTGTCCACTTGATAAGACATGTTAACTGTCTCAGCCTCTATTGTTTCAGACAGGTCCACTGTCTTAATCCCTCTTATCTCAGACATGTACAAGGTCTCATTTCCCGTTGTCTCAGACATGTCCACTGTGTCAGTCCCTGTTGTCTCAGGCATTTCCAATGTCTCAGTCCCTGTTGTCTCTGACATGTCGAGAGTTTCAGTGTCGGTTGTCTAAGATATGTCCAGTGTCTTAGTCCCTGAAGTCTCAGACATTTCCAATGTCTGATTCCCTCTTGTCTCAGACATGTCCACACTCTCAGTCCCTGTTGTCTCAGACACGTCCACTGTATCAGTCTCTGTTGTCTCAGACATGTCCATTCTCTCAGTCCCCATTGTCTAAGACATGTCTACAGTCTCAGTCCCTGCTTTTTCAGATATATCTACTGTATCATTCCCTGTTGTTTCAGAAATGTCACCTGTCTCAATCCCCTCTGTGTCAGAAATGAACACGCTCTTAGTCGCAGTTGCATCGGACCTGTCCACTGTCTCAGTCCCTGTTGTGTCAGACATGTCCATGGTCTCAAATCCTATTGTCACAGATATGTTTTTGGTCTCAGACATGTTCACTGTATCAGTCCCTGTTCTCTCAGACATG
The DNA here is from genome assembly GCA_009823505.1 of Rhizomys pruinosus. Taxonomy (NCBI): domain Eukaryota; kingdom Metazoa; phylum Chordata; class Mammalia; order Rodentia; family Spalacidae; genus Rhizomys; species Rhizomys pruinosus. The sequence continues at coordinate 2,875,894 of VZQC01008386.1, forward strand.
TCCAAAGTCTCAGTACCAGTTGTCTCAGATATGTGCAGTGTCTGAGTCCCTGCAGTCTCAGACATGACAAATGTCTGATTCCTTGCTGTCTCAGACATGTCTAAGGTCTGAGTACCTGTTGTCTCAGTTATGTCCACTGTCTCAGTCCTGGATGTCTCAGATGTGTCCACTGTCTCAGTCCCTGTTGTCTCAGTTGTGTCCACTGTCATCTCAGACAGGACTTGTCCATGGGCAACATGTCAAAAGTCTCAGGCTCTATTGTCTCAGACAGGTCCACTGTCTAGAACCCTGTTGACTCAGATGTATCCACTTTTTCAGTTTCCGTTGTCTCAACATGTACAATATCTCATTCCCTGCTGTCTCAGAGATGTACCTGTTGTGAGTCCCTGTGTTCTCAGACATGTCCAATGTCTTAGATGATGTTGTCTCAGACATGTTCACTGTATCAGTCCCTGTTGTCTCAGACATGTCCTCTTTCTCAGTCCCTGTAGTCTCAGTTATATCTACTGTCTCAGTCCCTCTTGTTTTCACCCATGTCGCCTGTCACAGTCCTTGTTGTCTCAGACATGAGCAGGCTCTTAGTCGCAGTTGTATCAGACATGTCCACTGTCTCAGTCCCTGTGGTGTCAGCTATGTCCACTGTCTCATTCCCTATTGTCTCAGATATATCTACTCTCTCAGTCCCTGTTGTTTTCAGACCTGTCGCTTGTCTTAGTCCCCATTGTCTCAGACATGAATATGCTCTTACTCTCAGTTGTATCAGACATATCCACTATCTCAGACCCTGTTGTCATAGACATGTCCACTGTCTCAGTCCCTGTTGTTTCAGACATATCAACTGTGTCAGTCCCGGTGGTCTCAGACATGTCCCCTGTCTCAGTTCCTGTTGTCTCATATATGTCCACTGTCTCAGTCCTGGTTGTCTCAGATGTGTCCACTCTCTAAGTCCCTGTTGTCTCAGATGTGTTCACTGTCTCAGGCTCTTTCATCTCAGACAGGACTTGTCCACAGGCTAAGACATGTCAATTGTCTCAGACTCTATTGTCTCAGACAGGTCCACTGTCTCGAACCCTGTTGACTCAGACTTGTCCACTGTCTCAGTCATTGTTGTCTCAGACATGTCCACTGTCCCATTCCCTGCTGTTTCACACTTGTCCACTGTCTCATTGCCTGTTGTCTCAGCTATGTTCACTCTTTCAGTCCCTGTTGTCTCAGACATGTCCATGGTCTCAAACCCTGTTGACGCAGACGTGTCCACTGTCAGTCCCTTTTGTCTCAGACATTTCCACTGTCTCATTCCCTGTCATTTCACATTTGTGTACTATCTCAGTCCCTGTTTACTCAGCCATGTTCCCTGTCTCAGTCCCTGTTGTCTCAGACATGTCTAATGTCTAAGTCCCTGTTATGACAGACATATCCACTGTCACAGTCAGTGTTGTCTCAGACATATCCACTTTCTCAGTCCCTGTCGTCTCAGACATGTGCACTGTTTCAGTCCATGTTGTCTCAGATATGTCCACTGTCTCAGTCCCTGTTGTCTCAGATTTGTCCACTGTCTCAGTCCTGGTTGTCTCAGAAGTGTCCACTGTCTCATGCCCTGTTGTCTCAGATGTGTCCACTGTCTCAGTCGCTGTCATCTCAGACAGGACTTGTCCACTGGTGAAGACAGGTCAACTGTCTCAGTCTCTAATGTCTCAGATAGGTCTACTGTCTAGTGCCCTGTTGTCTCAGCCAAGACCACTGTCTCAGTCTCAGTTGTTTCACGCATGTCCACTGTCTCATTCCCTGTTGTCTCAGACATGTCCAAGGTCTGAGTACCTGTTGTCTCAGATATGTCCACTGTCTCAGTCCTGGTTGTCTCAGATGTGTCCACTGTCTCAGTCCCTGTTGTCTCAGATGTGTCCACTGTCTCAGTCACTGTCATCTCAGACAGCACTTGTCCATTAGTGAAGACATGTCAACTGTCTCAGGCTCTATAGTCTCAAACTGTTCCACTCTCTAGAAATTTGTTGCCTCAGACGTGTCCACTTTCTCAATCCCTGTTGTCTCAAACATATACAATATCTCATTACCTGCTGTCTCAGACATGTACAAGTTCTGAGTTCCTGTGTTCTCAGACATGTCCAATGTCTCAGTCGATGTTGTCTTAGACATGTCCACTGTCTCCGTCCCAGTTGTCTCATACATGTGCACTGTCTCAGTCCCTGTTGTCTCAGACATGTCCTCTTTCTCAGTCCCTGTTGTCTCAGTTATATCTACTGTCTCAGTCCCTGTTGTTTTCAGACATGCTGCCTGTCACAGTCCCTGTTGTCTCAGACATGAACACGCTCTTAGTGGCAGTTGATTCAGACATGTCCACTGTCTCAGTCCCTCTTGTCTCAGATATACCTACTCTCTCAGTCTCTGTTGTTTTCAGACATGTCGCCTGTCTCAGTTCCCGTTGACTCAGACAGGAACAGACTCTTAGCCACAGTTGTTTCACACATGTCCACTGTCTCATTCCCTGTTGTCTCAGACATGTTGATGGTCTCATACCCTGTTTTCTCAGATATGTGTGTTGTCTCACACATATACACTGTGCCAGTCTTTGTTGTCTCAGACATGTCCACTGTCTCAGTCCCTGTTGTCTCGGATATGTCCACTGTCTCAATTTTGCTTGTCTCAGATGTGTCCAGTGTCTCAGTACCTGTAGTCTCAGACATGTAAACTGTCCCATTCCCTGTTTTCTCACACATGTTCACTGTCTCAGTGCCTCTTGTCTCAGACACATCCACTGTCTCAGTCCCTTTTCTCTCAGACATGTCCAAAGTCTCAGTCCCAGTTGTCTCATATATGTGCAGTGTTTGAGACCCTGTAGTCTCAAACATGTCAAATGTCTGAGTCCCTGCAGTCTCAGACATTTCAAATATTTGATTCCCTGTTGTCTCAGACATGTCCAAGGTTTGAGTACCATCATCTCCGAAAGGACTTGTCCATTGGCCAAGACATGTCAACTGTCTCAGGCTCTATTGTCTCAGAAAGGTCCACTGTCTAGAACCCTGTTGACTCAGATGTGCCTACTTTTTCAGTCCCTGTTGTTTCAACATGTACAATATCTCATTCCCTGCTGTCTCAGACATCAACAATTTCTGAGTCCCTGTGTTCTCAGACATGTTCAATGTCTCACTCAATGTTGTCTCAGACACGTCCACTGTCTCAGTCCCTGTTGTCTCAGACATGTAAACTTTCTCAGTCCCTGTTGTCTCAGTTATATCTACTGTCTCAGTTCCTGTTGTTTTCACATGTCACCTGTCACAGACCCTGTTGTCTCAGACATGAACACGGTCTTAGTTGCAGTTGTATGAGACATGTCCACTGTCTCAGTCCCTGTGGTCTCAGATATGTCCACAGTCTCATTCCCTCTTCTCTCAGATATATCTGCTCTCTCAGTCTGTGTTTTTATCACACATGTCGTCTGTCTCAGGCCCCGTTGTCTCAGACATGAACACGCTCTTATTCGCCGTTGTATCAGACATATAAACTGTCTCAGTCTCTGTTGTCACAGACATTTCCACTGTCTCAGTCCATGTTGTTTCAGACATGTCAACAGTGTCAGTCCCGGTGGTCTCAGAAATGTCCCCTGTTTCAGTACTTATTGTGTCAGATATGTCCACTGTCTCAGTCCCTGTTGTCTCAGATGTGTCCACTGTCTCAGTCACCTTCATCTCATATGGGACTTGTCCACTGGCTAGGACATGTCAACTGTCTCAGACTCTATTGTCTCAGACAGGTCCACTGTCTCAAACCCTGTTGACTCAGACTTGTCCACTGTCTCAGTCCTTGTTTTCTCAGACATATCCATTGTCTCATTCCCTGTAGTTTCACAATTTTCCACTGTCTCAGTGCCTGTTGTCTCAGCCATGTTCATTTTCTCAGTCCCTGTTGTCTCAGACAAGTCCATGGTCTCAAACCCTTTTGACTCAGATGTGTCCACTGTCAGTCCCTTTTCTGTCAGACATGTCCACTGTCTCATTCCCTGTTGTTTCACACTTGTAAACTGTCTCAGTCCCTTTTTTCTCAGCCATGTCCCCTGTCTCAGTCCCTGTTGTCTCAGACATGTCTAATGTCTAAGTCCCTGTTATGTCACACATGTCCACTGTCACAGTCAGTGTTGTCTCAGACATATCCACTATATCAGTCCGTGTTGTCTCAGACAACACTGTTTCAGCCCACGTTGTCTAAGACATGTCCACTGTCTCAGTCCCTGTTGTTTCAGATATGTCTACTGTCTCAGTCCCTGTTTTCTCAGATATGTCCACTCTCTCAGACCCTGTTGTCTCAGATGTGTCCACTGTCTCAGTCGCTGTCATCTCAGACAGGACTTGTCCACTGGTGAAGACATGTCAACTGTCTCAGTCTCTAATGTCTCAGACAAGTCCACTCTCTAGTGCCCTGTTGTCTCAGCCATGACCACTGTCTCAGACTCATTTGTTTCACACATGTCCACTGTCTCATTCCCTGTTGTCTCAGACATGTTGATGGTCTCAGACCCTGTTTTCTCAGATATGTTTGTTGTCTCAGACATGTCCACTGTCTCAGTCCCTGTTGTCTCAGACATGTCCCAAGTCTCATTCCCTGTTGTTTCAGATATATCACCTGTCTCAGTCCCAGTTGTTTCAGACATGTAGCCTGTCTCAGTCCCCGTTGTCTGAGACATTAACACGCTCTTAGTCACAATTTTATCAGACATATCCAATGTCTCAATCCCTGTGGTCTCAAACATTTCCAAAGTCTCAGTCCTGGTTGTCTCAGACATATCCAATGTTTCAGTCCCTGATGTGTCAGACATGTCCACTGTCTTAGTCCCTTTTGTCTCAGATATGTACACTCTCTCAGTCCCTGTTGTCTCAGATATGTCCACTGTCTCCGTCCTGGTAGTCTCAGATGTGTCCACTGTCTCAGTTTCTTTTGTCTCAGATATGTCCACTGTTTAAGTCGCTGTCATCTCAGACAGAACTTGTCCCCTGTGGAAGACATGTCAACTGTCACAGCCTCTATTGACTCAGACAGGTCCACTGTCTAGAACTCTGTTTTCTCAGACATGACCACTGTATCAGTCGCAGTTGTTTCACACATATCCACTGTCTCATTCCCTGTTGTCTCAGACATGTTGATGGTCTCAGACCCTGCTTTCTCAGATATGTGTATTGTCTCAGACATGTCCACTGTGTCAGTCTTTGTTGTCTCAGACATTTCCAATGTCTCAGTCCCTGTTGTCTCAGATATGTCCACTGTCTCAGTCCTGGTTGTCTCAGATGTGTCCACTGTGTCAGTCACTGTCATCTCAAACAGGACTTGTCCACTGGCGAAGACATGTTAATTGTCTCCAATTCAATTTTCTAAGGCTGGTCTACTGTCTTGAACTGTGTTGACTCAGACATGTCCACTGTCTCAGTCCCTGTTGTCTCAGACATGTAAACTGTCCCATTCCCTGTTGTTTCACACATGTTCACTGTCTCAGTGCCTCTTGTCTCAGACATGTCCACTGTCTCAGTCTCTGTTCTCTCAGACATGTCCGAAGTATCAGGCCCAGTTTTCTCAGGTATGTCCAGTGTCTGAGTCTCTGCAGTCTCAGACATGTGAAATGTCTGATTCCCTGTTGTCTTAGACATGCCCAAGGTCTGAGTACCTGTTGTCTCAGATATGTCCACTGTCTCAGTCCTGGTTGTCTCAGATGTGTCCACTGTCTCAGTCCCTGTTGTCTCAGATGTGTCTCAGTCACTGTCATCTCAGACAGCACTTTCCATTAGCGAAGACATGTCAACTGTCTAAGGCTCTATTGTCTCAGACAGTTCCACTCTCTAGAACGCTGCTGACTCAGACGTGTCCACTTTCTCAATCCCTGTTGTCTCAAGCATGTACAATATCTCATTCCCTGCTGTCTCAGACATGTACAAGTTCTGAGTTACTGTGTTCTCAGACATGTCCAATGTCTCAGTCGATGTTGTCTTAGACATGTCCACTGTCTCAGTCCCTCTTGTCTCAGACATGACCTCTTTCTCAGTCCCTGTTGTCTCAATTATATCTACTATCTCAGCCCCTGTTGTTTTCAGACATGTCGCCTGTAACAGTCCCTGTTGTCTCAGATATGAACACGCTTTTAGTGGCAGTTGTCTCAGACATGTCCACTGTCTCAGTCCCTGTGGTCTCAGACATGTCCACTGTCTCATTCACTCTTGTCTCAGGTATATCTACTCTCTCAGTCCCTGTTGTTATCAGATATGTCGCCTGTCTTAGTCCCCGTTGTCTCAGACATGAACACGATTTATTTGCAGTTGTATCAGACATATCCACTGTCTCAATCCCTGTTGTCCAAGACATATCCACTGTCTCAGTCCCTGTTGTTTCAGACATATCCACTGTGTCAGTCCCTTTTTTCTCTGACATGTCCACTCTCCCAGTCACTGTTGACTCAGATATGTCCACTGTCTCAGTCCTGGTTGTCTCAGGTGTGTCTATTGTCTCAGTCCCTGTTGTCTCAGATGTGTCCACTGTCTCATTCACTGTCATCTCAGACACGACTTGACTACTGGCTAAGACATGTCAACTTTCTGAGCTTATATTTTCTCAGACAGGTCCACTGTCTCAAACTTTGTTGTCTCAGACTTGTCCCATGTCTCAGTCCTTGTTGTCTAAGACATGTCCAGTGTCTCATTCCCTGTTGTTCCACACTTGTCTACTTTCTCAGTGCCTGTTGTCTCAGTCATGTCCACTCTTTCAGTCCCTGTTTTCTCAGACATATCCATGGTCTCAAACCCTGTTGGCTCAGACGTGTCCACTGTCTCAGTACCTTTTTTCTCAGCCATGTCCCCTGTCTCAGTCCCTGTTTTCTCAGATATGTCCAATGTCTCAGTCCCTGTTGTCTCAGACCTGTCCATGGTCTCAAACCCTGTTGACACAGCAGTGTCCACTGTATCAGTCACTTTTGTTTCACACTTGTTCAGTGTCTCATTCCCAGTTTTCTCAGCCATATCCCCTGTCTAAGTCCTTGTTGTCTCCGACATGTCCAATGTCTAAGTCCCTGTTATGTCAAACATGCCCCCTGTCTCAGTCAGTGTTGTCTCAGACATATCCACTCTCTCATTCCCTGTTGTCTCAGACATATCCACTGTCTCAGTCCCTGTTGTTTTAGATATGCCCACAGTCTCAGTCCCTGTTGTCTCAGACATGTCCACTGTCTCACTCCCTGTTGTCTCAGACTTGTCCAATGTCTTAGTCCCTATTGTTTCAGATATATGTACTGTCTCAGTCCCAGTTGTTTCAGACATGTAGCCTGTCTCAGTTTCCTTTGTCACAGATATGAACACGTTCTTAGTGGCAGTTGTATCAGACATGTCCACTCTTTCAGTCCCTGTTTTCTCAGACATATCCATGGTCTGAAACCCTGTTGGCTCAGACGTTGTGACGTGCAGCAGTCTCGCTGGCAAGAACTTCACGCGGACAACAGGATTCTTCTGCAGCAGTATTTATTGTGCACAGCTCTTTTAGGAGAAGGACCCCAAAATGGGGAAGAGGCACTGCTTATATAGCAGTCTAGAGGGTTCGTGTATGCTCTGGATAGGTGCACTGTCCCCATGCCTCATTTGCGTGTTAAAGGTGGGAGCTTAGGGACTAGTAGTCATGCACAGTTTCTCCAATGCAAAGGCAACGGCAGGAAACGGCTTGTAGTGACTCAGGAAGTCGGCGCCATTTTTAAGGTGTGGTCACGAGCAACACAGCACACTCGTGCAGGCTACCAACAGTTCCCCCTTATCTATTATATGGCTGGGAGAATGTCTGTCTTAGGTTGCCACTGTAGAGGTATTCCTTACCCGTCATGGGGACAGCAAACAGCTTATTAATTGGTGATTTCTCGCAGCGTCCCGCGAGCCCAACCAACAGAGTTTCGCAGCGTCCCACGAGCCTCTGCTAGTACAGGTGCCGGTTTGCTCCCTGTCTTAGGTTGGTAATACTTGCAGTAGGCTTTACCCATCATTGACTACTTCTCCAGCATGGAAAGCCATATGTTAGGGGATGAGCCTACCTCTAATGCTGCAAGAGCCTGTGCAATGACTACTTTATCCTGCTGATGTTGGGTGCGGAACCGGCACATAATCCAGAGCATAACTACAATCCCTCCACAAAGCAAAAGGCCAAACCCTGCTACCCCCGCCCATTCTTTAAAATGTGAGGTGGCGGCGGCGATCCAGGAAGACAGTCCTTCAGCGAGGGAGACATCCACTCTGGTCGAATTTACGGTGACAATCACCATGCGGAGTTGATTCATCAAATTGTCAAATTCTCCAGTCCAATTTCCTAAAAGATAACTGGACAATTTAGACAAATTTGCTGCTTTTGTGAAATTATGATATTGGATGCTGGTTACACACAGGCCAGGGTATTTCCACTCGCAACCAAGTTGGGCCAGCTGCCACAATACATCTATTTGTTCTTGGACTAGGTCTATCCTTTGGTTTACTACCATAAGTCCGCATTCAAACACTTGCTCCTGTCTTTTCTGACTCTTTACACATTTTTTTTTTGTCTTTTTTCGAGACAGGGTCTCCCTGTAGTCCCAGCTGTCCTGGAACTCACTCTGTAGACCAGGCTGGCCTTGAACTCACAAAGATCCACCTGCCTCTGCCTCCAGAGTGCTAGGATTAAAGGCGTGCGCCACCATGCCCGGCGCGGGGAGGTGGAGCAGGAGCGCACGCGTTAGGACCCGAAAGATGGTGAACTATGCCTGGGCAGGGCGAAGCCAGAGGAAACTCTGGTGGAGGTCCGTAGCGGTCCTGACGTGTAAATCGGTCGTCTGACCTGGGTATAGGGGCGAAAGACTAATCGAACCATCTAGTAGCTGGTTCCCTCCGAAGTTTCCCTCAGGATAGCTGGCGCTCTCGCGAACCCGAAACCTGACGCAATGCAGTTTTATCCGGTAAAGCGAATGATTAGAGGTCTTGGGGCCGAAACGATCTCAACCTATTCTCAAACTTTAAATGGGTAAGAAGCCCGGCTCGCTGGCGTGGAGCCGGGCGTGGAATGCAAGTGCCTAGTGGGCCACTTTTGGTGCCACTGGCGCTGCGGGATGAACTGAACGCCGGGTTAAGGTGCCCGATGCCAACGCTCATCAGACCCCAGAAAAGGTGTTGGTTGATATAGACAGCAGGACAGTGGCCATGGAAGTCGGAATCCACTAAGGAGTGTGTAACAACTCACCTGCTGAATCAACTAGCCCTGAAAATGGATGGCGCTGGAGCGTCGGGTTCATACCCGGCCGTCGCCGGCAGTCGGGGTGGGATCCCGATGCCTCATTTGCATGTTAAAGGCGGGAGCTTAGGGACTAGTAGTCATGCACAGTTTCTCCAATGCAAAGGCAATGGCGGGAAACGGCTTGTAGTGACTCAGGAAGTCGGCGCCATTTTTAAGGTGTGGTCGTGAGCGACACAGCACACTCGTGCAGGCTACCAACAAGACGTGTCCACTGTCTCAGTCCCTGTTTTCTCAGCCATGTCCACTGCCTCAGTCCCTGTTGTCTCAGACATGTCCATGGTCTCAAATCCTGTCTACTCAGCCGTGTCCACTGTATCAGTCCCTTTAGTCTCAGACATTTCCACTGTCTCATTCCCTTTTTTTCACACTTGTCCACTGTCTCAGTCCCAGTTTTCTCAGCCATGTCCCCTGTCTCAGTCCCTGTTGTCTCAGACATGTCCAATGTCTAAGTCCCTGTTATGTCAGACATGTCCACAGTCTCAGTCAGTGTTGTCTCAGACATATAAATTATCTCAGTCCCTGTTGTCTCAGACATGTCCACTCTCTCAGTCCCTGTTGTCTCAGACATTTCCACTGTCTCAGTCCCTGTTGTCTCAGTGAGGAAGAGGCTAGGGTCAGAGGACCCCATAATGTGACCTCACCTTTATAACATCAGTCCAAAAAGAACTCAGAATCCTGGTTACCAGCAACTACAGGGCAGTGTCAAGATGAAACACCTCACTTGTCTGAGCAGTTTGTTGATTTGCAGCTTGCGGCCTTCTGGAGGCTCAGGCCCCAGAAGACCCAGGAATCCAGTGTTTGGAAACTTCTGGAGACACAGGGTGCGCCCTCTAGACCATCATATCTGGACATTTTTCCACGGTGACACACAAATGACAGAGTTCAGTCCAAAGTAGAAAGTTTGTTATCCCCCTGATATACCCAGTTCATCATTGTGTGAGTGTGTGTGTGTGTGTGTGTGTGTGTGATTGTGTGTGTGAGAATGTCAACATATCCACTGTCTCAGACATGTCAATTGTCTCAGTCTCTGCTGTCTCAGACATGTCCACTGTCTCAGTCACTGTTGTTTCACACAAGCCCACTGTGTCAGTGCCTGTTGTCTGAGAAATGTCCATGGTCTCAGACCCTGTTGTCTCAGATATGTATGCTGTCTCAGACATGTCCACTGTCTCAGTCCCTGTTATCTCAGACGTGTCCATTGTCTCAGTCACTGTTTTCTCAGACATGACCACTCTCTCAGTCCCAGTTGTTTAACACATATCTACTCTCTCAGTCCCTGTTGTCTCAAACATGTTCATGATCTCAGACAATTTGGTATCAGATATGTTTATTGTGTCAGACATGTCCACTGTCTCAGTCCCTGTTGTCTCCGATGTGTCCATTGTCTCAGTCCCTGTCGTCTCAGACATGACCACTGTCTCAGTCCCACTTGTTTCACACATGTCCACTGTCTCAGTCCCTGTTGTCACAGATATGTTCATGGTCTCAGACCCTGTTCTCTCAGATATGTGTGTTGTCTCACACATGTCCACTGTCTCAGTCCCTGTAGTCTCCAACATGTCCATGGTCTCAGTCATTGTTGTCTCAGACATGACCACTGTCCCAATCGCAGTTGTTTCACAAATGTCTACTGTCTCAGTCCCTGTTTTGTCAGACATGTCCATGGTTTCATCCTCTGTTGTGACAGATATGTGTGTTTTCTCAGACATGTCCAATGTCTCAGTCCCCGTTGTTTCAGATAAACCTACTGTCTAAGTCCCAGTTGTTTCAGATATGTAGCTTGTCTCAGTCCCTGTTTTCTCAGACATGAACATGCTCTTACTCATAATTGTATCAGACATGTCCTGTGTCTCAGTCCCTGTTATCTCAGACATGTCCAAAGTGTCAGTCCCGGTTTTCTCACACATATCCAATGTGTCAGTCCATGTTGTCTCAGACATGTCCACTGTCTCTGTCCCTGTTGTCTCAGACATGTCCACTGTCTCAGTCCCTGTTGTCTCAGATGTGTCCACTGTCTCAGTCCCTGTTTTCTGACATGTGTCCACTGTCTAAGTCACTGTCATCTCAAACAGCACTTGTCCCCTGGCAAAGAAATGTCAACTCTGTCAGTCTCTATTGTCTCAGACAGGTCCACTGTCTAGTACCCTGTTGTCTCAGACATGACCACTGTCTCAATTGCAGTTGTTTCACACATGTCCACTGTCTCATTCCCTGTCTCAGACATGTTGATGGTCTCAGACCCTGTTTTCTCAGATATGTGTGTTGGCTCAGACATGTCCACTGGGTCAGTCTTTGTTGTCTCAGATATGTCCACTGTCTAAGTCCCTGTTGTTTCAGATATTTCCACAGTCTCAGTCCCTGTTGTCTCAGACATGTTCACGCTCTAATTCCCTTATGTCTCAGACTTGTCCATGGTCTCAGTCCCTGTTGTTTCAGACATATCCACTCTGTCAGTCCCTGTTGTCTCAGACAAGTCCACTCGCTCAGTCCCTGTTGTCTCAGATATGTCCAAAGTCTCAGTCCCCATTGTCTGTGACATGAACACGCTCTTAGTCGCAATAGTATCACACATGTCCACTGTCTCAGTCCATGTTGTCTCAGATTTGTCCACTTTATCAGTTCCCGTTGTCTCACACATGAACATGCTCTTAGTGGCTCTTGTATCAGACTACGTGTCCACTGTCTCAGTCCCTGTTGTCTCAGACATGACCACTGTCTCAGTTGAAGTTGTTTCACACATATCCACTGTGTCAGTCTCTTGGTCTCAGACAAGTCCACTCTCTCAGTGTCTGTTGTCTCAGATATGTCCAATGTCTCAGTCCCCATTGTCTCAGACCTGAACATGCTCTTAATTGCATTTGTATCAGACATGTCCACTGTCTCAGTTTCTGTTGTCTCAGACACGTCCAGATTCTCAGTCCCGGTTGTCTCAGACATATCCAGTGTGTCAGTTCCTGATGTCTCATACATGTCCAATGTCTCGGTCCCTGTTGTCTCAGATATGTCCACTGTCTCATTCCAGGTTGTCTCAGATGTGTCCACTGTCTCAGTCCCTGTTGTCTCAGATGTGTCAACTGTCCCAATCACTGTCATCTCAGACATGACTTGTCCACTGGCGAAGACATGTCAACTGTCTCAGTCTCTATTGTCTCAGAGACGTCCACTCTCTAGAACACTATTGTCTCAGACATGCCCAATGTCTCAGTCACAGATTTTTCACACATGTCCACTGTGTCATTCCCTGTTTTCTCAGACATGTCGATTGTCTCAGACCCTGTTTTCTCAGATATGTCTGTTTTCTCAGACAGGTCCACTATCTCAGTCCCTGTTGTCTCAGTCATGTCCAATGTCTCAGTCCCTGTTGTGTCAGACTTGTCCACAGTCTCAGTCCCTGCTGTTTCTGATATATCTACGGTCGCAGTCCCTGTTCTTTCAGAAATGTCACCTGTCTCAATCCCCGTTGTCTCAGACATGAACACGCTCTTAATTGCAGTTGTATCAGACATGTCCTCTGTCCCTTCCCTCTTGTCTCAGACAAGTCCAAAATTTCAGTCCCAGTTGTCTCAGACATGTCCACTGTGTCAGTCCCTGTTGTCTCAGACATGTCCACTGTCTCCGTCCCTGTTGTCTCCGTGAGGAAGAGGCTAGGGTCACAGGAACCCAGGAAGTTACCTCACCTTTATGACATCAATCCAAAAAGAACTCAGAATCCTGGTTACCAGCAATTCCAGGCCAGTGGCAACTTGAAACACGTTATTTGTCTGGAAAGACTGGACTGAGCAGGAGGTTGCTTTGCTCCTTCCTGCCTTCTGAAGTCTCAGTCCCCAGAAGACCCAGGAATCCAGTATTTGGAAAATTCTGGAGATGCTGGGTGTGCCCTCTAGTCCATCATACCTGGCCATTTTCCCACGGGGACACACAAGTGACAGTGGTCAGTACAATGTAGTATGTTTCTGATCCCCCTGATATACCCAGTTCATCAGTGTGTGTGTGGGGGTGTGAGAAAATCTACATGTAGACTGTCTCAGACATGGCAACACTCTCAGTCTCTGTTGTCTCAGACATGTCTACTGTCTGGAACCCTGTTGTCTCAAACGTGTCCACTGTCTCAGTTCCTGTTGCCTCAGACACGTCCACTGTCTCAGTCCCTGTTGTCTCAGACATGTCCATGGTCCCAGACCCTGTTGTCTCAGATATGTGTGTTGTGTCAGACATGTCCACAGTCACAGAACCTGTACTCTCTGACATGTACACTGTCTCAGTCATTCTGGTCTCAGACATTACCACTGTCTGTATCCCAGTTGTTTCACACATGTCCACTGTCTCAGTCCTTGTTGTCTCAGAAATGTCCATGGTCTCAGACCCTGTTGTCACATATATGTGTGTTGTCGCAGATTTGTCCACTGTCTCAGTGCCTGTTGTTTGATATGTCCATTGTCTTAGTCCCTGTTGTCTCAGACATGTCCACTGTGTCAGTCCCTGTTGTCTCAGACATGTCCACTGTCTCAGTCCCTGTTCTCTCCGTGAGGAAGAGGCTAGGGTCACAGGACCTCAGGAAGTGATGTCACCTTTATGATATCAATCCAAAAAATCTCAGAATCCCGGTTACCAGCAACTCCAGGCCAGTGGCAACTTGAAACACCTCACTCGACTTGAAAGGCTTTACTGAGCAGGAGGTAGCTTTGCTGCTTCCTGCCTTCTGAAGGCTCAGTCCCCAGAAGACCCAGGAATCCAGAGTTTGGAAAATTCTGGAGACGCTGGGTGTCCAGTCTAGCCCATCATACCTGGCCATTTTCCCACTGGGACGCACAAGTGACATTGGTCAGTACAATGTAGAATGTTTTTGATCCGCTTGATACACCCAGTTCATAAGTGTGTATGGGCGGTTTGAGAAAGTCTACCTGTAGACTGTCTCAGACATGGCAACACTCTGGGTCTCTGTTGTCTCAGACATGTCTATTGTCTGGAACCCTATTGTCTCAGACATGTCCACTGTCTCAGTTCCTGTTTTCTCAGACACATCCACTGTCTCAGTCCCTGTTGTCTCAGACATGTTCATGGTCTCAAACCCTGTTGTCTCAGATATGTGTGTTGTGTCATACATGTCCACAGTCACAGTCCTTTTTCTCTCCAAAGTGTACACTGTCTCAGTCGTACTTGTCTCAGACATGACCACTGTCTGTATCCCAGTTGTTTCATACATGTCCACTGTCTCAGTCCCTGTTGTCTCAGAAATGTACATGGTCTCAGACCCTCTTGTCACATATATGTGTGTTGTCGCAGATTTGTCCACTGTCTCAGTCCCTGTTGTTTCAGATACGTCCATTGTCTCAGTCCCTGTTGTCTCAGACATTTCCAATGTCTCAGTCCCTGTTGTCTCAGATATGTCGACTGTCTCAGTCCCTGTTGTCTCAGACATGTCCACTGTCTCAGTCCCTGTTGTTTCACACACACACACACACACACACACACACACACACACACAACACAACATATATATAATATATAGATATTATATATATATAGAATATATATATATATTATATATTGATCTAGGCATGATCACTGCTTCATGTCCCATCACGGCATGTAGCCTGTCTCAGTCCCCCGGTGTCTCAGCCCTGAACATCCTCTTTAGATCGCAGTTGGTGTCACATGTCCCGGCGTCTCAGTCCCTCTTGTCTCACATGTCCAATTCTCAGATTCCAGTTTGTCTCCTTATCCATGTATCCATGTTGTTTAGACTTATCCAGCATGTGTTAGCCCTGTTGTCTCAGACTGAGTCCCTGTATCAGCTCCTGGTTGTCTCATATGTCAAGGTCCCTGGTTGCTGGGCACTGCTTCAGTCCCTGTTGGTCTCAGGGGGTGTCCCACTGTCAGTCACTGTCATCTCAGACATGACTTGAACACTGAAGACATCTCAACAGTCTCAGTCCTCTATTGTCTCAGACAGGTCCACCTCTCAGATCCCTGTTTTCTCTAAAGCATATTCCAATGTCTCAACCCCTGTTCTCAGACATGACTGTCTTCCGTTTTTCTACATTCCACATCTCATCGTGTCGTCAGACATGTCATACAATGTTTCATCCTGTTCCATGTCCACTATCTCAGTCCCGGTTTTGTCTCAAGTCATGTCCCAATTCTCAGTCCCTGTTGTCTCAGACATGTATCCCTGTCTCAGGTCCCTGTGTGTCAGACATGTCCACTGTCCTCAGTCCATGTTGTCTCAGTCAGTCCACTGTCTCAGTCCCTTTGTCTCAGACATGTCCACTGTATCAGTCCCTGTTGTCTCAGATAGTTCCACAATCTCAGTCACTGTTGTTTCTGATATATCTACTGTCTCAACTGTCCTCCATTCTCCTTTTGGTCAATGATGCCTGTCTCATCCCCATTGTCCGA
The DNA here is from genome assembly GCA_009823505.1 of Rhizomys pruinosus. Lineage (NCBI taxonomy): Eukaryota > Metazoa > Chordata > Mammalia > Rodentia > Spalacidae > Rhizomys > Rhizomys pruinosus. The sequence goes on from VZQC01008386.1 coordinate 2,891,581, forward strand.
GACATGAACAAGCTCTTAGTTTGCTGTTTGTATCAGACATGTCCACTCTCTCAGACCCTGTTGTTCAGAATGACACTTCCACTCTTGTTTCAGTCCCATGTTGTTTAATGACATAGGGCAATGTGTCAGTCCCTGTTGTCTCAGACATGTCCACTGTCTAGTCCTGTTTTCTCAGACATTTCATGTCTCAGTCCCTGTTCCTCAGCCATTCCCCCTGTTTCTCAGACATGACCACTATCTCAGTCCCTCTTGTCTCCGACGTGTCCACTGTCTCAGTCGCTGTTGTCTCAGACATGACCACTGTCTCTGTCGAAGTTGTTTCACACAATGTCCACTGTCTCCTCTGTTGTCTCGATATGTCGATGGTGTCAGACCCTGTTTTCTCTTCTCAGATATGTGTGTTGTCTCAGAGGTTTCACTGTCTCAGTCCCTGTTTTGGTCCCTCCAGACATGTCCACTGTATCAGTCCCGGATGTCTCAGACATGTCCACTGTCTCAGTCCCTGTTGTCTAAGACATGTCCACTTCAATTTCCAGCACATGTTGTTTCAGATATATCCTACTGTCTCATTCCCTGTCATTTCAGAAATGTCGCCTGTCTATCTTTGTCTTAGATGGTCTACTTTTCAGTTCCATTTTGTTTCAGATGTCCACTGTCACATTCCTGTTTTCTCAGATATGTACAAGGTCTCAGCCTTGGTTGTCTAAGATGTGTCCACTGTCTCAGTCCCTGCGTCTCAGATGTTGTACACTGTCTCATTTCCTGTCATCCAGACAGGACTTGTCCACTGTCGATGATATGTCAACTGTCCCAGTCTCGTTGTCTCAGAGTGTACGCTGCTATGAACCGTGGTTGGCCTAAGACATGTCGACTTCTCAGTCCTCGGTTATCTCAGACATTGTCCTCTGTGTCGAAACCTGTTTCCTTCAGACTTGTGCACTGTTCCCATTTCTGTCCCTGTTGTCCAGACAGTTCACTGTTTTCAGTCCCTGTTATTCACACATATCCACTCACTAAGTCCCCCTGTGAAATGCAATATGTCCCCAATGGTCTCAATCCCTTTGTCTCAAGAGTAGTTGTGGTGTTTTGTGTTGTGTCTCAGACATTTCTAGCCTAGGCCTCAGTCCTCCCGTTTGTTTCAGGTATGTCCTACTCCTCAGTCTCCTGTTGGTCTCCAGAACAATGATCCACACTGTCTTCGTCCCCTGTGTCCTCAGCATGTCTCAACTGTCTCAGTTCCCTGTTGTGTGGTCCAGAACATGGTAACACGGTCCCATCAGTCCCGGTTTGTTATATATTAGATATATAGATATATCTAATATATATGATAATATAATATATATATACTGTCTCAGTCCCGTGTTTCAACCTGTAGGCTGTCTCAGTCCGTCGCCGTTGTCTCAGACATGGAACACTCCGTTATTTGCAGTGGTATCAGACCTGTCCACTTGGTTTTTTTCTTCCCTCGCTTGTTCTGTCAGACATGTCCAAATCTCGTCCCGTTGGTCTCCAGACATATCCACTGTGGTCAGTCCATGTGTTTGGTCTCCAGACATGTCCACTGTCCAGTCCCAGTTCTCCTCAGTGGATCCCAGTAAGAGGCCCCTAGACACTACCAGAAGTGACCTCGCAACTTTATGAACTTTCGTCCAAAAACAACTCAGAATCCCTGGTTACCAGCAACTATAGGACAGTGGCAACTTGAAACACATCACTTTTCTTTAAAGAATGGACATAGCAGGATGTTGCTTTGCTGCTTCCAGGCTTCTGGAGGCAGAAGACCCAAGAATCCAGTGTTTATAAAATTCTGGAGACACTGGGTGTGCACTCTATCTCATCATATGTGGCCGTTTTCCCACGGGGATACACAAGTGACACTGGTCAATACAAAGTAGAATGTTTGTGATCCCCCTGATATACCTACATCACTGTGTGTGTGTGCGTGGTGTGGTGTGTGTGTGTGTGTGGTGGTGAAAAAGTCAAACAATGTTCCACTGTACTCATGACCATGTCTACGACCTGTTACGACCGAGTCTTGTTTACTGTCTCGAACATTTGTCGTCAGTACAAGCCTGTTGCCAGACTGTGCTGTCTCAGTCCCTGTTGTCTCAGAACAGGTCCATGGGCTCAGACCCTGTTTCGTCTCAGATATTGTGTGTTTGTCCCAAGACATGTGCCACTGTCTCAGTCCCTCCGGTTTGTCCCTCTGCACTGTTCCATAGTCTAAGTTTGTTTTTTTGTGCTCAGACATGACCACTCTGTAAAATCCCAGTTGTGTTCACAAATGTCCCATTGTCTCAGTCCCTGTTGTTTCAGATATATAGATATATAGAGTATTATATATATAGATATATAAATAATATACTGTATCAGTCTCCTGTTGTTTTCCAGACATTTAGAGCCTGTCCTCAGTCCCCCATTGTCTCAGAACCTGAACAATGCTCTGAGTCACCAAAGTTGTTTATCAGACAGGTCCACTGTCTCCACGTGTTCTAGTTGTCCAATTATCCGTTCCAACTATCCAGTCTTCTCTTTGTTTCAGCATGTCCATGTCCGACCTTTGTCACAGATACTGTGTTGTCTCAGATACATGTCCACTGTTTCTGTGCTTCAGTGTCCCATGTCCCAGATCTGGGTTCTCAGAATGTGTCCACTTTGCTACAGGCCCTTTGTCTCAGAATGTTACCACGTCTCCATAGCACACTGTCATCTCAGACATGACTTGTTCATCACTCTCGAGTGTCACAATGCCACTGTTCTCATCCTCTATTTTTTGGCTAGCAGAACATGCCACTGTACTAGAACACTGTTGTTTCAGATATGACCAATGTTTCTCATACATTTGTTCACACATGTCCCTGTCTTCCCTGTTGTCTCAGATTGGTCTATTGTCTCAGAACCCTGTGTATTTCAGAACGTGAATTTTCTTAGTCTCAGCAGTTGTATATATCATGTCCCTCTCTGTTGTCTCTGCATGCCAATATCAGTCTCAGTCCTCTCCTGTCCTGTCATCCTCAAATGAACATGTCCATGGTTCTAGAACCCTGTTTTCACAAATATGTGTGTTTCCACTGTCTCAGTTCTGATCTCAATTGTCAAAGCCTAAGTTGGTTGCATGTTACATGATCCACTGTCTCAGTTGTCAGATTTTTTTCACACATGTCCACTGTCTCAGGCACCGGTTTTCTCAGAGATAGTCAATGTTCTTAGAAAACCTGTTTTCTCTTTCTCAAGATATGTGTATTGTCTAGGACATATGACCATTATTGCAGTCCCTGTTTTATCATCAGAACAGGACCACTGTTCAAGTCCGCAGATTGTTTCACATCCCCTCCCCCAGCAGGTCATACGTCGACTAGTCGAATTGGGTCCCCCTCAGCAGTATAGCCCATCTCTGTTGTATCTGATCATTGCATGTGTTATGTTTGTCCCGACATGTCCACTGTCCTCAGTCCCTGTTTGTTTCAGATATATCTACTGTCTCAGTCCTGTTTGGTTTCAGACAAGTAGGTTGTTCCTCAGTCCCCATTTCTCAGACCTGAACATGGCTCTTAGTCACAGCTGTATCAGACATGTACACTTCACAGGTCCCTGTTTGTTGTAAGATAATGTCCTCACTGTTTTCAATAGCCTGTTGTTTTCACACCATGTTACTTTAACTCTCAGTGCCTGTATGTCTCATCAGTCCACTGTCCCACACATGAGCTTGCTTCCCTGGTCTGAGAATGTCGTCTTTCAGTAACCCCCGTTTCACAGGGATATGTCCAAGTGACTGAGTCCCCTGGCAGTTTCAGACATGTTCAAATGCCCAATTCCCATGTTGTTCCGCAACAGTCCAAAGGTCTCAGTACTGTTCTCTTCAGAACGATGTCCATAGTCCCCTTATCCCTGTTGTCTCAGACTGTGTCCACTCTACAGTCCCTGTTTCCTTCAGTGACGAAAAAAGGCCCTCTGGTCAGAGGACCCTAAAGAAGTGATCGCACGTTTTTATGACATCCAGTCCACAAAAGCAATTCAGAATCCATGTTTTACCAGCAACTACAAAGCCAGTAGCCACCCGAAACACCGTCACTTGGTCTTGAAAAACTGGAACAAGCAGGATGTGGCTGATGTTGTTTGCTTGCAAGGCGTTCCTTGAAGGCCTCAGGCCCCATAAGACCCAGAATCCAGTGTTGGACGTGTAACTCATGGATGCAGGGTTTTGTTATCCCTCTACGCCCATCATATCTGGCACCATTGGTTCGCCCATCGGGGACACACAAGTGACACATCGTCATGACAAAAGGTAGAATGTGTGTGATCCCCCTGAATAAACCAAGTTGCATCAGGGTGTGTTTTGTGTGTATGTCTTTGTGGTGGGGAGTGTTGGGAGAAATTCCATGTCCAACCTCTCAGACATGTTAACAACTGTCTCAGTCTCATATTGCCTCAGGTCATGCAGTGTCTGAAAAACTGTGGACTCAGACGGTCACGATCGCAGGCCCCGGGTTGTCTCAGAATGTCCACTGTCTCATTCGGTTGTTTCACACATGAAAAACACTGTCTCAGTGCCTGTTGCTTCAGACATTACACTGTTCCTCAGTTTCCTGTGTCTCAGACATGTCCAAAGTCGCAATCCCGGTTGTCTCAGATACGTATAGTGTCTGAGTCCCTGCAGTCCTAGGCAGCAACAATATCTGATACCCGGTGGGTTCAGACATGTCCAAGGTCTCAGTCCCCCTGTTGTTTCAGATATATCTACTGACTCAGTCGCCTGAGTCCCCAATGTCTTACATGTGTCCACACTCAAAATCACTTTAGCCTTAGACATGTCCACTCTCTAAGTCCCTGTTGTTTCATACATGTACCCTGTCTCAGTCCGTGTTGTCCAAAATGTCCCAAGCCTCAGGACCCCCCGGTTGTCTCAATTATACAAAAAGTGTCATTCCCTGTTGTCTCAGACATGTCCACTGGTGTCAGTAAAAACCTGGTGTCCTCAAGATATGTCCACTGTCCTCAGTCTCCCTGTTTCTCCTCAGCTGTGTTCCACTCCCATCAAGTTCACTGTCATCTCAGAAAGGACTTGTCCACCGGTGAAAACATGTCAACTCTCTCGGCCCTTCTATTGTCTCAGACATCTCCACTCGCTACAATCATGTTGTATCAGACATGACCACTGTCCCATCCAGGTTGTTTCACACATGTCCACTGCTCATTCCCTGTTGTCTCAGACATGGCGATGGTCTCAGACCCTGTTTCCTCATATATGTCTACTGTCTCAATGCTGGTTGTCTCAAACATACCCAGTGTGTCAGTCACTGTTGTCTCAGACATTCCCACTGTCTCAGTACCCCGTTGTCTCAGACATGTCCACTGTCCTGTCCCTGATGTCTCAGACTTAACCAACAGTCCCTCATTACCTGCTGTTTCTGATATATCTACTCTCTTCAGTACGGTGGTTCAGAAATAGTCGCCTGTTCTCAATCCAGTTTGGCTCACACTAACACGCTCTTAGCGAGCAGATGTATCTAAGATAGGTCCACTGTCTCAGTCCCTGTTTGTGCTCAGACTTGTCCACTGTCTCAGTCCCGGTTTTTTTCACAGACATAACCATCTGTGTAGTTACCGGGTTTCTCCTGACAATCAACTGTACGATTCACGGTTGGTTCAGAAATGTCGCCTGTCTCACTCCCCGTTGTCTCATACATGAAAACGCTCTTAGTCACAGTTGTATCATTCATGTCCACTGTCTCAGAACCGAGTTTCCTAAGACTTGTCCACTGACTCATACCCTGTTTTGTCTAAGACAATGGTCCAAAATCTCAGTCCCTGTTGTCCTCAGACATGTCCACTCTCTCAGGCCCTGTTTGGTCTCAGACATGTCCACTGTTCTCAGATAAATTGTTGTTGTCAGACATGACCACTGTCCGTCTCATTCCCCTGTTTTTTCACACATGTTCTTCATTTTCTCAGTGACTGTTGTCTCAAACATGTCAAAAGTCTCAGTCACTGTTGTCAAAAGTCTTAGTCCTGGTTGTCTAAGATATGTAAAGTGTCTGAGTCCCTGATGTCTCAGATATGTCCATGGTCTGAGTCCCTGCAGTCTCAGATATGTCCAAANACCCTCAGGATTGGGGGTGCTTTTTGCTGAGATGATGGAGGCATTTCCCCGCAGTTAAATGGTCTGGGCATGGTTGTTCTCATTTGGAGTGGCAATAACTACATTCAAAGCCTCCAAAATATCTCACCCTAGCAGATTATTAGTGGGTGCTATTAAGTGGCGAATCTGACCTGTGTTTCCATCAGGGTCTTCCCAGGTGTAAACATTTTTAGTTATGTAAGACTGTGAGGGCCCTCCTATTCCTAGAAGTTTAGGTCCTGGGAGCAAGGGCCAGTCAGGGGGTATTTCTTGCTGTTTTATAATGGTTCTATCTGCCCCTGTATCTATCAAACATTTAAAAGACCTCCCCCCTATTTTAATCATCAGTGCAGGATGTGAGCCTTCTGAAATAGGTGCTGCCCAGAGGGCGTGCACTGACTCCCCCCCCCCTTTTCCCTGGGCTAGGAGCTGCCCGTCTAGGAGTTTAAAGGTGGCAATTTTTTTCCATCTTTGTCATAGTTTGAGTGGCAATCTTTCCTCCAATGATGTCCTTTTTTATACTGGGGGCAGAGAACTCATGGGGGGCATTCAGGAGGCCTTCTGGGAGAGACTGGCACTTTTGGGCACTGTCTTTTCCAATGATAATGGTCATCCATTTCCATTCATAATGGTCATCTTTTAAGCCCTGGCACGCTTGTCTGCACTCCAAGTTCATTCCCTCCCAAACAATATTTTTGAGAAGTATTTCTCTGGCTGTAAAATTGGGGATCTTCCTCTATAGGCTGCTTTTAGTTCTTAAGATAAAGGCAGATAGGGGCTCCTCGGGTTTTTTTTTTTTTTTCCGTATGTGTATGAATGTAGGTTTGTGCACCCGGTGTCATGCAATGCCTCGGAAGTCAGAAGAGGGTGTTGGATTCCCCTGGAACTGGAGTTCTCCTGGAATTGGAGTTACAGATGGTTCTTAGTCGCCATGTGGGTGCTGGGGATCAAACCCAGGTCCTCTGCAAGAGCACTCTGTGCTCTTAACCGCTAGGCTATCTCTCCAGCCCTGGGGCTCCTCAGGTTTTTGCCTAGGAAATAATAATGAACTGGCCTGGGATTCAGCGGGTGGTGTAATTCTATCCCAGGCCTGTAGAGTGCAAAGGCAGACCTGGTCAAAGTACCCTGGGGCCAGTCAGGCCTGTTGCGTCCCTGTGCTAAAATCTCCTTCTCCAAAGAGCTGTTCATAACCCCTATGTTATATTATATTATTATAGTCTATGTTAGGTTGCCCTTGATTTCTCCAAACCTGTTGGAGACATTCGTCTCTGTATAGTGCTTCCCATTGTAAAAATAGTGGACCTGGGAGTGCAGATCTACAAATATCTCTCCAGTCCTGTGGAGTGTTAAGAGAAGCGCAAAAGCTCTGGAGAATGGACTTTGTCCATGGTGCCTGAACGCCATCCTCTCTGACTGCTTGCCTGAGTTCTTTTAACTCACTTGCCTGGTACGGATGCCAATTTAGAAGGTGATCCCGAGTCAGAGCTAAATTAATGCCTGTAATTGAAGATCTGGGTTATCCCGAATCTGGCACAGTTTTTCTGTAGCAGAGGGAAGAGGCTGAAGGTGTTTCTGGCCTCTTGACAGGGAGTGGCTGATAACTAGGGGAAAGGTTAAGGCTAGCCACTTGGATGTTTATATTATCCTGTTCTATTTTTACTGGGTCTGAAGCTTGGGGGCTTTCAGAGGGAATTTTATTGGGGTTCTCAAGGGGAATTTTAGCAGGTTCTTGAGAGGAGGGGGTCTGCAATTTAATTTTGTTGCTTTCCTTTCCTGGTGTGGTTTGGTGAGTAGGCCCTAAGCATTGTCTCACCACAGTTAGTAGAGGCAAGAACATGAGAGATGCCAGGCTATTTTCACACTGTCTAGCATCCTGTGCCACATGCGTCAAGGATTCTGAACTCCATAAGTCTGCAGAGGACATCCACGGGGCAATATTAATAGTCTCACTCCAAAAGGAGGCAGTTTCCCACGCAGAAATTTTAACTCCTTGACTCTTGAGGAGTGTTTTTATTCTCTCAGCCTGTGGGTCTTTTTGATGTGTCTGTTTGTTACCCATGATAAAGAGAGATAGGATATGCTAGTGGTTAGGGAAAGAGACAGTTTAAAAGAGTGGTTAGGGAAAGAGACAGTTTAAAAGACTAACCTCACAGGAAGAGAGAATTCCCTGGAGATGTGCCACAGCTGGCCATATAGAGGACAGAGACTTAAAGCAGATTCAAAGATTAATTTCTTGTAGGAAAAGTGTTAAATTCCACGGATATATATATATATATATATATATATATATATATACTGTATCAGTCTCTGTTGTTTCAGACATTTAGCCTGTCTCAGTCCCCATTGTCTCAGACCTGAACATGCTCTTAGTCACAGTTGTATCAGACATGTCCACTGTCTCCATCCGTGTTGTCTCAGATATGTCCAAAATCTCAGTCCCGGTTGTCTCAGACATATCCAGTGTATCAGTCCCTGTTGTCGCAGTCATGTCCACTGTCTCAGTCACTGTTGTCTCAGATATGTCCACTGTCTCAGTCCTGGTTGTCTCAGATGTGTCCACTTTCTCAGGCCCTGTTGTCTCAGATGTGTCCACTGTCCCATGCACTGTCATCTCAGACATGACTTGTTCACTGCCGAAGACATGCCAACTGTCTCTGTCTCTATTTGCTCAGACAGGTCCACTGTCTAGAACACTGTTTTCTCAGATATGACCAATGTCTCAGTAGCAGTTGTTTCACACATGTCCACTGAATCATTCCCTGTTGTCTCAGATATGGCTATTGTCTCAGAACCTGTTTTCTCAGATATATGTTTTGTCTCAGACATGTCCACTATCTCAGTCCCTCATGTCTCAGTCATGTCCACTGTATCAGTCCTTGATGTCTCAGACATGTCTATGTTCTCAGACCCTGTTTTCTCAGATGTGTGTGTTGTCTCAGACATGACCATTGTCACAGTCCCTGTTTTCTCAGACATGACCACTGTCTCAGTTGCAGATGTTTCACACATGTCCACTGTCTCAGTCCCTGTTTTCTCAGAGATGTCAATGTTCTTAGAACCTGTTTTCTCAGATATGTGTATTGTCTCAGACATGACCATTGTTGCAGTCCCTGTTTTATCAGACATGACCACTGTCTCAGTCGCAGATGTTTCACAAATATCCACTGTCTCAGTCCATATTTACTCAGACATGTCGATGGTCTCAGACCCTGTTTTATCAGATATGTGTGTTGTGTCAGACATGTCCACTGTCTCAGTCCCTGTTGTTTCAGATATATCTACTGTCTCAGTCCCTGTTGTTTCAGACAAGTAGCGTGTCTCAGTCCCCATTGTCTCAGACCTGAACATGCTCTTAGTCGCAGCTGTATCAGACATGTCCACTGTCTCAGTCCCTGTTGTTTAAGATATGTCCACTGTTTCATTGCCTGTTGTTTCACACATGTTCACTTTCTCAGTGCCTGTTGTCTCAGACATGTCCACTGGCTCATTCCTGGTCCTCTCAGACATGTCCAAAGTCTCAGTACCCGTTGTCACAGATATGTCCAGTGACTGAGTCCCTGCAGTTTCAGACATGTCAAATGCCCAATTCCCTGTTGTCGCAGACATGTCCAAAGGTCTCAGTACCTGTTCTTTCAGATATGTCCACTGTCTTAATCCTGGTTGTCTCAGATGTGTCCACTTCTCAGTCCCTGTTTTCTCAGTGACGAAAAGGCTCGGGTCAGAGGACCCCAAGAAGTGATCTCACGTTTATGACATCAGTCCACAAAAAGCTCAGAATCCCTGTTACCAGCAACTACAAGCCAGTAGCCACCCGAAACACCTCACTTGTCTTGAAAGACTGGACTGAGCAGGATGTGGCTGTGTTGCTTGCAGGCTTCTGGAGGCTCAGGCCCCAGAAGACCCAGGAATCCAGTGTTTGGAAACTTCTGTAAACTCAGGGTGTTCCCTCTAGCCCATCATACCTGGCCATTTTCCCACAGGGACACACAAGTGACACTCGTCATGACAAAGTAGAATGTGTGTGATCCCCCTGATATACCCAGTTCATCAGGGTGTATTTGTGTGTATGTCTGTGTGTGAGTGTGAGTGTGGGAGAAATTCAACATGTCCAACCTCTCAGACATGTTAACTGTCTCAGTCTCTATTGCCTCAGTCATGTCCACTGTCTTGAAAACTGTGGACTCAGACGAGTCCACTATCTCAGTCCCTGTTGTCTCAGACATGTCCACTGTCTCATTCCCTGTTGTTTCACACATGACCACTGTCTCAGTGCCTGTTGTCTCAGACATGTACACTGTCTCAGTTCCTGTTTTCTCAGACATGTCCAAAGTCTTAGTCCCAGTTGTCTCAGATATGTCCACTGTCTGAGTCCCTGCAGTCTCAGGCAGCTACAATATCTGATACCCTGTTGTGTCAGACATGTCCAAGGTCTCAGTCCCTGTTGTTTCAGATATATCTACTGACTCAGTCCCAGTTGTTTCAGATATGTAGCCTTTCTCAGTCCCCATTGTCTCATACCTGAATACTCTCTTAGTCATAGTTTTATCAGACATGTACCCTGTCTCAGTCCGTGTTGTCTCAGACATGTCCAAAGTCTCAGTACCGGTTGTCTCAAATATATACACAGTGTCATTCCCTGTTGTCTCAGACATGTCCACTGTTTCAGTACCTGGTGTCTCAGATATGTCCACTGTCTCAGTCCCTGTTCTCTCATCTGTGTCCACTCCCTCAGTTACTGTCATCTCAAACAGGACTTGTCCACCGGTGAAAACATGTCAACTCTCTCAGTCTCTATTGTCTCAGACATCTCCACTGTCTACAATCATGTTGTCTCAGACATGACCACTGTCTCAGTCACAGTTGTTTCACACATGTCCACTGTCTCATTCCCTGTTGTCTCAGACATGTCGATTGCCTCAGACCCTGTTTTCTCATATATGTGTGTTTTCTCAGACATGTCCACTGTCTTAGTCCCTGCTGTCTCAGACATTCCCACTGTCTCAGTACCCGTTGTCTCAGACATGTCCACTGTCCTAGTCCCTGATGTCTCAGACATGTCCACAGTCTCATACCCTGCTGTTTCTGATATATCTACTCTCTCAGTCCCTGTTGTTTCAGAAATGTCGCCTGTCTCAATCCATGTTGGCTCACACATGAACACGCTCTTAGTAGCAGATGTATCAGATATGTCCACTGTCTCAGTCCCTGTTGTCTCAGACTTGTCCACTGTCTCAGTCCCTGTTTTTTAAGACATATCCACTGTGTCAGTACCTGTTTTCTCTGACAAGTCCACTGTCTCATTCCCTGTTGGTTCAGAAATGTCGCCTGTCTCACTCCCCGTTGTCTCAGACATGACCACGCTCATAGTCACAGTTGTATCATTCATGTCCACTGTCTCAGAACCTATTTTCTAAGACTTGTCCACTGTATCAGTCCCTGTTGTCTCAGACATGTCCAAACTCTCAGTCCCTGTTGTCTCAGACATGTCCACTCTCTCAGTCCCTGTTGTCTCAGACATGTCCACTGTCTCAGATATTGTTGTTTCAGACATGCCCACTGTCTCATTCCCTGTTGTTTCACACATGTTCATTTTCTCAGTGCCTGTTGTCACAGACATGTCCACTGGCTCAGTCCCAGTTCTCTCAAACATGTCCAAAGTCTCACTCACGGTTGTCAAAGATATGTCCAGTGTCTGAGTCCCTGCAGTCTCAGATATGTCAAATGTCTGATTCCCTGTTGTCGCAGACATGTCCAATGTCTCAGTACCTGTTCTTTCAGATATGTCCACTGTCTCAGTCCTGGTTGTCTCAGATGTATCCATTGTCTCAGTCCCTGTTTTCTCAGTGAGGAAGAGGCTTGGGTCAGAGGAACTCAGGAAGTGACCTCACCTTTATGACCTCAGTCCAAAAAGAACATAGAATCCTGGTTACCAGCAAGTACAGGCCAGTGGCAACCTGAAACACCTCTCTTGTCTTGAAAGTCTGGACTGAGAAGGATGTTGCACAGTTGGATCATTCATGTCCAATGTCTCAGTCCCTGTTGTCTCAGACATGTACACTCTATCAGTCCCTGTTGTCTCAGACATGTCCGCTGTCTCAGTACCTTTTGTCTCAGACATGTCCACAGTCTCAGTTCTTGCTGTTTCTGATATATCCACTGTCTCAGTCCCTGCTGTTTCAGAAATGTTGCCTCTCTCTATCCCCATTGTCTCAGACATGAACATGCTCTTAGTCGCAGTTGTATCAGACATGTCTACTGTCTCAGTCCCTGTTGTCCCAGACTTGTCCACTGTCTCAGTCCCTGTTGTTTCAGACATATCCACTGTGTTTGTCCCTGTTGGCTCAGACTGTCCAGTCTCAGTCCCTGTTGTTTCAGAAATGTTGCCTGTCTGAGTCCCTGTTGTCTCAGACATGAACAAGCTCTTAGACCCAGTTCTATCAGACTTGTCCACTGTCTCAGTCCCTGTTGTCTCAGACTTGTCCACTGTCTCAGTCCCTGTTGTTTCAGACATATCCACTGTGTCTGTCCCTGTTGTCTCAGACTGTCCACTGTCTCAGTCCCTGTTGTCTCAGATATTTCCACTGTCTCAGTCCCCATACCTCAAACATGAACACGCTCTTATTCGCAGTTGTATCAGACATGTCCACTGTCTCAGTCCCTGTTGTCTCAGACTTGTCCACTGTCTCATTCCCTGTTGTTTCAGACATATCCACTGTGTCTGTCCCTGTTGTCTCAGACGTGTGCACTCTCTCAGCCTCTATTGTCTCAGATGTGTCCACTGTCTCAGTCCCTGTTGTCTCCGATGTGTTCACTGTCTCAGTCACTGTCATCACACACAGGACTTGTCCACTGCCAAAGGCATGTCAACTGTCTCAGTTACTATTGTCTCAGATAGGTCCAGTGTCTCGAACCCTGTTGACTCAGACAAGTGCATTGTCTCAGTTCCTGTTGGTTCAGACATGTCCACTGTCACATTCCCTGTTGTTTCACCCATGCCCACTGTCTCATTCCCTTTTGTCTAAGACATGTCCACTGTCTCAGTCCCTGTTGTCTCAGACATGTCCTCTGTATCAGTCTCTGTTGTCTCAGATATGTCGGATGTCTCAGTCATAGATGTCTCAGATATGTCCACAGTCTCAGTCCCTGTTGTATCAGATATATCTACTGTCTCGGTCCTGTTGTTTCAGTAATGTTGCCTGTCTCATTTAGTGGAAGTTGTCTCAGTCACTGTCACATGTCCACTGTCACAGTCCTTGTTGTCTCAGATATGTCCATTGTCTCAGCCCTGGTTGTCTAAGCTGTGTCCACTGACTCAGTCCCTGTTGTCTCAGATGTGTCCACTGTCTCAGTCACTGTCATCTCAGACAGGGCTCTTCCATTGGCAAAGACATCTCTACTGTCTCAGTCTCTATGGTCTCAGACTGGACCACTGTATTGAACCGTGTTGACTCAGACGTGTCCACTGTCTCAGTCTCTGTTGTTTCAGACATGTCCTCTGTCTCAAACCCTGTTTTCTCAGATGCGTCCACTATCTCAGTCCCTGTTGTCTAAGATATGTCCACTGTCTCAGACACTGTTGTTTCACACATATCCACTGTCTCAGTGCCTGTTGTCTCAGANTGTCCACTGTCTCAGTCCCTTTTGTCTCAGACATGTCCACTGTCTCAGTCCCTGTTGTCTCAGACATGTCCTCTGTATCAGTCTCTGTTGTCTCAGATATGTCGGATGTCTCAGTCATAGATGTCTCAGATATGTCCACAGTCTCAGTCCCTGTTGTATCAGATATATCTACTGTCTCGGTCCTGTTGTTTCAGTAATGTTGCCTGTCTCATTTAGTGGAAGTTGTCTCAGTCACTGTCACATGTCCACTGTCACAGTCCTTGTTGTCTCAGATATGTCCATTGTCTCAGCCCTGGTTGTCTAAGCTGTGTCCACTGACTCAGTCCCTGTTGTCTCAGATGTGTCCACTGTCTCAGTCACTGTCATCTCAGACAGGGCTCTTCCATTGGCAAAGACATCTCTACTGTCTCAGTCTCTATGGTCTCAGACTGGACCACTGTATTGAACCGTGTTGACTCAGACGTGTCCACTGTCTCAGTCTCTGTTGTTTCAGACATGTCCTCTGTCTCAAACCCTGTTTTCTCAGATGCGTCCACTATCTCAGTCCCTGTTGTCTAAGATATGTCCACTGTCTCAGACACTGTTGTTTCACACATATCCACTGTCTCAGTGCCTGTTGTCTCAGACAGGTCCATGGTATCAGACCCTGTTGTCTCATCTATGTGTTTTGTGTCAGACATGTTCACTGTCCCAGTCCCTGTTCTTTCAGACATGTCCACTGTCTTAGTCCCTGTTATCTCAGACATGTGCACTCTTTCAGTCCCTGTTGTCTCAGACATGTCCACTGTCTCAGTCCCTGTTGTTTCAGATATATCTACTGTCTCAGTCCCTGTTGTTTCAGACCTGTAGCCTGTCTCAGTCCCCGTTGCCTCAGACATGAACACGCTCTTAGTTGCAGTTGTATCAGACATGTCCACTGTCTCATTCCCTCTTGTCTCAGACATGTCCAAAGTCTTAGTCCCGGTTTTCTCAGACATATCCACTGTGTCTGTCCCTGTTTTCTCAGACATGTACACTGTCTCAGTCCCTATTGTCTCAGTGAAGAAGAGGGTAGGGTGAGAGGACCCCAGGAAGTAACCTCACCTTTATGACATCAGTCCAAAAAGAACTCAGAATCCTGGTTACCAGGAACTACAGGCCAGTGGCAACCTGATACACCTCACTTGTCTTGAAAGTCTGGCCTAAGTAGGATGTTGCTTTGCTGCTTTCGGCCTTCTGGAGGTTCGGGCCCCAGAAGACCAAGGAATCCAGTCTTTTGAAATATCTGGAGACGCTGGTTGCACCCTCTACCCCATCATACCTGGCCATTTTCCCATGGGGACACACAAGTGACACTGGTCACTCCTAAGTAGAAATTTTGTGATCCCGCTGATATTCCCAGTTTATCAGTGTGTGTGTGTGTGTGTGTGTGTGTGTGTTTGTGTGAGTGTATGTGTGTGAGAAAGTCAACAGGTCCACTGTCTCAGACATGTCAACTGTCTCAGTCTCTGTTGTCTCAGACATGTCCACTGTCTTGAACCGTGTTTTCTCAGACGTGTCCACTGTCTCATTCCCTGCTGTGTCAGACATGTACACTGTCTCAGTCACTGTTGTTTCAGATATATCTACTCTGTCTCTGTTGTTTCAGACATGTCCCCTGTGTGCCTCCAGATTGTCTTAGATGTGTCCACGCTCCAAGAACCTGTTGTCTCAGACATGACCCCATTCTCAGTCCCTGTTATCCCAGCCATGTCCACTGTCTCAGTCCCTCTTACCTAAGACATGTCCATGGTCCCAAACCCTGTTGACTCAGACATGTCCAGTCTCAGTCCCTTTTGTCCCAGACATGTCCACTGTCTCATTCCCTGTTGTCTTAGCCATGTCCCCTGTCTCGGCCCTGGTTGTCTCAGAGAAGTCCAATTTCTCACTCCCTGTTGGCTCAGATATGTCCACTGTCTCAGTCCCCGTTGTCTCAGACATGAACACGCTCTTAGTTGTATTTGTATCAGACATGCGCACTGTCTCAGTCCCTGTTGTCTCAGACTTGTCCACTGTCCCAGTCCCTGTTGTTTCAGACATATCCACTGTGTCAGTCCCTTATGTCTCAGACATGTCCACTCTCTCAGTCCCTGTTGTATCAGATATGTCCACTCTCTCAGTCCTGGTTATCTCAGATGTGCTCACTGTCTCAGTCCCTGTTGTCTCAGACATATCGATTGTCTCAGTCCCTGTTGTTTCAGATATATCCACTTTGTCAGTCCCTGTGGTCTCAGACATGTCCACTGTCTCAGTCTTTCTTGTCTCAGATATGTGCACAGTCTCAGTCCTGGTTGTATCAGATGTGTCCACTGTTTCAGTCCCTGTCATCTCAGATGTGTCCACTGTCATAGTCCCTGTCATCTCAGATAGGACTTTTCCACTGGCTAAGACATGTCAACTGTCTCAGCATCTATTGTCTACCGACCCTGTTGACTCAGACTTGTCCACAGTCTCAGTCCCTGTTGTCTCAGATGTGTCCATTGTCTCATTCCCTGTTGTTTCACACTTGTCCACTGTTTCAGTGTGAGTTGTCTCAGCCAGGTCCACTGTCTCAGTCCCTGTTCTCTCAGACATGTCCATGGTGTAAACCCTTTTGAATCAGACATGTCCACTATCTCAGTCCCTTTTGTCTCAGACAAGTCCACTGTCTCATTCCCTGTTGTCTCAGCCATGTCCCCTGTCTCAGTCCCTGTTGTCTCAGACATGTCCAAATTCTAAGTCCCTGTCATCTCAGACATGTCCACTGCCTCAGTTAGTGTTGTCTCAGACATATCCAATATCTCGGTCCCTGTTATCTCAGACAAGTACAATGTCTTAGTTCCTGTTGTCCTGACACGTTCACTGTGTCAGTCCCTGTTATCTCAGACATGTCCACAGTCTCAGTACCTGTTGTCTCAGACATGTCCAGTATCTCAGTCTTTGTTTTCTCATGCATTTCCAATGTCTCAGTCCCTGTTTTCTCAGACATGTCCAAAGTCTCAGTCCCGGTTTTCTCAGATATTTCCAGGGTCTGAGTCCCTGCAGTCTCAGACATTTCCAATGTGTGATTCCCTGTTGTCTCAGACATGTTAAAGGTCCCAGTCCCTGTTTTCTCAGACATGTCCACTGTCTCAGACCATTTTTTCTCCAACGTGTCCATTGCCTAGGTCCCTGTTGTCTCAGACATGACACTGTCTCAGTCTCATTTGTTTCACACATGTCCACTTTCTCAGTCCCTGTTTTCTCAGACATGTCCATGGTCTCAGACACTGTTGTCTCCATTATGTGTGTTGTCTCAGACATGTTCACTGTCTCAGTCATTGTTGTTTAAGACATGTCCCTGTTGTCTCAGATGTGTCCACTGTCTCAGTCGCTTTCATCTCAGACAGGAATTGTCCACTGGCGAAGGCATGTCAACTGTCTCAGTCTCTATTGTCTCAGACATGTCCACTGTCTCGAACCGTGTTGATTCAGTCGTGTCCAGTATCTCAGTCCCTGTGGTCTCAGACATGTCCCCTGTCTCAGTCTTTGTTGCCTGAGATATGTGCACTGTCTCAGTCCTCATTGTATCGGATGTGTCCACTGTCTCAGTCCCTGTTTTCTCAGATATGTCCATGGTCTCAGACAATGTTGTCTCAGTTATGTGTGTTGTCTCAGTTATGTGTGTTGTCTCAGAGATGTCCACTGTCTCAATCCCTGTAGTTTCAGACAGGTCCACTGTCTCAGTCCCTGTTGTCTCAGATGTGTCCACTGTCACAGTTCCTGTTGTCTTAGATGTGTCCACTGTCTCAGTCACTGTCATCTCAGATAGGACTTGTCCACTGGCGAAGACATGTCATCTGTCTCACTCTCTATTGTTTCAGACAGGTACATTGTCTAGAACTATGTTGACTCACACGTGTCCATTCTCTCAGTCCCTGTTGTCTCAAGCATGTCCAATATCTCATTCCCTGCTGTCTTAGACATGTACAAGATCTGAGTCCCTGTGGTTTCAGACATGTATGCTGTCTCAGTCGATGTGGTCTCAGACATGTCCACTGTCCCAGTCCCTGTTGTCTCAGACATCTCAGACTGGACTTGTCCACTGGCAAGGACATGTCAACTATCTCAGTCACTATAGTCTCAGACAGGTCCACTGTCTAGAACTCTGTTGACTCACACGTGTCCACTCTCTCAGTCCCTGTTGTCTCAAGCATGTCCAATATCTCGTTCCCTGCTGTCTTAGATATGTACAAGATCTGAGTCCCTATGGTCTCAGACATGTCCACTGTCATAGTCCGGGTTCTCTCAGACATGTCCACTCTCTCAGTCCCTGTTGTCTCAGATGTGTCCACTGTCTCAATCGATGTCATTTCAGACAGGACTTGTCAACTGGCTAAGAAATGTCAACTGTCTCAGCATCTATTGTCTAAGACAGGTCCTCTTTCTCTAACCCTGTTGACTCAGACTTGTCCACTGTCTCAGTCCCTGTTGTCTCAGACATGTCCATTATCTCATTCCCAGTTGTGTCACACTTGTCCACTGTCTCAGTGTGTGTTGTCCCAGCCATGTCCACTGTCTCAGTCCCTGTTCTCTCAGACTTGTCCATGGTCTCAAACCCTGTTGACTCATACATGTCCACTGTCTCAGTCCCTTTTGTCCCAGACATGTCCAATGTCTCACTCCCTGTTGTCTCAGGCATGTCCACTGTCTCATTCCCTGTTGTCTCAGGCATGTCCCGAGTCTCAGTGCCTGTTGACTCACATAAGTCTAATGTCTAAGTCCCTTTTATCTCAGACATGTACACTGTCTCAGTCAGTGTTGTCTCAGACATATTCACTCTCTCAGTCCCTGTTGTCACAGACATGTCCAGTCTCAGTCTCTATTGTCTCAGACAGGTCCACTGTCTAGAACTCTGTTGACTCACAGGTGTCCATCTCTCAGTCCCTGTTGTCTCAAGCATGTCCAATATCTCATTCCCTCCTGTCTTACACATGTACAAGTTCTGAGTCCCTGTGGTCTCAGACATGTACACTGTCTCCATCCCTGTTGTCTCAGACATGTCCACTGTCTCATTCCCTGTTCTCTCAGATATATCTACTCTCTCAGTCCCTGTTGTTTTCAGACATGTCGGCTGTTACAGTCCCCTTTGTCTAAGACATAATCAAGCTCTTAGTCACAGTTGTATCAGACATGTCCACTGTCAAAGGCCCTGTTGTCTCAGACATAGCCACTGTCTCAGTCCCTGTTGTTTCAGACCTATCCACTGTGTCAGACCCTGTCGTCTCAGACATGTCCAATGTCTCAGTCCCTATTGTCTCACATATATCCACTGTCTTAGTCCTAGTTGTCTCAGATGTGTACACTGTCTCAGTTCCTGTTGTCTCAGATGTGTCCACTGTTTCAATTGCTGTCAACTGAGACAGGACTTGTCCAATGCCTAAGACATGTTAACTGTCTCAGCATCTATTGTCTAAGACAGGTCCAATTTCTCGAACCCTGTTGACTCAGACATGTCCACTGTCTCAGTCCCTTTTGTATCAGATGTGTCCACTGTCTCATTCCCTGCTTTTTCACACTTGTCCACTGTCTCAGTCCCTGTTGTCTGAGACATGTCCAATGTCTAAGTCCCTGTTATCTCAGACATGTACACTGTCTCAATCAGTGCTGTCTCAGACATATCCACTATCTCAGTCCCTGTTGTCAGACATGTCCAATGTCTCAGTCCCTGTTATCTCAGACATGAACAAGATCTCAGTTCCCGTTACCCTGACATGTCCACTGTGTCAATCCCTGTTGTCTCAGACGTGTCCACGGTCTTAGTACCTTTTGTCTCAGACATGTTCCCTGTCTCAGTCCCTGTTGTCTCAGGCATTTCCAATGTCTCAGTCCATGTTGTCTCAGACATGTCCAAAGACTCAGTCCCGGTTTTCTCAGATATGTCCAGTGTCTGAGTCCCTGCAGTCCCAGACATTTCCAATGTCTCATTCCCTGTTGTCTCAGATATGTCCAAGGTCTCAGTCCCTGTTGTTTCAGACATGTCCACTGTCTCAGACCCTGTTGTCTCTGACGTGTCCACTGCCTCAGTCCCTGTTGTCTCAGACATGACCACTGTCTCAGTCCCAGTTGTTTCACACATGTCCACTTTCTCAGTCCCTGTTTTCTCAGACATGTCCATGGTTTCAGACACTGTTCTCTCAGATATGTGTGCTGTCTCAGACATGTCCACTGTCTCAGTCTCTGTTGTTTCAGACATGTACACTGTCTCAATCCCTGTTGTCTCAGATTTGTCCACTGTCTCAGTTGCTTTCATCTCTGAGAGGACTTGTCCACTGGTGAAGACATGTCAAATGTCTCAGTCTCTATTGTCTCAGACAGGTCCACTCTCTAGAACCCTGTTGTCTCAGACATGACCACCGTCTCAGTCACAGTTGTTTCACACATGTCAACTGACTTTTTCCCTGTTGTCTCAGATATGTCGATGGTCTCACACTCTGTTTTCTCAGATATGTGTGTTGTCTCAGATGTCCACTGTCTCAGTACCTTTTTACTCAGACTTTTCCACTGTATCAGTCCCTGTTTTCTCAGACATGTCCACTTTCTCAGTCCCTGTTGTCTCAGACTTGGCCACTTTCTCAATCCCCTTTTTCTCAGACATGAACACCCTCTTAGTCACAGTTGTATCAGAAATGCCCACTGTCTTAGTCACTGTTATCTCAGACTTGTCCACTCTCTCAGTCCCTGTTGTTTCAGACATATCCACTGTGTCACACCCTGTTGTCTGAGACATGTCCATTCTCTCAGTCCCTTTTGTCTCAGATATGTCCACTGTCTCAGTCCTGGTTATCTTATATGTGTTCACTCTCTCAGTCCCTGTTCTTTCAGATGTGTCCACTGTCTTAGTCGCCATCACCTCAGACAGGACTTGTACACTGGCAAAGACATGTCATCTGTCTCAGTATCTATATTCTCAAAGTGGTCCACTCCCTAGAACCGTGTTGACTCAGTCATCTCCACTGTCTCAGTCCATGTTGTTTCAGACATGACAACTGTCTCATTCCCTGTCGTTTAACTCATGTTCACTGTCTCAGTGCCTGTTGTCTCGGACATGTCCACTGGCTCAGTCCCTGTTCACTGTCTCAGTGCTTGTTGTCTCAGACATGTCCACTGGCTCAGTTCCTGTTCTCCCAGACATAACCAAAATCTCCATCCCAGTTATCTCAGATATGTCCACTGTCTGAATCCCTGCAGTCTCAGACATGTCAAATGTCTGATTCCCTGTTGTCGCAGACATGTGCGAGGTCTCAGTAACTGTTTTCTCAGATATGTCCACTGTCTCATTCCTGGTTGTCTCAGATGTGTCCACTATCTCAGTCCCTGTTTTCTCAGTGAGTAAAAGGATAGGGTCAGAGGACCCAAGGAAGTGACCTCACTTTTATGACATCAGTACAAAAAGAACTCAGCATCCTGGTTACCAGCAACTACAGGCCAGTGGCAACCTGAAACAACTCACTTGTCTGGAAAGACTGGACTGAGCAGGATGTTGCTTTGCTGCTTGCGGCTTTCTGGAGGCTCAGGACCCAGAAGACCCAGGAACCCAGTGTTTGGAAACTTCTGGAGATGCAGGATTTGCCCTCAAGCTCATCATATCTGGCCAGTTTCCTGTGGGGACACACAAGTGACACTGCTCAGTACAAAGAGGAAAGTTTGTGGTCCCCCTGATATACCCATCAGTGTGTGTGTGTGAGTGTGTGTGTGTGTAAGTCAACATATTCACTGTCTCAAACATATCAAGTGTCTCAGTCTCTGTTGTCTCAGTCATGTCCACTGTCTCAGTCCCTGTTGTCTCAGTGAGGAAGATTCTAGCGTCAGAGGACCCCAGGAAGTGAACTCAAGTTCATGACATCAGTATAAAAAGAACACAGAATCCTTGTTACCAGCACCTACAGGCCACTGGCCACATGAAACACCTCACTTGTCTTGAAAGACTGGACTGAGCAAGATGTTGCTTTGCTGCTTATGGCCTTCTGGAGGGTCAGGCCACAGAAGACCCAGGAATACAGTGTTTGGAAACATCTGGAGACGCAGGTTGTGCCCCCAGGCCAACATATCTGCCCATTTTGCCACGGGGACACACAAGTGACACTGGTCAGTCCAAAGTAGAAACTTTGTGATCCTCATGATATAACCAGTTCATCAGTGTGTATGTGTGTGTGTGTGTGAGTGTGTGTGTGAGAAAGCCAACATGTCCACTGTCTCAAACATGTGAACAGTCTCAGTCTCCGTTGTCTCACACATGTCCACTGTCTCTAACCCTATTGCCTCAGATGTGTCCACTGTCTCAGTCCCTGTTGTCTCAGATATGTCCACTGTCTCAGTCCCTGTTGTTTCAGATATATCTACTGTCTCAGTCCCTGTTGTTTCAGACATGTCACCTGTTGGAGTCCAGATTGTCTTAGATGTGTCCACGCTCTAATTACCTGTTGTCTCAGACATGTCCAATGTCTCAGTCCCTGTTGTCTTTGACATGTCCACTGTCTCAGTCCCTGTTGTCTCAGACGTGACCACTGTCTCAGTCGCAGTTGCTTGACACATGTCCACTGTCTCCTCCCTGTTGTCTCGGACATGTTGGTGGTCTCAGATCCTGTTTCTCAGATATGTGTGTTGTCTCAGACATGTCGACTGTCTCAGTCCCTGTTGACTCAGACCTATCCATGGTCTCAGACCCTGTTGTCTCAGATATGTGTGTTGTCTCAGACATGTCTACTGTCTCAGTCCCTGTTGTCTCAGACATGTCCACTGTCTCAGTCCCTGTTGTTTCAGACCTGTAGCCTGTCTCAGTTCCCATTGTCTCAGACATGAACACGCTCTTAGTCGCTGTTGTATCAGACATGTCAACTGTCTCAGACCCTGTTGTTTCAGATGTGTCCACTGCCTCATTCCCTGTTGTCTCAGACATGACCACGGTCTCAGTCGAGTTGTTTCACGCATGTCCACTTTCTCAGTCCCTGTTTTCTCAGAAATGTCAAAGGTCTCAGACACTGTTGTCTCAGATATGTGTGTTGTCTCAGACATGTCCACAGTCTCAGTCCCTGTTGTATCAGATATATCTATTGTCTCAGTCCCTGTCATTTCAGTAATGCTGCCTGTCTCATTCACCGTTGTCTCAGACATGAACACGCTCTTAGTGGAAGTTGTCTCAGACATGTCCACTGTCGCAGTCCTTGTTGTCTCAGATATATCCATTGTCTCAGCCCCGGTTGTCTCAGATGTGTCCACTGTCTCAGTCCCTGTTGTCTCAGATGTGTCCACTGTCTCAGTCACTTTCATATCAGATAGGGCTTTTCCACTGGCAAAGACGTGTCAACTGTCTCAGTCTCTATTGTCTCAGACTGGACCACTGTATCGAACCGTATTGACTCAGACATGTCCACTGTCTCAGTCTCTGTTGTCGCAGACATGTCCTCTCTCTCGAACCCTGTTTTCTCAGACGTGTCCACTGTCTCAGACCCTCTTGTTTCACACATATCCACTGTATCAGTCCCTGTTGTCTCAGACAGGTCCATGGTCTCAGACCCTGTTGTCTCAGATATGTGTGTTGTGTCAGACATGTCCACTGTCCCAGTCCCTGTTGCTTCAGACATGTCCACTGTCTCAGTCCCTGTTGTTTCAGATATATCTACTGTCTCAGTCCCTGTTGTTTCAGACCTGTAGCCTGTCTCAGTCCCCGTTGTCTCAGACATGAACACGCTCTTAGTCGCAGTTGTATCAGACATGTCCACTGTCTCATTCCCTCTTGTCTCAGACATGTCCAAAGACTTAGTCCCAGTTTTCTCAGACATATCCACTGTGTCAGTCCCTGTTTTCTCAGACATGTACACTGTCTCAGTCCCACTGTCTCAGTGAGGTAGAGGCTAGGGTCATAGGACCCAAGCAAGTGACCTCACCTCTATGACATCAGTCCAAAAAGAATTCAGAATCCTGGTTACCAGGAACTACAGGCCAGTGGCAACCTGAAACACCTCACTTGTCTTGAAAGTCTGGCTTAAGTAGGATGTTACTTTGCTACTTTTGGCCTTCTGGAGGTTCAGGCCCCAGAAGACCCAGGAATCCAGTATTTGGAAATATCTGGAGATGCAGGGTGCGCCCTCTACCCGATCATATCTGACCATTTTCCCACGGGGACACACAAGTGACACTGGTCACTCCAAAGTAGAAAGATTGTGATCCCCCTGATATTCCCAGTTTATCAGTGTGTGTGTGTGTGTGTGTATGTGTGTGAGAAAGTCAACATGTCCACTGTCTCAGACATGTCAACTGTCTCAGTCTCTGTTGTCTTCAGACATGACCACTGTCTCAAACCCTGTTGCCTCAGACGTGTCCACTTTCTCATTTCCTGTTGTGTCAGACATGTACACTGTCTCAGTCACTGTTGTTTAAGATATACCTACTGTCTCTGTCTCTGTTGTTTCAGACATGTCCCCTGTGTGCCTCCAGATTGTCTTAGATGTGTCCATGCTCTAAGAACCTGTTGTCTCAGACATGACCCCATTCTCAGTCCCTGTTGTCCCAGCCATGTCCACTGTCTCAGTCCCTCTTATCTAAGACATGTCCATGGTTTCAAACCCTGTTGAATCTGACATGTCCACGGTCTCAGTCCCTTTTGTCTCAGACATGTCCACTGTCTCATTCCCTGTTGTTTCACACTTGTCCACTGTCTCAGTCCATGTTGTCTCAGCCATGTCCCCTGTCTCATTACCGGTTGTCTCAAACAAGTCCAATTTCTCACTCCCTGTTGGCTCAGATATGTTCACTGTCTCAGTCCCCACTGTCTCAGACATGAACATGCTCTTAGTTGCAGTTGTATTAGACATGTGCACTGTCTCAGTCCCTTTTGTCTCAGACATGTCCACTCTCTCAGTCCCTGTTGTATAAGTTATGTCCACTCTCTCAGTACTGGTTGTCTCAGATGTGTCCACTGTCTCAGTCCCTGTTGTCTCAGACATATCCACTGTCTCAGTCCCTGTTGTTTCAGACATTTCCACTTCATCAGTACCTGTGGTCTCAGACATGTCCACTGTCTCAATCTTTTTTGTCTCAGATATGTGCACTGTCTCAGTCCCTGTTGTCTCAAATGTGTCCACTGACTCAGTCACTGTCATCTCAGACAGGACTTTTCCACTGGCTAAGACATGTCAACTGTCTCAGCATCTATTGTCTAAGACAGGTCCAATTTCTCGAACCCTGTTGACTCAGACATGTCCACTGTCTCAGTCCCTTTTGTATCAGACGTGTCCACTGTCTCATTACCTGCTTTTTCACACTGTCCACTGTCTCAGTCCCTGTTGTCTCACCCATGTCCCCTGTCTCAGTCCCTGTTGTCTCAGACATGTCCAATGTCTAAGTCCCTGTCATCTCAAACATGTCCACTGTCTCAGTCACTGTTGTCTCAGACATATCCACTATCTCAGTCCCTGTTATCTCAGACAAGTACAAGGTCTTACTTCCCGTTGTCCTGACATGTTCACTGTGTCAGTCCCTGTTGTCTCAGACATGTCTACGTTCTCAGTTCCTGTTGTCTCAGACATGTCCACTCTCTCAGTCCCTGTTGTCTCAGGCATTTCCAATGACTCAATCCCTGTTGTCTCAGACATGTCCAAAGCCTCAGTCCCGGTTTTCTCAGATATGTCCAGTGTCTAAGTCCCTGCAGTCTCAGACAATTCCAGTGTGATTCCCTGTTGTCTCAGACATGACCACTATATCAGTCCCAGTTGTATCACACATGTCCACTTTCTCAGGCCCTGTTTTCTCAGACATGTCCATGGTCTCAGACACTGTTGTCTCAGTTATGTTTGTTGTCTCAGACATGTCCACTGTCTCAGTTCCTGTTTTTTAAGACATGTCCACTTTCTCAGTCCCTGTTGTCCACTGAGTCAGTCGCTTTCACCTCAGACAGAACTTGTCCACTGGCGAAGACATGTCTCTATTGTCTCAGACATGTCCACTGTCTCGAACCGTGCTCAATCAGTCATGCCCACTCTCTCAGTCCCTGTTGTTTCAGACATGTCTACTGTCTCATTCCCTGTTGTTTCACACATGATCACTGTCTCAGTGCCTGTTGTCTCAGACATGTCCACTGTCTCGGTCCTTGTTCTCTCTGACATGTCCAAAGTGTCAGTCCCAGGTGTCTCGGATATATCCAGTGGCTGAGTCCCTGAAGTCTTAGACATGTCAAATGTCTGATTCCCTGTTGTCACAGACATGTCCAAGGTCTCAGTACCTGTTGTCTCAGATATGTCCACTGACTCAGTCCTGGTTGTCTCAGATGTGTCCACTGTCTCAGTCCCTGTTTTCTCAGTGAGTAAGAGGCTAGGGTCAGAGGACCTCAGGAAGTGTCCTCACTTTTATGACATCAGTCCAAAAAGAACTCAGAATCCTGGTTATCAGCAACTACAGGCCAGTGGCAACATGAAACACCTCATTTGTCTTGAAAGACTGGACTAAGCATGATCTTGCTTTGCTGCTTGCGACCTTCTGGAGGCTCAGGCACCAGAAGACCCAGGAGTCCAGTGATTGGAAAGATCTGCAGACACAGGGTGTGCCCTCTAGCCCATCATATCTGGTCATTTTCCCACGGAGACACACAACTGACACTGGTCAGTCCAAAGTAGAAAGTTTATGATCCCCAGATATACCCAGTTCATCAGTGTGTGTGTGTGTGTGTGTGTGTGTGTGTGTGTGTAAGTCAACATGTTCACTTTCTCAAACATGTCAACTGTCTCAGTCTCTGTTGTCTCCGACATATCCACTCTCTCATTCCCTGTTGTCTCAGATATGACCACTGTCTCAGTCGCAGTCGTTTCACACATGTCCACTGTCTTGGACATGTTGATGGTCTCAGACCATGCTTTCTCAGAAATGTGTGTTCTCTCAGACATGTCCTTGGTCTCAGACCCTGTTGTCACAGATATGTTTGTTGTCTCAGACACGTCAACTGCCTCAGTCCCTGTTATCTCAGACATGTCCAATGTTCCAATCCTTGTTGTCTCAGACATGCCCACTGTCTTAGTCCCTATTGTCTCAGACATGTCTCAGTCCCTTTTGTATCAGATATATCTACTGTCTTAGTCCCAGTTGTTTCAGACATAAAGCCTGTCTTAGACCCCGTTGTCTCAGAACTGAACACACTCTTAGATGCAGTTGTATCAGACATATCCACTGTCTCAGTCCGTGTTGTCTCAGATATGTCCAAAGTCTCAGTCCCTGTTGTCTCAGACATATCCACTGTGTCAGTCCCTGTTTTCTCAGACATGTCCACTGTATCAGTCCCTGTTGTCTCAATTATATCCAATGTCTCAGTCCTGGTTGTCTCAGATGTGTCCAATGTCTCAGTCCCTGTTGTCTCAGATGTGTTCACTGTCTCAATCACTGTCATCTCAGACAGGACTTGTCCACTGGTGGAGACATGTCAACTACCTCAGTCTCTATATTCTCAGACAGGTCCACAGTCTAGAACCATGTTGTCTCACACATGACCACTGTCTCAGTCGCAGTTGTTTCACACATGTCCACTGTCTCATTTCCTGTTGTCTCAGACATGACAATGGTCTCAGACTCTGTTTTCTCAGACATGTGTGTTGTCTCAGACATGTCCACTGTCTCAGGCCCTTTTTTCTCAGACATGTCCAGTGTATCAGTCCCTGTTGTCTCACAGATGTCCACTGTCTCAGTCCCTGTTGTCTCAGACATGTCCACAGTCTCAGTCCCTGTTGTTTCTGATATATCTACTGTCTCAGTCCCTCTTGTATCAGCAGTGTCGCCTGTCTCAGTCCCCATTGTCCTAGACATGAACATGCTCTTAGTTGCAGTTGTATCAGATATGACCACTGTCTCAGTACCTGTCATCTCAGACATGTCCACTGTCTCAGTCCCTGATGTTTCAGACATATCCACTGAGTCATTTGCTGTTGTCTCAGACAAGTCCAATGTCTCAGTCCCTGTTGGCTCAGATATGTCCACTGTGTCATCCCCATTGTCTCAGATATGAACACCCTCTTAGTCGTAGTTGTATCAGACATGTCCACTGTCTCAGTCCCTATTGTCTCAGACTTGTCCACTCTCTCAGTCCCTGTTGTTTCAGACATATCCACTGTGTCAATCCCTGTTGTCTCAGACATGTCCACTGTCTCAGTCCCTGTTAACTCAGATATGTCCACAGTCTCATTCCTTGTTCTCGCAAATATATCTACTCTCTAAGTCTCTGTTATTTTCAGACATATCGCCAGTTATAGTCCCCGTTGTCTCACACATGAACACGCACTTAGTCTCAGTTTTATCAGACATGTCCACTGACTCAGTCCCTGTTGTCTCAGACATGTCCACTGTCTCAGTCCCTGTTGTCTCAGACATGTCCACTGTCTCAGTCCCTGTTCTCTCGGACATGTGCACTGTCTCAGTCCCTGTGGTTTCAGATATATCTACTGTCTCAGTCCCTGTTGTTTCAGAACTGTAGCCTGTCTCAGTCCCCATTGTCTCATACATGAACACACTCTTAGTCGCAGTGTTATCAGACATGTCCACTGTCTCAGTCCCTCTTGTCTCAGACATGTCCAAAGTCTTAGTCCCAGTTGTCTCAGACATATCCACTGTGTCAGACCCTGTTGCCTCAGACATGTCCACTGTCTTAGTCCCTGTTGTCTCAGATATGTCCACTAACTCAGTCCTGTTTGTCTCAGATGTGTCCACTGTCTCAATCCCTGTTGTCTCAGATGTGTCTACTGTCTCAGTTGCTGTCAGAATAGACAGGACTTGTCCACTGGCGAAGACATATCAACTGTCTCAGTCTTTATTGTCTCAGACATGTCCACTGTCTAGAACCCTGTTGTCTCAGACATTACCACTGTCTCAGTCCCAGTTGTTTCACACATGTCCACTATCTCATTCCCTGTTGTCTCAGACATGTTTATGGTCTCAGACTGTTTTCTCAGATATGTGTGTTGTCTCATACATGTCCACTGTATCAGTCCCTTTTTTCTCAGACATGTCCAATGTGTCAGTCCCTGTTGTCTCAGACATGTCCAATGTATGAGTCCCTGTTGTCTCAGGCATGTCAACAGTCTCAGTCCTTTTTGTTTCTGATATATCAACTGTCACAGTCCCTGTTGTTTCAGAAATGTTGCCTGTCTCATTCTCCGTTGTGTCAGACATGAACTCGCTCTTAGTTGCAGTTGTATCAGACATGTAGACTGTCTCAGTACCTGTTCTCTCAGACATGTCCAAAGTCTCTGTCCCGTTTGTCTCAGATATGTCCAGTGTCTGAGTCCCTGCAGTCTCAAACATGTCAAATGTCTGATTACCTGTTGTTGCAGACATGTCCAAGGTTTCAGTACCTGTTGTCTCAGATATGTCCACTCACTCAGTCTCAAACTTGTCAACTATCTCAGTCTATGTTGTCTCCGACATGTCCACTGTCTCAGTCCCTGTTGTCTCAAATGTGTCCACTCTCTCAATCACTGTCCTCTCAGATAGGACTTGTCCCCTGGCAGAGACATGTCAACTAACTCAGTCTCTATTTTCTCAAACACGTCCACAGTCTAGAACTCTGTTGTCTCAGACTTGACCTCTGTCTCAGTCGCAGTTGTTTCACACATGTCCACTGTCTCATTTCCTGTTGTCTCAGACATGTCGATGGTCTCAGATTCTGTTTTCTCAGAGATGTGTGTTGTCTCAGACAAGTCCACTGTCACAGGCACTTTTGTCTCACACATGTCCAGTGTATCACTCCCTGTTGTCTCACAGATGTTCACTGTCTCAGTCCCTGTTGTTTCAGACATGTCCACAGTCTCAGTCCCTGTTGTTTCTGATATATCTACTGTCTCAGTCCCTGGTGTATCAGCAATGTCACCTGTATCAGTCCCCATTGTCCTAGATATGAACACACTCTTAGTCGTAGTTCTATCAGACAGGTCCACTGTCTCAGTACCTGTTGTCTCAGACTTGTCCACTGTCTCAGTCCCTGTTGTTTCAGACATATCCACTGGGTCATTCCCTGTTGTCTCAGACAAGTCCAACGTCTCAGTCCCTCTTGGCTCAGATATGTCCACTGTGTCAGTACTGGTTTTCTCACACAAGTCCACTGTCTCATTCCCTGTTGGTTCAGAAATGTCGCCTGTCTCACTCCCCGTTGTCTCAGACATGACCACACTCATAATCACAGTTGTATCCTTCATGTCCACTGTCTCAGTCCCTGTTGTCTCAGACATGTCCACATTCTCATTCCCTGCTATTTCTGATATATCTACTGTCTCAGTCCTTGTTGTTTCAGAAATGTCACCTGTCTCAGACCCTGCTCTCTCAGAACGCAACATGCTCTTAGTCACAGTTGTATCAGACATGTCCACTGTCTCAGTCCCTGTTATCTCAGACATGACCACTGTCTCAGTTGCAATTGTTTCACACATGTCCACTGACTCAGTCCCTGTTGTCTCAGACATGTCAATGGTCTCAGACCCTGCTTTCTCAGATATCTGTGTTGTCTCAGGCATGTCCACTGTCTCAGTCCCAGATGTTTCATATACATGTACTGTCTCAGTCCCTGTTGTTTCAGAAATGTCGCCTGTCTCAGTCCCTGTCGTCTCAGACATGAACAATCTCTGAGTCACAGTTCTATCAGACATGTCCACTGTCTCAGTCCCTGTTTTCTCAGACTTGTCCACTGTCTCAGTCCCTGTTGTTTCAGACATATCCACAGTGTCAGTCCCTGTTGTCTCAGATATGACCACTGTCTCAGTTGCAGTTGTTTCACACATGTCCACTGATTCAGTCCCTGTTGTCTCGGACATGTCAATGGTCTCAGACCCTGCTTTCTCAGATATCTGTGCTGTCTCAGGCATGTCCACTCTCTCAGTCCGTTTTCTCAGGCATGTCCACTGTCTCAGTCCCAGATGTTTCATATATATGTACTGTCTCAGTCCCTGTTTTATCAGACATGTCACCTCTCTGAGTCCAGATTGTCTTAGATGTGTAAACGCTCTAAGTCCCTGTAGTCTGATACATGTCCACTGTCTCAGTCCCTGTTGTCTCAGACAAAACCACTTTCTCAGTCACAGTTGTTTCACACATGTCCAATGAATCAGTCCCTGTTGTCTCAGACATGTCGTTGGTCTCAGACTCTGCTTTCTCAGATATGTGTGTTGTCTCAGACATATCCACTCTCTCAGTCCCTGTTGTCTCAGACATGTACACTGTAACAGTCCCTGTGGTCTCATACATGACCACTCTCTCAGTCCCAGTTGTTTCACACATGTCCACTGTCTCTGTCCCTGTTGTTTCAGACATGTCCATGGTCTCAGACCCTGTTGTCATAGATATGTGTGTTGTCTCAGACGTGTCCACTGTCTCAGTCCCTCTTGTACAGACATGTTCACTGTATCAGTCCCTGTTGTCTCAGACATGTCCAAAATCTCAGTCCCGATTTTCTCATACATATCCACTGTGTCAGTCCCTGTTGTCTCAGACATGTCCACTGTCTCTATCCCTGTTGTCTCAGTGAGGAAGAGGCTAGTGTCAGAGGACCCTAGGAAGTGACCTCACCTTTATGACATCAGTCCAAAATGAACTGAGAATCCTGGTTTCCAGCATCTACAGGCCAGTGGCAATCTGAAACACCTCACTTGTATTGAAAGACTGGACTGAGCAGGATGATGCTTTGCTGCTTGCGGCCTTCTGGAGGCTGAGGCCCCAGAAGTCCCAGGAATCCAGTGTTTGGAAAATTCTAGAGACACCTCTACCCCATCATATCTGGCCATTTTCCCACGGGGACACACAAGAGTCACTGGTCAGTACAAAGTAGAATGTTTGTGATCCCCCTTATATAACCAATTCATCAGTGTGTGAGTGTGTGTGTGTGAGAAAGTCAACATGTCCACTATCTCAGACATGTCAACTATCTCAGTCTCTGTTGTCTCAGACATGACCACTGTCTCAGTCTCAGTGCTTTCACACATGTCCACTGTCTCAGTCCCTGTTGTCTCAGACATGTCCATGGTTTCAGACCCTGTTGTCACAGATATGTGTGTTGTCTCAGACATGTCCACTCTCTCAGTCCCTTTTGTTTCAGACATGTCCACTGTCTCAGTCCCTTTTGTCTCGGTCATGTTCACTGTCTCAGTCCCTGTTGTATCAGATATATCTACTGTCTCAGTACCTGTTATTTCAGACATGTATCCTGTCTCAGTCCCCGTTATCTCAGACCTGAAGATGCTCTTAGTGGCAGTTGTATCAGACATGTCCACTTTCTTAGTCCCTGTAGTCTCAGACATGTCCAAAGTTTCAGTCCCGGTTTTCTCAGACACATCCACTGTGTCAGTCCCTGTTGTCTCAGATATGTCCACTGTCTCAGTTCCTGTTGTCTCAGTGAGGAAAAGGCTAGGGTCAGAGGACCCCAGGAAGTGACCTCACCTTTAGGAGATCAGTCCAAAAACACTCAGAATCCTTGTTACCTGCATCTATAGGCCAGTGGCAACCTGAAACACCTCACTTGTCTTGAAAGACTGGACTGAGCAGGATGTTGCTTTGCTGCTTGCGGCCTTCTGGAGGCTCAGGCCCCAGAAGACACAAGAATCAAGTGTTTGGAAACTTCTGGAGATTCAGGATGTGCCCTCTAGCTCATCATATCTGGCCATTTTCCCTCGGGGACACACAAGTGACACTGGACATTACAAAGTAGAATGTTTATGATCTCCCTGATATACCCAGTTCATCACTCTGTGTGTGTGTGTGTGAGTGTGTGTGTGTCAGAAAGTCAATATGTCCACTGTCTCAGACATGTCGACTGTCTCAGTCTCTGTTGTCTCAGATATGTCCTCTGTCTCAGTTGCCGTTGTCTCAGACATGAACACGCTCTTTGTCACAGTTGTATCAGATATGTCCACTGTCTCAATCCCTGTTGTCTCAGACTTGTCGACTGTCTCAGTCCCGTGTGTTTCAGACATATCCACTGTGTCAGTCCCTATTGTCTCAGACATGTCCACTCTCTCAGTCCCTGTTGTCTCTGATATGAAAACTATCTCAGTCATAGTTGTCTCAAACATGAGCACACTCATTTTCACAGTTGTATCAGACTTGTCCACTGTCCTACTCCCTGTTGTTTCAGACATATCCGCTGTGTCAGTCCCTGTGGTCTCAGACATGTCCACTCTCTCAGCCCTGTTGTCTCAGATATGTCCACTCTCTCATTCCTGGTTGTCTCAGATGTGTCCTCTGTCTCAGTCACTGTTGTCTTATATGTGTCCACTTTCCAGTAACTGTCACCTCAGACAGGACATGTCCACTGGCATAGATATGTCAACTGTTTCAGTCTCCATTGTCTCAGAGTGGTCCACTGTCTCCAACCATGTTGACTCAGTAGTGTCCACTGTCTCAGTCCCTGTTGTTTCACACATGTTCACTGTCTCAGTGCCTGTTGTCTCAGACATGTCCACTGGCTCAGTCCCTGTTCTCTCAGACGTGTCCAAAGTCTCAGTCCTGGTTGTCTCAGGTATGTCCAGTGTCTGAGTCCCTGCAGTGTCAGAAATGTCAAATGTCTGATTAACTGTTGTCACAGACATGTCCACGGTCTTAGTACCTGTTGTTTCAGAGATATGTCCACGGTCTCAGTCCTGGTTGTCTCAGATGTGTCCACTGTCTCAGTCGCTATCATGTCAGACAGGACTTGTCCACTGGTGAAGACATGTCAAGAGTCACAGTCTCTATTGTCTCATACAGTCTCTATTGCTCACACGTGTCCACTGTCACAGTTCCTTTTGTCTCAAGCATGTCCACTATCTCATTCCCTGCTGTCTTAGATAAGTAAAAATTCTGAGTTCCTGTGGTCTCAGACATTTCCACTGTCTGTGACCATGTTGTCTCAGACATGTCCACTCTCTCAGTACCTGTTGTCTCAGACATGTCCACTGCCTCATTCCTGGTTCTCTCAGATATATCTACCATCTCAGTCCCTGTAATTTTCAGACCTGTCTCCTGTAACAGTCCCCTTTGTCTCAGACATGAACAGGCTCTTAGTCGCAGGTGTATCACACATGTAAACTGTCTCAGTCCCTGTTGTCTCAGATATATCCACTATCACAGTCCCTGTTATTTCAGACATATCCACTGTGTCAGTCCCTGTGGTCTCAGACATGTCCAGTGTCTCAGTCCCTGTTGTCTCAGATATGTCCACTGTCTCAGTCCTGGTTGTCTCAGATGTGTCCACTGTTGTCTCATCTCAGACAAAACTTGTCCACTGGCTAAGACATGTAATCTTTCTCAGCATCTATTGTCTCAGTCAGGTCCAATTTCTCGAACCCTGTTGACTCAGACTTGTCCACTGTCTCAGGCCCTGTTGTCTAAGACATGTCCATTGTCTCATTCCCTGTTGTCTCACATTTGTTCACTGTCTCAGTGTGTGTTGTCCCAGCCATGTCCACTGTCTCAGTCCCTGTTCTCTCAGACATGTCCATGGTCTCAAACCCTGTTGTCTCAGACATGTCCATTGTCTCATTCCCTGTTGTCTCACATTTGTTCACTGTCTCAATGTGTGTTGTCCCAGCCATGTCCACTGTCTCAGTCCCTGTTCTCTCAGACATGTCCATGGTCTCAAACCCTGTTGTCTCAGACATGTCCATTGTCTCATTCCCTGTTGTCTCACATTTGTTCACTGTCTCAGTGTGTGTTGTCCCAGCCATGTCCACTGTCTCAGTCCCTGTTCTCTCAGACATGTCCATGGTCTCAAACCCTGTTGTCTCAGACATGTCCATTGTCTCATTCCCTGTTGTCTCACATTTGTTCACTGTCTCAGTGTGTGTTGTCCCAGCCATGTCCACTGTCTCAGTCCCTGTTCTCTCAGACATGTCCATGGTCTCAAACCCTGTTGTCTCAGACATGTCCATTGTCTCATTCCCTGTTGTCTCACATTTGTTCACTGTCTCAATGTGTGTTGTCCCAGCCATGTCCACTGTCTCAGTCCCTGTTCTCTCAGACATGTCCATGGTCTCAAACCCTGTTGTCTCAGACATGTCCATTGTCTCATTCCCTGTTGTCTCACATTTGTCCACTGTCTCAGTGTGTGCTGTCCCAGCCATGTCCACTGTCTCAGTCCCTGTTCTCTCAGACATGTCCATGGTCTCAAACCCTGTTGACTCAGACACGTCCACTGTCTCAGTCCTTTTTGTCTCAGACATGTCCACTCTCTCAGTCCCTGTTGTCTCAGACATGTCCACTGTCTCATTCCTTGTTGTTTCATACTTGTCCACTATCTCAGTCCCTCTTTTCTCAGCCATGTCCCCTTTCTCAATCCCTGTTGTCTCAGACATGTCTAATGTCTAAGTCCCTGTTATCTCAGACATGTACACTGTCTCAGTCAGTGTTGTCTGAGACATATCCAATATCTCAGTCCCTGTTGTCACAGATATGCCCAGTCTCAGCTCCTGTTTCTCGGACAGGTGCAATGTCTCAGTCCGTGTTGTCTCAAGTATTTCCAATGTCTCAGTCCCTATTGTCTCAGGCATGTCCAAAGTCTCAATCCCGGTTTTCTCAGATATGTCCAGAGGCTGAGTCCCTGCAGTCCCAGACATTTCCAATGTCTTATTCCCTGTTGTGTCAGACACGTCCAAAGTCTCAGTCCCTATTGTCTCAGACATGTGTACTGTCTCAGCCCTGTTTTCTCCGACGTGTCCATTGCCTCAGTCCCTGTTGTCTCAGACATGACCACAGTATCAGTCCCAGTTGTTTCACACATGTCCACTTTCTCAGTTCCTGTTTTCTCAGATATGTCCATGGTCTCAGACAATGTTGTCTTAGATATGTGTGTTGTCTCAGAGATGTCCACTGTCTCAGTCCCTGTTGTTTCAGACATGTCCACTGTCTCAGTCCCTGTTGTCTCAGATGTGTCCACTGTCTCAGTCCCTGTTGTCTTAGATGTGACCACTGTCTCAGTCGCTGTCATTTCAGACAGAACTTGTCCACTGGCTAAGACATGTCAACTGTCTCAGCATCTAATGTCTAAGACAGGTGCACTTTCTCGAACCCTGTTGACTCAGACTTGTCCACTGACTCAGTCCCTGTTGTCTCAGACATGTCCATTGTCTCATTCCCATTTGTCTCACACATGTCCACTGTCTCAGTGTGTGTTGTCCCAGCCATGTCCACTGTCTCAGTCCCTGTTCTCTCAGACTTGTCCATGGTCTCAAACCCTGTTGACTTACACATGTCCACTCTCTCAGTCCCTTTTGTCTCAGACATGTCCAATGTCTGATTCCCCGTTGTCTCAGGCATGTCAACTGTCTCATTCCCTGTTGTTTCACACTTCTATATTGTCTCAGTCCCTGTTGTCTCAGGCATGTCCCGTGTCTCCGTCCCTGTTGACTCAGACAAGTCTAACATCTAAGTCCCTGTTATCTCAGATATGCACACTGTCTCAGTGTTGTCTCAGACATATCCACTCTCTCAGTCCCTGCTGTCACAGACATGTCCAGTCTCAGTCTCTATTGTCTCAGATAGGTCCACTATCTAGGACTCTGTTGACTCACATGTGTCCATATCTCAGTCCTTGTTGTCTCAAACATGTCCAATATCTCATTCCCTGCTGTCTTACACATGTACAAGTTCTGAGTCCCTGTGGTCTCAGACATGTACACTGTCTCAGTCCCTGTTGTCTCAGATATGTCCACTGTCTCATTCCCTGTTCTCTCAGATATATCTACTCTCTCAGTCCCTGTTGTTTTCAGATATGTTGGCTGTTACAGTCCCCTTTATCTAAGACATAATCAAGCTCTTAGTCGCAGTTCTATCAGAATTGTCCACTGTTAAAGTCCCTTTGTCTCAGACATAGCCACTGTCTCAGTTCCTGTTGTTTCAGACATATCCACTGTGTCAGTCTCTGTCGTCTCAGACATGTCCAATGTCTCAGTCCCTGTTGTCTCAGATATGTCCACTGTCTCACTCCTGGTTTTGTCAGATGTGTTCACTTTCTCAGTCCCTATGGTCTTAGATGTGTCCACTGTCTCAATCGCTGTCATCTCAGACAGGACTGGTCCACTGGCTAAAACATGTCAAATGTCTCAGCATCTATTGTCTAAGATATGTCCAATTTCTCGAACCCTGTTGACTCAGACATGTCCACTGTCTCAGTCCCTTTTGTCTCAGACATGTCCACTCTCTCATTCTCTGTTGTTTCACACTTGCCCAATGTCTCAGTCCCTGTTGTCTCACCCATGTCCCCTGTATCAGTCCCTGTTTTGTCAGACATGTCCAATGTCTAAGTCCCTGTTATCTCAGACATGTACACTGTCTCAATCTGTGTTGTCTCAGACATATCCACTATCTCAGTCCCTGTTGTCTCAGACATGTCCATTGTCTCAGTCCCTGTTATCTCAGACATGAACAAGGTCTCAGTTCCCGTTGTCCTGACATGTCCACTGTGTAAATCCCTGTTGTCTCAGACATGTCCATGGTCTTAGTAACTTTTGTCTCAGACACGTTTCCTGTCTCAGTCCCTGTTGTCTCAGGCATTTCCAATGTCTCAGTCCATGTTGTCTCAGACATGTCCAAAGACTCAGTCCCGGTTTTCTCAGATATGTCCAGTGTCTGAGTTCCTGCAGTCCCAGACATTTCCAATGTCTGATTCCCTGTTGTCTCAGACATGTCCAAGGTCTCAGTCCCTGTTGTCTCAGACATGTCCACTGCCTCAGTCCCTGTTGTCTCAGACATGACCACTGTCTCAGTCCAAGTTGTTTCACACATGTCCACTGTCTCATTCCCTGTTCTCTCATATATATCTACTTTCTCTGTCCCTGTTGTTTTCAGACATGTCTCCTGTCACAATCCCCTTTGTCTCAGACATGAACAAACTATTAGTCACAGTTGTATCAGACATGTCCACTGTCTCAATCCCTGTTGTCTCAGAAATGTCCAAAGTCTCAGGCCTGGTTGTCTCAGACATATCCACTGTGTCAGTCCCTGTTGTCTCAGACATGTGCACTGTCTCAGTCCCTGTTGTCTCAGTGAGGAAGAGGCTAGGGTCATAGGCCCCCAGGAAGTGACATCACCTTCATGACATCAGTCCAAAAAGAACTCAGAATCCTGGTTACCAGCAACTACAGGCCAGTGTCAACCTGAAACACCTCACTTGTCTTGAAAGACTGGACTGAGCAGGATGTTGCTTTTCTTCTTCTGGGCTTCTGGAGGCTCAAGCTCCAGAAGACACTTGAATCTAGAGTTTGGAAACTTCAGGAGACGCATGGTGTGCCCTCTAGCCCATCATGTCTGGCGATTTTCACATGGGGACACACAAGTGACACTGGTCAGTCCAAAGTAGAAACTTTGTGATCCCCGTGATATACCCAGTTCATCAGTGTGTGTGTGTGAGTGTGTGTGTGAGAAAGTCAACCTGTAAACTTTCTCAAACATGTGAACTGTCTCAGTCTCTGTTGTCTCACACATGTCTACTGTCTCTCACCCCATTGTCTCAGATGTGTCCATTATCTCAGTACCTGTTGTCTCAGATATGTCCATTGCCTCAATCCCTGTTGTTTCAGATATATCTACTGTCTCAGTCCCTGTTGTTTCAGACATGTCACCTGTCTGAGTCCAGATTGTCTTAGATGTGTCCACGCTCTAATTACCTATTGGCTCAGACATGTCCAATATCTCAGTCCCTGTTGTTTCTGACATGTCCACTGTCTCAGTCCCTGTTGTCTCAGACATGACCACTGTCTCAGCCACAGTTGTTTGACACATGTCCACTGTCTCAGTCCCTGTTATCTCGGACATGTCGATGGTCTCAGATCCTGTTTCTCAGATATGTGTGTTGTCTCAGACATGTCCCATGTCTCAGTCCCTGTTGTCTCAGACCTATCCATGGTCTCAGACCCCATTGTCAATGATATGATTGTTGTCTCAGACATGTCCGCAGTCTCAGTCACTGTTGTTTCAGACATGTCCACAGTCTCAGTCCCTATTGTCTCAGACATGTCCACCGTCTCAGTCCCTGTTGTCTCAGACATGTTCAGTGTCTCAGTCCCTTTTGTATCAGATATATCTACTGTCTCAGACCCTGTTTTCTGAGACATGAAGCCTGTCTCAGTCCCCGTTGTCTCAGAACTAAACATGCTCTTCTCGCAGTTGTATCAGACATGTCCACTGTCTCTCTGACGTGTTCAAATTCTGAGTCCCGGTTGTCTCAGATATGTCCAGTGTCTGAGTCCTTGCAGTGTCAGAAATATCAAATGTCTGATTCCCTGTTGTTTCAGACATGTCCAAGGTCTCAGTACCTGTTGTCTCAAATATGTCCACTCTCTCAGTCCTGGTTGTCTCACATGTGTCCACTGTCTCAGTATCTGTTGTCTCAGATGTGTCCAATGTCCCAGTCAGTCATCTCAGACAGGAATTGTCCAGTGGTGAAGACATGTCAACTGTCTCAGTCTCTATTGTCTCAGACAGGGCCACTGTCTAGAACTCTCTTGAGTCACACGTGTCCACTGCCTCAGTCCTTGTTGTCTCAAGCATGTCCAATATCTCATTCCCTGCTGTCTTAGAGATGTACAAGTTCTGAGATCCTGTTGTCTCAGACATGTCCACTGTCTCAGTCCCTGACCACAGTCTCAGTCCCTCTTATCTCAGATATGTCCACTGTCGCATTCCCGGTGTTCAGGAGAGATAGATAATATTATGATCTCCTTAATATATTATCTATATTATATATTATCACCGTCCTTGTTTGTTTCATTTACATGTCTCCTGTCATAGTCACCTTTGTCTCAGACATGAACAAGCTATTAGTTGCAGTTGTATCAGACATGTCTATTGTCTCAATCCGTTGTCTCAGACATGTCCAAAGTATCAGTCCTGGTTGTTCAGACATATCCACTGTCTCAGTCCCTGTTGTCTCTGTGAGGAAGAGACTAGGGTCATAGGCCCCCAGGAAGTGACATCACCTTTATGACATCAGTCCAAAAAGAACTCAGAATTCTGGTTACAAGCAACTACAGGCCAGTGTCAACCTGAAACACCTCACTTGTCTTGAAAGACTGGACTGAGCAGGATGTTGCTTTGCTGCTTGTGGCCTTCTGGAGGCTCAGGACCCAGAAGACGCAGGAATCCAGCATTTGGAAACTTCTGGAGATGCAGGGTTTGCCCTCAAGCCCATCATATCTGGCCATTTACCCAAGGGGACACACAACGGACACTGCTCAGTACAAAGTAGAAAGTTTGTGGACCCCTGATATACCCAATTCATCAGTGTGTGTGTGTGTGTGTGTGTGTGAAAGTCAACATATTTACTGTCTCAAACATATCAACTGTCTCAGTCTCTGTTGTCTCAGTCATGTCCACTGTCTCAGTCCCTGTTGTCTCAGTGAGGAAGATGCTAGGGTCAGCGGACCCCAAGAAGTGAACTCAAGTTCATGACATCAGTATAAAAAGAACACAGAATCCTTGTTACCAGCACCTGCAGGCCACTGGCCACATGAAACACCTCACTTGTCTTGAAAGACTGGACAGAGCAAGATGTTGCTTTGCTGGTTACGGCCTTCTGGAGGCTCAGGTAGCAGAAGACCCAGGAATATAGTGTTTGGAAACATCTGGAGACGTAGGTTCTGCCCCCACCCCATCATATCTGGCCATTTCCCCATGGGGACACACAAGTGACACTAGTCAGTCCAAAGTAGAAACTTTATGATCCCTGTGATATACCCAGTTCATCAGTGTGTGTGTGTGTGTGTGTGAGAAAGTCAACATGTCCACTTTCTCAAAAATGTGAACTGTCTCAGTCTCTGTTGTCTCACACATGTCCACAGTCTCTAACGCTATTGTCTCAGATGTTTCCATTGTCTCAGTCCCTGTTGTCTCAGATATGTCCACTGTCTCAGTCCCTGTTGTTTCAGATATATCTACTGTCTCAGTCCCTGTTGTTTCAGACATGTCACCTGTCTGAGTCCAGATTGTCTTAGATATGTCCATGCTCTAATTACCTGTTGTCTCAGACATGAACACTGTCTCAGTCCCAGTTGTTTCACACATGTCCACTGTCTCATTCCCTGTTGTCTCAGACATGTCGATGGTCTCAGACTCTGTTTTCTCAGATATGTGTGTTGTCTCAGACATGTCCACTGTCTCAGTCCCTGTTGTCTCAGATATGTCCACTGTCTCGAGGCCTCTTGTCTAAGACAAATCCACTGTCTCAGTCCCTGTTGTCTCAGACATGTCCACTCTCTCATTCCCTGTTGTTTCAGACCTGTAGCCTGTCTCAGTCCCCATCGTCTCAGACATGAACACACTCTTAGTCGCAGTTGTATCAGACATGTCCACTGTCTCATTCCCTCTTGTCTTAGACATGTCCAAAGTCTTAGTCCCGGTTGTCTCAGATGTATCCACTGTGTCACTCCCTGTTGTCTCAGACATGTCCACTGTCTCAGTCCCTGTTGTCTCAATGAGGAAGCTGCTATGGTTAGAGGACCCAAGGAAGTGACCTCACCTTTATGACCTCAGTCCAAAGAGAACACAGAATCCTGAATACCAGCAACTACAGGCCACTGGCCACCTTAAACACCCCACTTGTTTTGAAAGACTGGAATGAGCAGTATGTTGCATTGCTGCTAGCGGGCTTGGGGAGGCTCAGGCCCCAGAAGACCGAGGAGTCCACTGTTTGGAAACATCTGGAGAAGCAGGGTGTGCCTCCTATCCCATCATAGCTGGCCATTTTCCCACGGGGACACACAAGTGACACTGGTCAGTCCAAAGTAGAAAGTTTGTGATCTCCCTGATATACCCAGTTCATCAGTGTGTGTTTGTGTGTGTGTGTGTGTCTGTGTGTCTGTATGAGTGTGTGTGTGAGAAAATCAACATCTCCAATGTCTCAGACATGTCAACTGTCTCAGTTTCTGTTGTCTCACACATGTCCACTGTCTCGAACCCTGTTCTCTCAGACGTGTCCACTGTCTCAGTCCCTGTTGTCTCAGACATGTCCACTGTCTCAGTCCCTGTTGTTTCAGATATATCTGCTGTCTCATTCCCTGTTGTTTCAGACATGTCACCTGTCTGAGTCCAGACTGTCTTAGATGTGTCCACACTCTAATTACCTGTTGTCTCAGACATGTCCACTGTCTCAGTCCCTGTTGTCTCAGTGAGGAAGAGGCTAGGGTCAGAGGACCCCAGGTAGTGACGTCACCTTTATAACATCAGTCCAAAGAGAACTCAGAATCCTGGTTTCCAGCAACTACAGGCCAGTGGCAACATGAAACATCTCACTTGTCTTGAAAGACTGGACTGAGCAGAATGTTTTTTTTTTTTTTTTTTTTTTTGCTGCTTTCGGGCTTCTGGAGGCTCAAGCCCCAGAAGACCAAGGAATCCAGTGTTTGGAAACTTCTAGAGACACAGGGTGTGCACTTAGCCCGTCATATCTGGCCATTTTCCCATGGGGACACACAAGTGACACTGGTCAGTACAAAGAATGTTTGTGATCCACCTGATATACCCAGTTCATCAGCGTGTCTGTGTGTGTTTGTGTGTGTTAGTGTGTGTGAGTGTGTGTGTGTGTGTGTGTGTATGTGTGTGACAAAGTCAACATGTCCACTGTCTCAGAAAGTTCAACTGTCTCAGTCGCTATTGTCTTAGACAGGTCCACTGTCTCAAACCCTGTTGTATAAGACATGTCCAGTGTCATAGTCCCTGTTGTCTCAGACATGTCCACTGTCTCAGTCCCCTTTGTCTCAGACAGGACCACTGTCTCAGTCCCAGTTGTTTCCCACGTGTCGACTGTCTCACTCCCTGTTGTCTCAGACATGACCATTGTCTCAGTCCCAGTTGTTTCCCACATGTCGACTGTCTCAGTCCCTGTTGTCTCAGACATATAAATGGTCTCAGACTCTGTTTTCTCAGATATGTGTTTTGTCTCAGACATGTCCATTGTCGCAGTCCCATTTTTCTCAGACATGTCCACTGTATCTGTCCCTGTTGTGTCAGACATGTCCACTGTCTCATTCCCTGTTGTCTCAGACATGTCCACCATCTCAGTCCCTGTTGTTTCTGATATATCTTCTGTCTCAGGCCTTGTTGTTTCAGAAATGTTGCCTGTCTCAGTCCCCGATGCCACAGACCTGAACACGCTCTTAGTTGCAGATGTATCACACCTGTCCACTGTCTCATTCCCTGTTGTCTCAGACTTGTCCACGGTATCAGTCCCTGTTGTTTCAGACATATCCAATTCGGCAGTCCCTG
The DNA here is from genome assembly GCA_009823505.1 of Rhizomys pruinosus. Taxonomy (NCBI): domain Eukaryota; kingdom Metazoa; phylum Chordata; class Mammalia; order Rodentia; family Spalacidae; genus Rhizomys; species Rhizomys pruinosus. The sequence continues at coordinate 2,934,545 of VZQC01008386.1, forward strand.
TTGTCTCAGACATGTCCACTGTCTCAGTCCCTGCTGTCTCAGATATGTCCACACTCTCGGTCTCCGTTGTCTCAGACATGAACACGCTCTTAGTCATGGTTGTATCAGAAATGCCCACTGTCTCAGTCCCTGTTGTTTCAGACTTTTACATGGTCTCAGTCCCTGTTGTTTCACACATATCCACTGTGTCAGTCCCTGTTGTCTCAGACATTTCCACACTCTCAGTCCCTGTTGTCTCAGATAAGTCCACTGTCTCAGTCCAGGTTGCCTCATATTTGTACACTCTCTCAGGCCCTGTTGTCTCAGATGTGTCCACTGTCTCAGTCACCATCATCTCAGACAGGACTTGTCCACGGGCGAAGATATGTCATCTGTCTCAGTCTCTATTCTCTCAGACTGGTCCACTGTCTCAAATTTTGTTGACTCAGTCGTGTCCACTGTCTCAGTCCCTGTTGTTTCAGACATGTCCACTGTCTCATTCCCTGTTGTTTCACACATGTTCACAGTCTCAGTGCCTGTAGTCTCAGACATGTCCACTGGCTCAGTCCCTGTTCTCTCAGACATGTCAAAATCTCAGTCCCAGTTTTCTTCGATATGTCCAGTGTCTCAGTCCTCGTTGTCTTAGATGTGTCCACTGTCTCAGTCCCTGTTTTCTTGGTGAGTAAGAGGCTAGGGTCAGAGGTCCACAGGAAGTGACCTCACCTTTATGACATCAGTTCAAAAAGATCTCAGAATCCTAGTTACCAGCAACTACAGGCCAGTGGCAACCTGAGACACTTGACTTGTCTAGAAAGCCTGGACTGAGCATGATGTTGCTTTGCTACTTGCAGCCTTCTGGAGGATCAGGCCCCAGAAGACAGAGGAATCCAGTGTTTGGAAACATTTAGAGACACAGGGTGCACCCTCTATTCCATCATATATGGCCATTTTCACACGGGGACACACAAGTGACACTGGTCAGTCCAAGATAGAAAGTTTGTGATCCCCCTGATATACCCAGTTCATCAGTTTGTGTGTGTATGTGTGTGTATGTGTGTGTGTGAAAGTCAACATGTTCACTGTCTCAGACATGTCAACTGTCTCAGTCTTTGTTGTCTCAGACAAGTCCACTCTCTCAATCCCTGTTGTTTCACACATGCCCACTCTTTCAGTCCCTGTTGTCTCAGAAATGTCCATTGTCTCAGACCCTGTTGCCTCAGATATGTGTGTTGTCTCAGTCATGTCCACTGTCTCAGTCCCTGTTGTCTCAGACGTGTCCACTGTCTCAGTCACTGTTGTCTCAGATATGACCACTGTCCCAGTCCCAGTTGTTTCACACATGTCCACTGTCTCAGTCCCTGTTGTCTCAGACATGTCCATGGTCTCAGACCCTGTTGTCTGAGATATGTGTGTTGTCTCAGACATGTCCACTGTCTTAGTCCATGTTGTCTCAGATATGTCCACTGTATCAAGCCCTGTTGTCTCAGACATGTCCACTGTCTCAGTCCCTGTTGTTTCAGATATATGTACTGTCTCAGTCCCCGTTGTTTCAGACCTGTAGCCTGTCTCAGTCCCCGTTGTCTCAGACATGAACCCACTCTCAGTCACAGTTGTATCAGAAATGTCCACTGTCTCAGTCCTTCTTGTGTCAGACATGTCCAATGTCTTAGTCCCCGTCGTCTCAGACATATCTACTGTGTCACTCCCTGTTGTCTCAGACATGTCCACATTCACAGTACCTGTTGTCTCAGTGAGGAAGAAGCTAGGGTCAGAGGACCCCAGGAAGTGACCTCACCTTTATGACATCTGTCCACATAGAACACAGAATCCTGGTTACCAGCAACTACAGGTCAGTGACCACCTGAAACACCTCACTTGTCTTGAAAGACTGGACTGAACAGGATGTTGCTTTGCTGCTGGTGGCCTTCTGGAGGCTCAGGCCCCAGAACCCAGGATTCCAGTGTTTGGAAACATCTGGAGACGTAGGCTGCACCCCCTAGCCCATCATATCTGGCCATTTTCCATGGGGACACACAAGTGACTCTGGTCAGTATAAAGTAGAAAGTTTGTGATTCCCCTGATATACACAGTTCATCAGTGCGTGTGTGTGTGTCTGTGTGTGTGTGTGAATCTGTGAGAAAGTCAACATGTCCACTGTCTCAAACATGTCAACTGTCTCAGTCTCTGTTGTCTCAGACATGTCCACTGTCTCGAACCATGTTGTCTCAGACGTGTCCTGTGTCTCAGTCCCTGTTTTTTCTGACATGTCAATGGTCTCAGACCCAGCTTTCTCAGACATGTCCAATGTCTAAGTCCCTGTTATCTCAGACGTGTCCACTGTCTCAGTCAGTGTTGTCTCAGACATATCCACTATCTCAGTCCTTGTTGTCTCAGACAGGTCCATTGTCTCAGTCCCTGTTATCTCAGACCTGTACAAGAATTCAGTTTCCCTTGTCTCAGACATATCCACTGTGTCAATCCCTGTTGTATCAGACATGTCCATGGTCTCAGTACCTGTTGTCTCAGACATGTCCACTGTCTCAGTCTCGGTTGTATCAGGCATTTCCAATGTCTCAGTCCCTGTTGTATCAGACATGTCCAAAGTCTCAGTCCCAGGTTGTCTCAGATATGTCCAGTGTCTGAGTCCCTGAATTCTCAGACATTTCCAATGTCTGATTCCCTGTTGTCTCAGACATGTCTACTGTCTCAGTCCCTGTTGTCTCAGACATGTACAACCTATCACTCCCTGTTGTCTCAGACATGTACAACCTATCATTCCCTGTTTTCTCAGACATGTCCACTGTCCTAGTCGCCATTGTCTAAGACATGTCCACAGTCTCAGTCCCTGTTTTTTCAGATATATCTTGTGTCTCAGGCCCTGTTGTTTCAGAAATGTCACCTATCTCAGTCCTCGTCATCTCAGACATGAACACGCTCTTAGTCTCTGTTGTATCAGACCTGTCCACTGTCTCAGTACCTGTTGCCTCAGACTTGTCCACTGTCTCATACCCTGTTGTTCAGACATATCCACTGTGTCAGTCCCTGTCTTCTCAAACAAGTCCAATGTCTCAGTCCCTGTTGGCTCAGATATGTCCACTGTCTCAGTCCCCATTGTCTCAGACATGAACACTCTTAGTCGAAGTTGTATCAGACATGTTCACTGTCTCTGTGCCTGTTGTCTCAGATTTGTCCACTCTCTCAGTCTCTGTTGTTTCAGACATATCCACTGTGTCGTCCCTGTTCTCTCAGACATGTCCATTTCCTCAGTTCCTGTTGTCTCAGATATGTCCACTGTCTCAGTCACCGTTGTCTCAGACATGAACATGCTCCTAGCTGCAGTTGTATCACACATGTCCACTGTCTCAGTCCCTGTTGTCTCAGACAGGTCCACTGTCTCAGTTCCAGTTGTTTCAGACATATCCACTGTGTGAGTCCCTGTTGTCTCAGACATGTCCATACTCTCAGTCCTTGTTGTCTCAGATATGTCCACTCTCTCAGTCCAGGTTGTCTCAGACGTGTCCACTGTCTCAGTTCCTGTTGTCTCAGATGTGTTGACTGTCTCAGATGCTGTCATCTAAGACAGGACTTGTCCACTGGTAAAGACATGTCAACTGTCTCATTCTCTATTGTCTCAGACAGGTCAATTGTCTAGGACCCTGTTGAATCAGATGTGTCCAATTTCTCAGTCCCTGTTGTCTCAAGCATGTACAATATCTCATTCTCTGCTCTCTCAGACATTTACAAGCTCTGAGTCCCTGTGGTCTCAGACATGTCCACTGTCTCATTCAATGTTGTCTCAGGCATGTCCACTCCTCAGTCCCTGTTGTCTTAGACATGTCCACTGTCTGAATCCCTCTTTTGTCAGACATGTCCACTGTCTCAGTCCCTGTGGTCTCAGATATATCTACTGTCTCAGCCCCTTTTGTTTTCAGACATGTTGCCTGTCACAGTTCCCGTTGTCTCAGACATGACCATGCTCGTATTCGCAGTTGTATCAGACATGTCCGCTGTCTCAGTAGCTGTTGTCTCAGACATATCCCCTGTCTCAGTCCCTGTTGTCTCAGATATATCTACGGTCTCAATTTCTGTTGTTTTCACACATGTGGCCTGTCTCAGTTCCCGTTGTCTCAGACAAGAACAAACTCTTAATCACAGTTGTATCAGACATGTCCACTGTTTCATTCCCTGTTGTGTCAAACATGTACACTTTCTCAGTCCCTGTTGTTTCAGACATATGCACTGTGTCAAACCCTGTGGGCTCTGACATGTCCACTCTCTCAGTCCCTGTTGTCTCAGATGAATGCACTGTCTCAGTACCTGTTGGCTCAGATATGTCCACTGTCTCAGTCTCTGTCATTTCAGACAGGACTTGTCCACTGGCTAAGACATGTCAACTGTTTCAGGCTCTATTGTCTGAGACAGGTCCACTGTCTCAAACCCTGTTGACTCAGACTTGTCCACTCTCTCAGTACCTGTTGTCTCAGACATGTCCATGGTCTCAAAACCAATTCACTCATACGTGTCCACTGCCTCAGTCCCTTTTTTCTCAATCATGTTCACTGTCTCATTCACTGTTGTTTCACACTTGTCTACTGTCTCAGTCCCTGTTTTCTCAGCCATGTCCCCTGTCTCAGTCCCTCTTGTCTCAGACATGTCCAAAATCTAAGTACCTGTTATCTCAGACATGTCCACTGTCTCAGTCAGTGTTGTCTCAGACATATCCACTATCTCAGTCCATGTTGTCTCAGACAGTTCCACTGTCTCTGTCCCCGTTGTCTCAGGTTTGTACAAGGTCTCAGTTCCCATGGTCTCAGACATGTCCACTGTGTCAGTCCCTGTTGTCTCAGACATGTCCATGTTCTCAGTACCTGTTATCTCAGACATGTCCACAGTCTCAGTCCCAGTCGTTTCAGGCATTTCCAATGTCTCAGTACCTGTTGTCTCAGATATGTCCAAAGTCTCATTCCTGGTTGTCTCAGATATGTCCAGTGTCTGAGGCCCTGAAGTCTCAGACATTTCCAATGTCTGATTCCTGTTGTCTCAGATATGTCCACTATCTCAGTTCCAGTTGTCTCAGACATGTCCAAACTAACAGTCCCTGTTGTCTCAGACATGTCCACTGCTCAGTCCCATTGTCTAAGATATGTCAACAGTCTCAGTCCCTGTTACTTCAGATATATCTACTGCCTCAGGCCCTGTTGTTTCAGAAACGTAGCCTGTCTCAGTCCCCATTGTCTGAGATGTGTCCACACTCTAAGATCCTGTTGTCTCAGACATGGACACTGTCTCAGTCTTCGTTGTCTCAGACATGACCACGCTCTTAGTCACAGTTGTATGAGACCTGTCCATTGTCTCAGTCCCTGTTGTCTCAGACTTGTCCACTGTCTCAGTCCATTTTGGCTCAGATATGTACACTGTCTCAGTCACTGTTGTCTCAGACATGAACACGCACTTAGTCGCAGTTGTATCAGATATGTCCACTGTCTCGGTCCCTCTTGTCACAGACTTGTCCACTGTCTCATTACCTGTAGTCTCAGATATGTCCACTGTCTCAGTCACTGGTGTCTCAGACATGTCCACTGTCTCATTCCCTGTTGTCTCAGGTATATCCACTGTCTCATTCCCTGTTGTCTCAGATATATCCACTGTCTCAGTCACTGTTGTATCAGAAATTAAAATGCACTTAGTCACAATTGTAACAGACATGTCCACTGTCTCATTCCCTGTTGTCTCAGACTTGTCCACTGTCTCAGTTCCAGTTGTTTCAGATATATCCACTGTGTCAGTCCCTGTTGTCTCAGACATGTCAACTGTCTCAGTCCCTCTCACCTCAGATATATCCATTCTCTCAGTCCTACTTGTCTCAGATCTGTCCACTGTCTCAGTCCCTGTTTTCTCAGATGTGTCAACTGTCTCAGTTGCTGTCATCTCAGACAGGACTTGTCCACTGGCGAGGACATATCAACTGTTTCAGTCTCTATTGTCTCAGACAGGTCCACTGTCTAGAACCCTGTTGAATCAGACGTGTCCAGTATCTCAGTCCCTGTTGTCTCAAGCATGTAAAATATCTCATTCACTGCTGTCTCAGACATGTACAAGTTCTGAGTCCCTTGGGTTTCAGACATGTCCACTGTCTCAGTCGATGTTGTCTCTGACATGTCCAGTGTCTGAGTCACTGTTGTCTCAGACATGTGCACTGTCTCAGTCCTGTTGTCTCAGACATGTCCACTATCTCAGTCCCTGTTGTCTCAGATATATCTACTGTCTCAGTCCCTGTTATTTTCAGACATGTCGCCTGTTAAAGTCCCCATCATCTCAGACATGAACAGGCTCTTAGTCGCAGTTTTATCAGACATGTAAAATGTCTCAGTCCCTGTTGTCTCAGATATATCCACTGTCTCAGTTTCTGTTGTCTCAGATATATCTACTGTCTCCATCCCTGTTGTTTTCATACATGTGGCTTTCTCAGTCCCCAATGTCTCAGACATGAACACGCTCTTAGTCACAGTTGTATCAGACATGTGCACTCTCTAAGTCCCTCTTGTGTCTGACATGTCCACTGTCTCAGTCCCTGTTGTTTCAGACATATCCACTGTGTCAGTCCCTGTGGTCTTGAACATGTCCACTCTCTCAGTCCCTGTTGTCTCAGATATGTCCACTGTCTCAGTCCCTGTTGTCTCAGATGTGTCCACTGTCTCAGTCACTGTCGTCTCAGACAGGACTTGTCCACTGGCTAAGACATGTCAACTGTCTCAGTCGTTATTGTCTCAGAGAGGTCCACTATCTCAAACCCTGTTGACTCAGACTTTTCCACTGTCTCAGTCTCTGTTGTCTCAGACATGTCCACTTTCTCATTCCCTGCTCTTTCACACATGTCCAGGGTCTCAGTTCGTTTAGTCTCAGACATGTCCACTTTCTCAGTCCCTGTTCTCTCAGACTTGTCAAAAGTCCCGGTCCCGGTTGTCTCAGATTTGTCCAGTGTCTGAGTCCCTGCATTCTCAGACATTTCCAAAGTCTGATTGCCTGTTGTCTCAGACATGTCCACTGTCTCAGTCTCTGTTATCTCAGACATGTCCACTGTAACAGTCCCTGTTGTCTTAGATATGTCCACTGTGTCAGTCCCCATTATCTAAGACATGTCCACAGTCTCAGTCCCTGTTATTTCAGATATATCTACTGTCTCAGTCCCTGTCGTTTCAGAAATGTCACCTGTCCCAATCCCTGTTGTCTCAGACATGAACACACTCCAGTTGCATTTGTCTCAGACATGTCCAATGTCTCAGTCCCTGTTATCTCAGATATGTCCACTGTCTCAGTCCTTGTTGTCTCAGATCTGTCCACTGTCTCAGTCCCTATTCTCTCAGATGTGTCCACTGTCTCAGTTGCTGTCATCTCAGACAGGACATGTCCAATGGCGAAGACATGTCAACTGTCTCAGTCTCTTTTTTATCAGATTGGCCCACTGTATCGAAACGTGTTGACTCAGACGTGTCCACTGTCTCAGTATCTGTTCTCTCAGACATCTCCACTGTCTCAAACCCTGTTGTCTCAGACATGTCCACTGTCTCAGTCCCTGTTGTCTCAGACATGTCCACTGTCTCAGTCCTTGTTTCAGATATATCTACTCCCTCAGTCTATGTTGTTTCAGACATGTAGCCTGTCTCAGTGCCCAGTGTCTCAGACCTGAACACACTCTTAGTCATAGTTTTATAAGAGATGTCCCTGTTGTCTCAGACATGTCCAGTGTCTCAGTCCTGGTTCTCTCTGAAGTGTCCACTGTCTCAGTCCCTGTTGTCTCAATAAGGAAGGGGCTAGGGTCAGAGGACCCCAGAACGTGACCTCACCTTTATGACAGCAGTCCGAAAAGAACTCAGAATCCTGGTTACCAGCAACTACAGGCCAGTGGCAACCTGAAATACCTGAATTGTCTTTAAAGACTGGACTTAAGCAGGATGTTTCTTTGCTGCTTACGGCCTTCTGGAGGCTCAGGCCCCAGAAGACCGAGGAATCCAGTATTTGGAATCATCTGGAGATGCAGGCTGCACCCTCTAGCCAATCATATCTGTCCAATTTCTCACGAAGACACAAGTGACACTCGTCAGTACAAAGTAGAATGTTTGTGTTCCCCTGGATATACCCAGTTCATGAGTGTGTGTGTGTGTGTTTGTGTGTGTGTGTGTGAAATTCAACATGTCCACTGTCTCAGACATTTCCACTCTATCAATCTGTTGTCTTAGACATGTCCACTGTCAAGAAATCTGTTGACTCAGACGTGTCCACTGTCTCAGTCTCTGTTGTCTCAGACATGTCTACTGTCTCAAACCTGTTGTCTCAGACGTGTCCACTATCTCAGTCCCTGTAGTCTCAGACATGTCCACTGTCTTAGTCCCTGTTGTTTCACACATGCCCACTGTCTCAGTCCCTGTTGTTTCAGAAATGCCCATGGTCTCAGACCCTGTTTTCTCAGATATGTGTGTTGTCTCAGACATGTCCAATGTCTCAGTCCCTGTTGTCTCACGTGTGTCCAGTGTCTAAGTCCCTGTTGTCTCACGTGTGTCCAGTGTCTAAGTCCCTGTTGTCTCACGTGTGTCCAGTGTCTAAGTCCCTGTTGTCTCAGATATGACCACTGTCTCAGGCCCTGTTGTCTCAGACATGTCCATGGTCTCAGACCCTGTTGTTTCAGATATGTGGTTTGACTCAGATATGTCCATTGTCTTAGTCCATGTTGGTTCAGATATGTCCACTGTCTCAGTCCCTTTTGTCTCAGACATGTCCACTTTCTCATTCTCTGTTGTTTCACACTTGTCCACTGTCTCAATCCCTGTTGTCTCAGCCATGTCCTCTGTCTCAGTCCTAGTTTCCTCAGATATGTCCACTGTCTCAGTCAGTGTCCTCTCAGTCATATCCACAATCTCAGTCCCTGTCATCTCGAACATATCCACTGTCTCAGTCCCTATCATCTCTGACATGTACAAGGTCTCAGTTCCCATTTTCTCAGACATGTCTACTATGTCCCAGTTTTCTCATATATGTCCAGTGTCTGAGTCCCTGCAGTCTCAGACATTTCCAATGTCTCATTCCCTGATGTCTCAGACATGTCCAAGGTCTCAGTCCCTGTTGTATCAGACATGTCCACTGTCTCAGTACCTGTTGTCTCCAACGTGTCCACTGTCACAGTCCCTGTTGTTTTAGATATGTCCAATGTCTCAGTCCCTGTTGTCTAAAATGTGTCCACTGTCACAATCCCTGTTGTCTCAGACATGACCATTGTCTCAGTCCCAGTTGTTTCACACATGTCCACTTTCTCAGTCCCTGTTTTCTCAGACATGTCCATGATTTCAGACCCTGTTGTGTCAGATACGTGTGTTGTCTCACACATGTCCAATGCCACAGTCCCTGCTTCAGACATGTCCACTGTCTCAGTCGTTGTTGTGTCAGACATGTCCAATGTCTCAGTCCCTCTTGTGTCAGACATGTCCATTTTCTCAGTCCCTGTTGTTTCAGATATATCTAATGTCTCAGTCCCTGTTTCAGACATGTCACCTGCCTCAGTCCCCATTGTCTCAGACATGAAAACGCTCTTATTCCCAGTTGTATCAGACATGTCACCTGTCTCAGTCCCTGTTTTCCCAGACATGTCCACTGTCTCTGTCCCTGTTGTTTAAAATATATCCACTGTGTCAGTCCCTGTGGTCTCAGACATGTCCACTGTCTCAGTCCCTGTTGTCTCAGATATGTCCACAGTCTCAGTCCTGGTTGTCTCAGTTGTGTCCACTGTCTCAGGCCCTGTTGTCTCAGATGTGTGCACTGTCTCAGTCACTGTTATCACAGACAGGACTCGTCCACTTGCAAAGACATATCAACTGTCTCAGGTGCTATTGTCACAGACAGGTCCACTGTCTCGAAACCTGTTGACTGAGACGAGTCCAATGTCTCAGTCCCTGTTGTCTCAGACATGTCCATTTTCTCAGTCCCTGTTGTCTCAGACATGTCCTTGTCTCAGGCCCTGTTGTTTCAGATATATCTACTGTCTCAGTCCCTGTTGTTTCAGACATGTAGCCTGTCTCAGTCCCCTTTGTCTCAGACATGTCCACTGTCTCAGTCCATGTTGTCTCAGACATGTCCACTGTCTCAGTCCATGTTGTCTCAGACATGTCCACTGTCTCAGCCCCAGTTGTTTCAGATATATACACTGTGTCATTCCCTGTGGTCTCAGACATGTCCACTGCCTCAGTTCCTGTTTTTGGAGATATGTCCACTGTCTCAGTCCTGGTTCTATCAGATGTGTCCATTGTCTCAGTCCCTGCTTTCTCAGATTGGTCCACTGTCTCAGTTGCTGTCATCACAGACAGGACTTGTCCACTGGCGAAGACATGTCTACTGTCTCAGTCGCTATTGTCTCAGACAGGTCCACTGTCTCGAACACTTTTGACTCAGATGAGTCAACTGTCTCAGTCCCTGTTGTCTCTGACATGTCCACCGTCTCATTCCCTGTTGTTTCACACATGTCCACTGTCTCATTTCCTGTCGTCTCAGACATGTCCACTGTCTCAGTCCCTGTTCTCTCAGACATGTCCAAATTCTTTGTCCCGCTTGTCTCAGATATGCCTAGTGTCTGATTCCCTGTCGTCTAAGACATGTGCAAGGTACCAGTACCTGTTTTCTCAGACATGTCCACTGTCTCAGTCCCTCTTCTTTCAGATATATCTACTGTCTCATTCCCTATTTTTTCAGACATGTCACATGTCTGAGTCCCTATTGTCTTAGACGTGTCCATGCTCTAAGTCACTGATGTCTCAGACATGTCCAATGTCTCAGTCAATATTGTCCCTGACATGTCCACTGTCTCAGTCCCTGTTGTCTCATACATGACCACTGTCTTGCAAGTGTTTCACACATGTCCACTGTCTCAGTCCCTGTTGTCTTGGACATGTCAATGTTCTCCGACCCTGTTTTCTCAGATATGTGTGTTGTATCAGACAAGTCCACTGTCTGAGTGCCTGTTGTCTTAGACATGTCCAATGTATCAGTCCCTGTTGTCTCAGATATGTCCACTGTCTCAGTCCCCATTGTCTAAGACATCTACACAGTCTCAGTCCTTGTTATTTCAGATATTTCTACTGTCTCAGTCCCTGTTGTTTCAGAATTGTCACCTGTCTCAGATCCAGGTGTCTCAGATATGAACACGCTCTTAGTTGCATTTGTCTCAGACATGTCCACTCTCTCAGTCCCTGTTGTCTCAGAGATGTCCACTGTCTCAGTCCTCATTGTCACAGAGGTGTCCACTGTCTCAGTCCCTGTTCTCTCAGATATGTCCACTGTCTCACTCGCTGTCATCTGAGACAGGACATGTCCAATGGCAAAGACATGTCAACAGTCTCAGTCTGTTTTGTCTCAGACTGGTGCACTATAACGAAATGTGTTGACTCAGACGTGTCCACTATCTCAGTCTCTATTCTCTCAGACAAGTCCACTGTCTCAAACCCAGTTGTCTCAGATGTGTCCACTGTCTCAGTCCCTGTTGTCTCAGACATGTCCACTGTCTTAGTCCCTGTTGTCTCAGACATGTCCACTGTCTCAGTCCCTGTTGCTTCAGATATATCTACTCTCTCAGGCTATGTTGTTTCAGACATGTAGCCTGTCTCATTTCCCAATGTCTCGGACCTGAGCACACTCTTAGTCACAGTTGTATCAGACATGTCCACTGTCTCAGTCCTGGTTTTCTCAGACATATCACCTGTGTTACTCCCTGTAGTCTCAGTCATGTCCACTGTCTCAGTCCTGGTGGTCTCAGATCTGACCACTGTCTCAGTCACTTTTGTCTCAGTAAGGAAGAGGCTAGTGTCAGAGGACCCCAAGAAGTGACCTCACCTTCATGACATCATTCCCAAAAGACTCAACATCCTGGTTACCCGCAACTACTGGCCAGTGGCAACCTGAAACACATCAATTGTCTTTAAAGATTGGACTATTTGAGATCTCCTGAGCCCAGCGGCAGGAAGAGGGGGAGACAGGTAGGAACTGGGTGTCTTGGTGAGCTGATTGTTGATCCTTTGGTCCTGCTGTCTTTGGTTTGATTGGCCTTTGTGGCTGTGAGGTTGGAGTTATCCTCCCAGCTGGGATTAAAGGTGTGGTCTTTGGCTTGATTAGATCTAGTGGCTGTGGGGGCGGAGTTATCCTCCCAGCCGGTATTAAAGGCACGCTTGTGTGACTCTTGAGATTTGAGATCTCCTGAGCCCAGCGGCAGGTGCCGGGGCGCGGGCTGAAGAGCGCCCCCCCCCCCCCCCCGCCAACTGAGATTACGAAGAAGGATCTGAAGGAGGCAAGCAAAGCACGCCTTCAACACAGTGAAGAGGCATTCAGGACTCACATTGGAATACAGGCAAGGAGAAGCCCATATGCCAGGATCACGAAGAAGAAACTACACTGGAAAGGTGCAGGATAATCCCACGCCAAGCTTTACCAACCCTATGGATGACTCCTGCAGTGGGATCCCCCCGGGGATGCCCCAGGACACAGACATCAGAAACACAATTGGGAACATACTTAAAGAACTACAAGATCATAAAGAACAAATTAAAGAACTAAGAAAAGAGAATGAGGACCGAGAGAGAGAGAATGACAAGCTCCGGAAGGAAGTAGAAACACTGAAAAGATCCCATGCTGAAAAAGAAAAAGAAACCAACCAGCAAACAAAAGAGCTACAAAAAGAGATCGAGAAGCTCCAAAAAGAAATAGAAACACTAAAGAAATCAGAAGAGGAAATGAAAAAGGAAATCAAACACTCATCCATTCAAGAGGAAAGGAATGAAAAAAGCCTCAGAAGCAGAATGGAGGAAGCAGAACAAAGAATATCAGACCTGGAGGACAACACAGAACAACTAAAAACCTCAAGGAAAGATTATGAAAAATTTAAAAATACACAAAAATGGAACAACCAGGAGCTGTGGGACACTATGAAAAGATCAAACCTCCGCATCATAGGAATAGAGGAAGGAGAAGAATCCCAAGAGAAAGGTATTGATCAGATCTTCAACAGAATAATAGATGAAAACTTCCCCAAACTAAAAAAGGACAAACCAATACCAATACAAGAAGCACATAGAACTCCAAACAGACAAGATCAGAAAAGAAATTCTCCACGCCACATCATAGTTAAAATGCTGGACACCCAAAACAAAGAGAAAATTCTTAAAGCGACAAGAGAAAAACAACAAGTGACCTATAAGGGGAAACCTATCAGAATAACAACGGACTTCTCACAGCAAACGATGAAGGCAAGAAGAACCTGGAGCAAAGCATTCCCAGTGTTGAGGGACAATGGATGCCAGCCCAGGTTACTATACCCAGCAAAAATGTCAATCATAGTGGAAGGAGAGAGGAAAATCTTCCATGACATAAACAACTTGAAAGAATACATGTCCGGAAAACCAACCCTTCAGAGAATACTTGAAGCAATCCAAAGAACAGAAGAAAGGAGCAACCAACCCCAGGCAACTAGAAGGAGAAATCAATAAAAGCATAACTGCAGAAGTAGAAACCTAAATCAAAACCGCAGATGGATAATAAGGCAAAAGGAAGCAACACAAACCTATCAGTCATAACCTTAAATATTAATGGACTAAATTCCCCAATCAAAAGACATAGACTGGGAGACTGGATTAGGAAACAGAATCCATCGATATGCTGTCTGCAAGAAACACATCTTACCTTCAAGGACAGGCACCACCTTAAAGTGAAGGGATGGAAAAAAATATTCCAAGCAAATGGTACCAAAAAGAAAGCAGGTGTTGCTATTTTAATATCGGATAAAATAGACTTCAAAGTAAAAGAAATCAGAAGAGACAAAGAAGGCCATTACATTTTCATCAAAGGAACAATCCACCAAGAAGATTTCACAATTATGAATATATATGCCCCAAATTCTGGTGCACCAAACTTTATAAAGACAATTCTCCAGGACCACAAGTCACAGACTAACCCCAGCACACTCATAGTGGGAGATTTCAATACCCCACTGAGTCCTTTGGATAGGTCAACAGGACAAAAAATAAACAGAGAGACATCTGAACTGAACGATATGATACACCAAATGGACCTCATAGACCTCTACCGAACATTCCATCCTAATACCAGAGAATACACTTTCTACTCAGCACCCCACGGAACATTCTCCAAAATCGACCACATCCTGGGACACAGAAGAAACCTCTACAAATACAAAAAGATTGAAATAATTTCATGCATCCTGTCAGACCACAGTGCAATGAAGCTCAACATCAACACCAGGACAAGCCCTCCTGCCTACAAGAACACATGGAGACTAAACAACACACTCTTGAATAATGAATGGGTCAAGGAAGAGATAAAGAAAGAAATAAAAACATTCCTGGAACTGAATGACAATGACAATACAACACAACAAAACTTATGGGATACCTTAAAAGCAGTCCTAAGAGGGAAATTTATAGCCCTGGGTGCCTACATTAGAAAAACAGAAAGAGCACAAGTGAATGATCTAACACTACAGCTAAAAGCACTTGAGAGGCAACAACAGATGAACCCTAAACGCAACAGACAGGAAGAAATAACAAAAATCAGAGCAGAAATCAATGAAATAGAAACAAAGAAAACAATACAAAAAATCAATGAAGCCAAAAGTTGGTTCTTTGAAAGAATAAACAAGATAGACAGACCTCTAGCCCAGTTAACAAAAAGAAAGAAGGAACAACTCCAAATCAATACAATCTGTGATGAAAAGGGAAATATCACAACGGACAAGGAAAAGATCAAGAAAATTATATGGGAATATTACAAGAACCTATATTCTACCAAGTTTGAAAATCTAGAAGAAATGGATGAATATCTGAAATCTTGGGAATCACCAAAGCTTGGCCAAGAGGAGACCAGCAGCTTAAACAGACCCATAACATATGAAGAAATAGAGGATGTAGTAAGAAGCCTCCCAACTAAAAAAAGCCCAGGCCCAGACGGTTTCACAGCAGAATTCTATAAAACATTTCAAAAAGACCTACAACCATTATTTCTGAAACTGTTTAGAAGTATACAATCAGAGGGAATTCTCCCAAATTCCTTCTATGAAGCCAACATCACTCTATTACCAAAACCAGGCAAAGATCCAACTAAAAAGGAGAATTATAGACCCATCTCCCTCATGAACACAGATGCCAAAATTCTAAACAGAATACTGGCAAATCGCATACAGACCCACATCAAGAAGATCATCCATCATGACCAAGTTGGATTCATACCAGAGATGCAGGGATGGTTCAACATACGAAAATCAATAAACATCATCAAACACATAAACGGAATCAAAGACAAAAACCACACCATCATCTCAATTGATGCTGAAAAAGCCTTTGACAAAATCCAGCATCCCTTCATGCTTAAAGTCCTAGAAGGAATTGGATTGGAGGGATCATTCCTCAATGTAATCAAAGCCATATACAGGAAACCCACAGCCAATATCATCCTAAATGGGGAAATGACGGAAACATTCCCTTTAAAGGTAGGAACTCGGCAAGGCTGCCCCCTATCACCACTCCTCTTCAATATAGTGCTTGAAACACTTGCTAGAGCAATAAGGCAAGAAAAGGATATTAAAGGAGTACTAATTGGAAAAGAGGAAGTCAAACTATCCCTATTTGCTGATGATATGATTGTTTACTTAAGAGATGCAAAAAACTCCACCAGAAAACTCCTAGAAACGATTAACAGCTTCAGCAAAGTGGCAGGATACAAAATTAACCTTAGAAAATCAATGGCCTTTCTTTACACCAAGAACAAGCAACTGGAGAAAGAATTCAAAGAGACCTTCCCACTCACAATAGCCTCAAAAACAATAAGATACCTAGGAACAAACCTAACCAAAGACACCAAAGACCTCTACAACAAAAATTTTAAACCCTTAAAGAAAGAAATTGAAGAAGACCTCAGAAGATGGAAAAACCTCCCATGCTCATGGATTGGGAAAATTAACATTGTAAAAATGTCCATTTTACCAAAACTCTTGTATAGATTTAATGCAATCCCAATCAAAATCCCCAAGAGTTTCTTCACAGGCTTGGAAACAAAAGTTCTTAAATTCATTTGGAGAAACAAAAGACCCCGAATAGCCAAATCAATCCTGAGTGAAAAGAGCTACACAGGAGGGATCTCTATACCAGATTTTAAACTATACTACAGGGCTATAGTCATAAAAACAGCCTGGTACTGGCACAAAAACAGACCTGTTGACCAATGGAACAAAACCGAAGATCCAAATCTGAGCACATACAATTTCAGCCATCTCATATTTGACAAGGGGGCCAAGAAACCACAATGGAGAAAAGACAGCATCTTCAGCAAGTGGTGTTGGCAAAACTGGATCACCACTTGTAGAAGAATGAAATTAAACCCCTACCTCTCACCCTGTACAAAAGTCAACTCCAGATGGATTAAAGACCTCAACGTGAAACCCCAAACTCTGAAGGTGATAGAAGAAAAAGTTGGCAGCAGACTACAAGACATAGGCGTAGGAAAAGACTTCCTAAATCAGACAGCAGCTGCACAAGAATTAAGGTCGACAATTGACAAATGGGACCTCATCAAACTCAAAAGCTTCTGTACATCAAAAGAAACAATCAAGGAAGTGAAGAGAAATCCCACAGAGTGGGAGGAAACCTTCACTGCAGATACATCTGACAAAGCATTGATTTCCAGAATATATAAACTACTCAAAAAACAAAGAAAAAAGAAAACAAATGACCCGCTCAATAGATGGAGCAAAGAACTGAACAGAGACTTCACAAGCGAGGAATTAGAGATGTCTGAGAAACACCTCAAGAACTGCTCAACATCACTAATCATTAAGGAAATGCAAATGAAAACCACTTTAAGATATCATCTTACTCCAATAAGACTGGCTAGGATCAAGAAAACAAATGATACCAAGTGCTGGAGAGGTTGTGGGGAAAGGGGAACACTCATCCACTGCTGGTGGGAATGTAAACTTGTACAGCCACTATGGAAAGCAGTGTGGAGAACCCTTGGAAGACTTGGAATGAACTTGCCACCCGACCCAGCCATACCACTCCTGGGCATGTACCCTCAAGACTTACGCCACCACAGAGATACATGCACGGCCATGTTTATTGCAGCTCTCTTCACAATAGCAAGGAGCTGGAACCAACCTAAATGCCCCTCAACTGACGAGTGGATAGAGAAAATGTGGTACATCTACACAATGGAATTCTATGCAGCAGTAAAGAAAGACGACATCACGAGCTTTGCAGGAAAATGGCTGGAGCTAGAGGACATCATGCTGAGTGAAGTAACACAGTCCCAGAAAAACAAACGATGCATGGTATCACTCATCTGTGGATGCTAGTGCCAATTACCCAGTTGTAAGTATTTCTTGTGTAGGGCCCCCTGAGCTTTTGTACAAAGCAGTTGGGCATAATGCATTTTGGAAACAACAACAACAGAAAATACTGCATCAAAGAACTGACTGAAACAGTGAACTTCTGCTCAAAACAGTCAACTTCCCCATGGAAAATATTGAGAAAGACTAAGAGATGGAAAGCATGTTTGGCAGAATGCACGAGCTCTGGTGGGCTGGGGGAATGAGCGGGAACATGGGTCTAGATTTGTTAAAAATAAATAAATAAATTTATGTGAAAAAAATAAAGATTGGACTAAGCAGGATGTTTCTTTGCTGCTTACGGCCTTCTGGAGGCTCAGGCCCCAGAAGATCCAGGAATCCAGTGTTCACAAACTTCTGGAGATGCAGGCTTTAACCTCTAGCCAATCATATCTGGCCATTTTAAAAGGAAGACACACAAGTGACTCTGGTCAGTACGAAGCAGAATGTATGTGATCCCCCTGATATAAGCAGTTCATGAGTGTGTGTGTGTGTGTGTGTGTGTGTGTGTGTGTGTGAAAGTCAACATGTACACTGTCTCAGACATGTCAACTCTATCAATTTCTTGTCTTAGACATGTCCACTGTCTTGAAACGTGTTGACTCAGACGTGTCCACTGTCTCAGTCTCTGTTGTCTCAGACATGTCTACTGTCTCAAACCCTGTTGTTTCACACATGTCCACGGTCTCAGTCCCTGTTGTCTCAGCCATGTCCCCTGACTCAGTCCCTGTTTTCTCAGACATATCCACTGTCTCAGTCAGTGTTCTCTCAGACATATCCACAATCTCATTCCCTGTTGTCTCAAACATGTCCACTTTCTCAGTCCCCGTTATCTCAAACATGTACAAGGTCCCAGTTCCCGTTGTCTCAGACATGTCCACTGTGTCCCGGTTTTCTCAGATATATCCAGTGTCTGAATCCCTGCAGTTTCAAACATTTCCAATGTCTGATTCCCTGATGTCTCAGACATGTCCAAGGTCTCAGTCCCTGTTGTTTCAGACATGACCAGTGTCTCAGTCCCTGTTGTCTCCAACGTGTCCACTGTCACAATCCCTGGTGTCTCAGAGATGACGACTGTCTCAGTCACAGTGGTTTCCTACATGTCCACTTTCTCAGTCTCTCTTTTCTCAGACATGTCCATGGTGTCAGACCCTGTTGTGTCAGATACGTGTGTTGTCTCAGACATGTCCACTGCCTCAGTCCCTGTTGTTTCAGACATGTCCACTGTCTCAGTCGCTGTTGTGTCAGACATGTCCAAAGTCTCAGTCCCTGTTTTGTCAGACATGTCCATTTTCTCAGTCCCTGTTGTTTCAGATACATCTAATGTCTCAGTCCCTGTTGTTTCCGACATGTCACCTGCCTCAGTCCCCATTGTCTCAGACATGAACATGCTCTTAGTCCCAGTTGTATCAGACATGTCACCTGTCTCAGTCCCTGTTGTCCCAGACATGTCCACTGTCTCTGTCCCTGTTGTTTGAGATACATCCACTGTGTCAGTCCCTGTGGTCTCAGACATGTCATGGTCTCAGTTCCTGTTGTCTCAGATATGTACACAGTCTCAGTCCTGGTTGTCTCAGTTGTGTCCACTGTCTCAGGCCCTGTTGTCACAGATGTGTCCACTGTCTCATTCACTGTCATCACAGACAGGACTCGTCCAGTTGCAAAGATATGTCAACTGTCTCAGGCGCTATTGTCTCAGACAGGTCCACTGTCTTGAACCCTGTTGACTGAAACGAGTCCAATGTCTCAGTCCCTGTTGTCTCAGACATGTCAATTGTCTCAGTCCTGGTTGTCTCTGGTATGTCCAGTGTCTGAGTCCCTGTAGTCTCAGACAGGTCGAATGTCTGATTCCCTGTTTTCTCAGACATGTCCAAGTTATCAGTACCTGTTGTCTCAGACATGCCCACTGTCTCAAACCCTCTTGTTTCAGATATATCTACTGTCTCAGTCCCTATTTTTTCAGACATGTCACCTGTCTGATCCCCATTGTCTTAGATGTATCCATGCTCTAAGTTGCTGTTGTCTCAGACATGTCCACTGTCTCAGTCCCTGTTGTCTCTGACGTGTCCAGTGTCTCAGTCCCTGTTGTCTCATACATGACCACTGTCTCAGTCACAGTTGTTTCATACATGTCCACTGTCTCAATCCCTGTTGTCTCTAACGTGTCAGTGGTCTCAGACCCTGTTTTCTCAGATATATGTGCTGTATCAGACATGTCCACTGTATCAGTCCCTGTTGTCTCAGACATGTCCACAATCTTAGTCCCTGTTTTTTTATATATATCTACAGACTCAGTCCCTGTTCATTTAGAAATGTTGCCTGTCTTATTCCCCTTTGTCTCAGACATGAACACGCTCTTAGTCTCTGTTGTCTCTGACATGTCCACAATCGCAGTCCCTGATGTCTCAGATGTGTCCACTGTCTCACTCACTGTCATCTCAGTCAGGACTTGTAAACTGGTGTAGACTTGTCCACTTTCTCAGTCTCTATTGTCTCAGTCTTGTCCGTGGTCTCGAATCATGTTGAGACAGACGTGTCTACTGTCTCAGTCCCTGTTGTCTGAGACTTGTCCACTGTCTCAGTCTCCATTGTTTCAGAAATATCCAATCTGTCAGACCCTGTTGTCTCAGACATGTCCACTGTTTCAGTCCCTGTTGTCACAGATATGTTCACTGTCTCAATCCTGGTTGTCTCAGATGTGTGCACTGTCTCAATACCTGTTGTTTCAAATGTGTCCACAGTCTCAGTCGCTGTCATCTCAGACAAGACATGTCAATTGGCGAAGACATGTCAACTTTCTCAGTCTCTATTGTCTCAGACTGGTCCACTGTCTCAAAACGTGTTGACCCAGACGTGTCCAATGTCTCAGTCCCCATTGATTCAGACAGGTCCACTGTCTCTTTCTCTTGTTTCACACATGTTCACTGTCTCAGTGCCTGTTGTCTCAGATGTATCTACTGTCTCAGTTACTGTTGTCTCAGATGTGTGCACTGTCTCAGTCCCTGTCAGCTCAGACAGGACTTGTCCACTGGCGAAGACATATCAACTGTCTCAGTCTCTATTGTCTCAGACTGGTCCACTGTCTCGAACCGTGTTGACACAGATGTGCCCACTGTCTCAGTTCCCGTTGTCTCAGACATCAACACGCTCTTATTCATAGATGTATCAGACATGTCCACTGTCTCAGTCGCTGCTGTCTCAGACTTGTCAACTCTCTCAGTCCCTGTTGTCTCAGATATCTCCACTGTCTCAGTCACCATTGTCTCAGATATATCTACTGTCTCTGTCCCTGTTGTTTTCAGACATGTTGCCTGTCACAGTCCCCGTTTTCTCAAATATGAACATGCTCTTATTCGCAGTGTATCAGACATGTCCACTGTCTCAGTGCCAGTTTTCTCAGACATGTGCACTGTCTCAGTACCTGTTATTTCAGACATATCCACTGTGTCAGTCGTGTTGTCTCAGACATATTCCACTTTCTCAGTCCCTGTTGTCGCAGATATGTCCACTGTCTCAGTTCTGGTTGTCACAAATATGTCCACTGTCTCAGTCCCTGTTCTCTCAGATGTGTCCACTGTCTCAGTCGCAGTCATATGAGACAGGACTTGTCCACTGGCTAAGACATGTCAACCGTCTCAGCCTCTATAGTTTCAGACTGGTCCACTGTCTCAAACCCTGTTGACTCAGACTTGTCCACTATCTCAGTCCCTGTTGTTTCAGACATGTCCATTTTCTCATTCCCTGTTCTTTCACACTTGTCCACTGTCTCAGTGCCTGTTGTCCTGGTCATGTCCACTGTTTCAGTCCCTGTTTCCTCAGACATGCCCATGGTCTCAAACCCTATTGTCTCAGACGTGTCCATGGTCTCAGTCCCTTTTGTCTCAGATATGTCCACTGTCTCATTCCCTGCTGTTTCACACTTGTCCACTGTCTCAGTAACTGTTGTCTCAGCCATGTAGCCTGTCTCAGTACCTGATGTCTCAGACATGTCCACTGTCTCAGTCAATGTTGTCTCAGACATATCCACTATCTCAGACCCTGTTGTCTCAGACATGTACAAAGTCTCAGACATGTCCACTGTCTCAGTCCTTTTTGTCTCAGACATGTCTAGGGTTTCAGTACCTGTTGTCTCAGACATGTCCACTGTCTCAGTCAGTGTTGTCTCAGACATAACCACTATCTCAGTCCCTGTTGTCTCAGACATGTCCACTGTATCAGTCCCTGTTATCTCAGACATGTACAAAGTCTCAGACATGTCCACTGTGTCAGTCCCTGTTGTCTCAGACATGTTCACGCTCTCAGTACCTGTTGTCTCAGATATGTCCACTGTCTCAGTCCTGGTTGTCTAAGATATGTCCAGTGTCTGAGTCCCTGCAGTCTCAGACATTTCCAAGGTCTGATTCACTGTTGTCTCAGACATATCCAACGTCTCAGTCCCTGTTGTATCAGACATGTGCACTGTCTCAGTCCCTGTTGCCTCTAACGTGTCCACAGTCTAGTCCCTGTTGTCTCATACGTTACCACAGTCCCAGTCCCAGTTGTCTCACACATGTCCACTTTCTCAGTTCCTGTTTTCTCAGACATGTCCATGGTCTCAGACCCTGTTGTCTCAGACATGTCCACTGCCTCAGTCCCTGTTGTTTCAAAAATGTCCACTGTCTCAGTCTCTGTTGTGTCAGACATGTCCAATGTCTCAGTCCCTGTTGTGTCAGATATGTACATTGTCTCAGTCCCTGTTTTTTCAGATATATCTAATGTCTCAGTCCTTGTTGTTTCAGACATGTCACCTGTCTCAGACCACATTGTCTCAGACACGAATATGCTCTTAGTCGCAGTTGTCTCAGACATGTCCACTGTCTTAGTCCCTGTTCTGTCAGGCATGTACACTGTCTCAGTCCCTGTTGTTTAAGATATATGTTACTGTGTCAGTCCCTGTGTTCTCAGACATGTCCTATGTCTCAGTCCCTGTTGTTTCAGATATATCTACTGTCTCAGTCACTGTTGTTTCAGAAATGTCACCTGTCTCAGTCCCCGTTGTCTCAGACATGAACGCGCTCGTAGTCTCAGTTGTCTCAGACATGTCCAGTGTCTGAATCCCTGCAGTCTCAGACATGTCAAATGAATGATTCCCTGTTGTCTCAGACATGTCCATATCACAGTACCTGTTATCTCTGATTGTCCACTGTCTCAATCATGGTTGTCTCAGATGTGTCGACTTTCACAATTGCTGTCATCTCAGACAGGACTTGTCCTCTGTTGAAGACATGTCAAATGTCTCAGTCTCTATTGTCTCAGACAGATCCACTGTCTAGAATCTTGTTAACTCAGACAGGTCCACTGTCTCAGTTCCTGTTGTCTCATATATGTCCATGGTCTCAGACCCTGTTGTTTCACACATGTTCACTGTCTTAGTGCCTGTTGTCTCAGACATGTATACTGTCTCAGTCCCTGTTGTCTCCTACATGTCCACTGTCTCAGTCCCTATTGTCTCATACATGACCACTGTCTCAGTCCCAGGCGTTTCACACATGTCCATTGTCTCAGTCCCTGTTGTCTCAGACATGTCCATCGTCTCAGATGCTGTGGTCACAGATATTTGTGTTGTCTCAGACATGTCCACTGTCTCAGTCCCTGTTGTCTCAGACATATCCACTGTATCAGTCCCTGTTGTCTCAAAAATGTCCAGTGTCTCAGTACCCGTTGTGTAATACATGTCCACAGTCTCTCAGTCCCTGTTTTTCCAGATATATCTACTGACTCAGTCCCTCTTGTTTCAGACATGTCACCTGTCTCAGTCCCCATTGTCTCAGACATAAACACACTCTTAGTTGCAGTTGTATCAGACATGTCCACAGTCTCAATCCCTGTTATCTCCGACATGTGCAAGGTCTCAGTTCCCATTGTCTCAGACATGTCCACTATGTCAGTCCCTGTTTTCTCAGACATGTCCACGGTCTCAGTACCTGTTGTCTCAGACATGTCCACTGTCTCACTCCCTGTTGTCTCAGACATGTCCACTGTATCAGTCCCTGTTGTCTCAAATATGCCCACTGTCTCAGTACCCGTTGTGTAAGACATGCCCACAGTCTCAGTCCCTGTTTTTTCAGATATATCTACTGTCTCAGTCCCTGTCATTTCAGAAATGTCGCCTGTCTGTCTCCGTTGTCGCAGACATGAACATGCTCTTAGTCTCAGTTGTCTCAGACATGTCCACTGTTTCAGTTGCTGTTGTCTGAGACATGTCCCCTGACTCAGTCCCTGTTGTTTCAGACATATCCTCTGCGTCATTCTCTCTTGTCTCACACATGTCAACTATCTCACTCCCTGTTGTCTCAGATATGTGAACTGTCTCCATCCTGGTTGTCTCAGATGTGTCCACTGTGTCAGTCACTATCATCTCAGACAGGACTTTTCCACTGGCTAAGACATGTCAACTGTCTCAGGTTCCATTGTCTCAAACAGGTCCATTATCTCGAACCTTGTTGACTTAGACGTTTCCACTGTCTCAGTTCCTCTTGTCTCAGACATGTCTATGGACATGTCTCATTCACTATTGTTTCACACTTGTCCACTGTCTCAGTGCCTGTTGTCCCAGCCATGTACACGTTCTCAGTCCCTGTTGTCTCAGATGTGTCCATGGTCTCAAACCCTGTTGACTCAAACATGTCCACTGTCTCAGTCCCTTTTGTCTCAGACATGTCCACTGTCTCATTCCCTGTTGTTTCACATTTGTCCACTGTCTCAGTCCCTGTTGTCTCAGGACATGTCCATGGTCTCAGACCCTGTGGTCACAGATATGTTTGTTTTCTCAGACATGTCCACTGTCTCAGTTCTTGTTCTTTCAGGTATGTCCACTGACTCAATCTCTGTTGTCTCAACCATGTACACTTTCTCAGTCCTTGTGTCTCAGACATGTCTACTTTCTCAGTCCCTGTTGATTCAGATATATCTGCTGTCTCAGTCCCTGTTGTTTCAGACCTGTAGCCAGTCTCAGTCCTCGTTGTCTCAGATATGTGCAAAGTCTCAGTACCGGTTGACTCAGACATATCCACTGTGGCAGTCCCTGTTGTCTCAGACATGTCCAGTGTCTCAGTCCCAGTTGGTTCAGACATATCCACTGTGTCAGTCCCTGTTGACTCAGACATGTCCACTGTCTCAGTCCCTGTTGTCTCACATACCTCCACTGTCTCAGTCACTGTTGTCTCAGATGTGTCCACTGTCTCAGTCGCTGTCATCTCACACTGGACTTGTCCACTGGCAAAGATATGTCAACTGTCTCAGTCTCTACTGTCTCAGACAGGTCCACAGTCTAGAAACCTGATGTCTCAGACATGACCACTCTCTCAGTCTCAGTTGTTTCACACATGTCCACTGTCTCATCTCTGTTGTCTCTGACATGTCGATTTTCTCAGACACTGTTTCTTCAGATATGTGTGTTGTCTCAGACATGTCCTGTGTTTCAGTCCTTGTTGTCTCAGACATGTCCACTGTCTCAGTCCCTGTTTTTTCCGATGGGAACTGTCTGTGTCCTAGTATATCTCAGATGTGTCCACTGCCCAGGCCCTGTTGTCTCAGATTTGTCCATTGCCTCAGTTGCTGTCCTCACAGACAGGACTTGTCCACTGGTGAAGGTATATCAACGGTCTCAGTCATTATTTTCTCAGACAGGTCCACTGTCTCGACACAGTGTCTTGACACAGACGAATACACCGTCTCAGTCCCTGTTGTCTCAAACATGTCCGCTGTCTCATTCCTGTTGTTTCACACACATCCACTATCTCAGTGCCTGTTGTTTCAGATATGTCCAGTGTCTCAGTCCCTATTCTCTATGACATGTCCAAAGTCTCAGTCTCAGTTGTCTCAGTTATGTCCAGTGTCTGAGTCCCTGCAGTCACAGACAGGTCCAATGTGTGATTCCCTGTTGTCTCAGACATTTCCAAGGTCTCAGTACCTGTTGTATCAGACACATCCACTCTCTCAGTCCCTGTTGTCTCAGATATATCTACTGTTTCTGTCCCTGTTGTTTCAGAAATGTTGCCTATCTCCGTTCCCATTGTCTCAGACATGAAGACACACTTAGTCGCACTTGTCTCATACATATCCACTGTCTCAGTCCCTGTTGTTTCAGATATGTCCACTGTCTCAGTCCCTGTTGTTTCAGATATGTCCACTCTCTCAGCCCCTGTTATCTCAGATGTGTCCACTGTCTCAGTCGCTGTCGTCTCAGACAGTACTTGTCCACGGGCTAAGACATATCGACAGTCTCAGCATCTATTGTCTCAGACAGGTCCACTGTCTCTAACCCTGTTGACTCAGACTTGTCAACTGTCTCAGTCCCTTTTGTCTCAGACATGTCCACTGTCTCATTCCCTGTTGTTTCACACTTGTCCACTGTCTCAGTCCCTGTTCCCTCAGCCATTTTCCCTGTCTCAGTCCCTATTGTCTTAGACATGTCCAATATCTAAATCCCTGTTGTCTTTGACATGTCCAATATCTAAATCCCTGTTTTCTTAGACATATCCACTCTCTCAGTCAGTGTCATCTCAGACATATCCGCTATCTCAGTCTCTGTTGTCTCAGACATGTCCACTGTCTCAGTCCCTGTTATCTTAGACATGTACAAGGTCTCAGTTCCCGTTTTCTCAGACATGTCCACTGTGTCAGTGCCTGTTGTCTCAGACATGTCCATGGTCTCAGTACCTGTTGTCTCAGACATGTCCAAACTCTCATTCCCAGTTGTCTCAGATATGTCGTTTCTTAATCCCTGCAGTCTCAGATATTTCCCATGACTGATTCCCTGTTGTCTGAGACAAGTCCACTGTCTCAGTCCCTGATGTCTCAGATATTTCCACTATCTAAGTCCCTGTTGTCTCAGATGTGTCTACTGTCTCAGTCACTGTCCTCTCTGACAGGACTTGTCCACAGGCAAAGACATATCAACTGTCTCAGCATCTATTGTCTCAGACAGGTCCACTGTCTAGTATGCTGTTGACTCACACCTGTCTATTGTCTCAGTCCCTGTTGTCTCAGACATGTCCACATTCTCATTCCCTGTTGTTTCACATATTTCCACTGTCTCAGTCCATGTTTTTTCACAACATATCCACTGTATCAATCCCTATTGTCTCATACAAGACATGTCCACTGTCTCATTCCCTGTTGTTTCAGACATGTCCACTGTGTGAGTCCCCGTTATCTCTGATATGTCAAATGTCATTATCTCTTTGCTCAGACATGTCCACAGACTTAGTCACTGTTGTCTCAGACATGTCCACTGTCTCAGTCAATGTTGTTTCAGACATGTCCACTGACTCATTCCCTGTTGTGTCACACATGTCCACTGTCTTAGGACCTGTTGTCTCAGACATGTCCATTGTCTCAGTCCTTATTGTTTCAGATATATCTACTGTCTCATTCCCTTTTGTTTCAGACATGTCACCTGTCTCAGTCCCTGTTGTCTCAGACATGAACACTCTCTTATTTGCAGTTGTATCAGACATGTCCACAGTCTCAGTCACTGTTATCTCAACATGTACAAGGTCTCAGTTCCCGTTNTGTCAACTCTCTCAGTCCCTGTTGTCTCAGATATCTCCACTGTCTCAGTCACCATTGTCTCAGATATATCTACTGTCTCTGTCCCTGTTGTTTTCAGACATGTTGCCTGTCACAGTCCCCGTTTTCTCAAATATGAACATGCTCTTATTCGCAGTGTATCAGACATGTCCACTGTCTCAGTGCCAGTTTTCTCAGACATGTGCACTGTCTCAGTACCTGTTATTTCAGACATATCCACTGTGTCAGTCGTGTTGTCTCAGACATATTCCACTTTCTCAGTCCCTGTTGTCGCAGATATGTCCACTGTCTCAGTTCTGGTTGTCACAAATATGTCCACTGTCTCAGTCCCTGTTCTCTCAGATGTGTCCACTGTCTCAGTCGCAGTCATATGAGACAGGACTTGTCCACTGGCTAAGACATGTCAACCGTCTCAGCCTCTATAGTTTCAGACTGGTCCACTGTCTCAAACCCTGTTGACTCAGACTTGTCCACTATCTCAGTCCCTGTTGTTTCAGACATGTCCATTTTCTCATTCCCTGTTCTTTCACACTTGTCCACTGTCTCAGTGCCTGTTGTCCTGGTCATGTCCACTGTTTCAGTCCCTGTTTCCTCAGACATGCCCATGGTCTCAAACCCTATTGTCTCAGACGTGTCCATGGTCTCAGTCCCTTTTGTCTCAGATATGTCCACTGTCTCATTCCCTGCTGTTTCACACTTGTCCACTGTCTCAGTAACTGTTGTCTCAGCCATGTAGCCTGTCTCAGTACCTGATGTCTCAGACATGTCCACTGTCTCAGTCAATGTTGTCTCAGACATATCCACTATCTCAGACCCTGTTGTCTCAGACATGTACAAAGTCTCAGACATGTCCACTGTCTCAGTCCTTTTTGTCTCAGACATGTCTAGGGTTTCAGTACCTGTTGTCTCAGACATGTCCACTGTCTCAGTCAGTGTTGTCTCAGACATAACCACTATCTCAGTCCCTGTTGTCTCAGACATGTCCACTGTATCAGTCCCTGTTATCTCAGACATGTACAAAGTCTCAGACATGTCCACTGTGTCAGTCCCTGTTGTCTCAGACATGTTCACGCTCTCAGTACCTGTTGTCTCAGATATGTCCACTGTCTCAGTCCTGGTTGTCTAAGATATGTCCAGTGTCTGAGTCCCTGCAGTCTCAGACATTTCCAAGGTCTGATTCACTGTTGTCTCAGACATATCCAACGTCTCAGTCCCTGTTGTATCAGACATGTGCACTGTCTCAGTCCCTGTTGCCTCTAACGTGTCCACAGTCTAGTCCCTGTTGTCTCATACGTTACCACAGTCCCAGTCCCAGTTGTCTCACACATGTCCACTTTCTCAGTTCCTGTTTTCTCAGACATGTCCATGGTCTCAGACCCTGTTGTCTCAGACATGTCCACTGCCTCAGTCCCTGTTGTTTCAAAAATGTCCACTGTCTCAGTCTCTGTTGTGTCAGACATGTCCAATGTCTCAGTCCCTGTTGTGTCAGATATGTACATTGTCTCAGTCCCTGTTTTTTCAGATATATCTAATGTCTCAGTCCTTGTTGTTTCAGACATGTCACCTGTCTCAGACCACATTGTCTCAGACACGAATATGCTCTTAGTCGCAGTTGTCTCAGACATGTCCACTGTCTTAGTCCCTGTTCTGTCAGGCATGTACACTGTCTCAGTCCCTGTTGTTTAAGATATATGTTACTGTGTCAGTCCCTGTGTTCTCAGACATGTCCTATGTCTCAGTCCCTGTTGTTTCAGATATATCTACTGTCTCAGTCACTGTTGTTTCAGAAATGTCACCTGTCTCAGTCCCCGTTGTCTCAGACATGAACGCGCTCGTAGTCTCAGTTGTCTCAGACATGTCCAGTGTCTGAATCCCTGCAGTCTCAGACATGTCAAATGAATGATTCCCTGTTGTCTCAGACATGTCCATATCACAGTACCTGTTATCTCTGATTGTCCACTGTCTCAATCATGGTTGTCTCAGATGTGTCGACTTTCACAATTGCTGTCATCTCAGACAGGACTTGTCCTCTGTTGAAGACATGTCAAATGTCTCAGTCTCTATTGTCTCAGACAGATCCACTGTCTAGAATCTTGTTAACTCAGACAGGTCCACTGTCTCAGTTCCTGTTGTCTCATATATGTCCATGGTCTCAGACCCTGTTGTTTCACACATGTTCACTGTCTTAGTGCCTGTTGTCTCAGACATGTATACTGTCTCAGTCCCTGTTGTCTCCTACATGTCCACTGTCTCAGTCCCTATTGTCTCATACATGACCACTGTCTCAGTCCCAGGCGTTTCACACATGTCCATTGTCTCAGTCCCTGTTGTCTCAGACATGTCCATCGTCTCAGATGCTGTGGTCACAGATATTTGTGTTGTCTCAGACATGTCCACTGTCTCAGTCCCTGTTGTCTCAGACATATCCACTGTATCAGTCCCTGTTGTCTCAAAAATGTCCAGTGTCTCAGTACCCGTTGTGTAATACATGTCCACAGTCTCTCAGTCCCTGTTTTTCCAGATATATCTACTGACTCAGTCCCTCTTGTTTCAGACATGTCACCTGTCTCAGTCCCCATTGTCTCAGACATAAACACACTCTTAGTTGCAGTTGTATCAGACATGTCCACAGTCTCAATCCCTGTTATCTCCGACATGTGCAAGGTCTCAGTTCCCATTGTCTCAGACATGTCCACTATGTCAGTCCCTGTTTTCTCAGACATGTCCACGGTCTCAGTACCTGTTGTCTCAGACATGTCCACTGTCTCACTCCCTGTTGTCTCAGACATGTCCACTGTATCAGTCCCTGTTGTCTCAAATATGCCCACTGTCTCAGTACCCGTTGTGTAAGACATGCCCACAGTCTCAGTCCCTGTTTTTTCAGATATATCTACTGTCTCAGTCCCTGTCATTTCAGAAATGTCGCCTGTCTGTCTCCGTTGTCGCAGACATGAACATGCTCTTAGTCTCAGTTGTCTCAGACATGTCCACTGTTTCAGTTGCTGTTGTCTGAGACATGTCCCCTGACTCAGTCCCTGTTGTTTCAGACATATCCTCTGCGTCATTCTCTCTTGTCTCACACATGTCAACTATCTCACTCCCTGTTGTCTCAGATATGTGAACTGTCTCCATCCTGGTTGTCTCAGATGTGTCCACTGTGTCAGTCACTATCATCTCAGACAGGACTTTTCCACTGGCTAAGACATGTCAACTGTCTCAGGTTCCATTGTCTCAAACAGGTCCATTATCTCGAACCTTGTTGACTTAGACGTTTCCACTGTCTCAGTTCCTCTTGTCTCAGACATGTCTATGGACATGTCTCATTCACTATTGTTTCACACTTGTCCACTGTCTCAGTGCCTGTTGTCCCAGCCATGTACACGTTCTCAGTCCCTGTTGTCTCAGATGTGTCCATGGTCTCAAACCCTGTTGACTCAAACATGTCCACTGTCTCAGTCCCTTTTGTCTCAGACATGTCCACTGTCTCATTCCCTGTTGTTTCACATTTGTCCACTGTCTCAGTCCCTGTTGTCTCAGGACATGTCCATGGTCTCAGACCCTGTGGTCACAGATATGTTTGTTTTCTCAGACATGTCCACTGTCTCAGTTCTTGTTCTTTCAGGTATGTCCACTGACTCAATCTCTGTTGTCTCAACCATGTACACTTTCTCAGTCCTTGTGTCTCAGACATGTCTACTTTCTCAGTCCCTGTTGATTCAGATATATCTGCTGTCTCAGTCCCTGTTGTTTCAGACCTGTAGCCAGTCTCAGTCCTCGTTGTCTCAGATATGTGCAAAGTCTCAGTACCGGTTGACTCAGACATATCCACTGTGGCAGTCCCTGTTGTCTCAGACATGTCCAGTGTCTCAGTCCCAGTTGGTTCAGACATATCCACTGTGTCAGTCCCTGTTGACTCAGACATGTCCACTGTCTCAGTCCCTGTTGTCTCACATACCTCCACTGTCTCAGTCACTGTTGTCTCAGATGTGTCCACTGTCTCAGTCGCTGTCATCTCACACTGGACTTGTCCACTGGCAAAGATATGTCAACTGTCTCAGTCTCTACTGTCTCAGACAGGTCCACAGTCTAGAAACCTGATGTCTCAGACATGACCACTCTCTCAGTCTCAGTTGTTTCACACATGTCCACTGTCTCATCTCTGTTGTCTCTGACATGTCGATTTTCTCAGACACTGTTTCTTCAGATATGTGTGTTGTCTCAGACATGTCCTGTGTTTCAGTCCTTGTTGTCTCAGACATGTCCACTGTCTCAGTCCCTGTTTTTTCCGATGGGAACTGTCTGTGTCCTAGTATATCTCAGATGTGTCCACTGCCCAGGCCCTGTTGTCTCAGATTTGTCCATTGCCTCAGTTGCTGTCCTCACAGACAGGACTTGTCCACTGGTGAAGGTATATCAACGGTCTCAGTCATTATTTTCTCAGACAGGTCCACTGTCTCGACACAGTGTCTTGACACAGACGAATACACCGTCTCAGTCCCTGTTGTCTCAAACATGTCCGCTGTCTCATTCCTGTTGTTTCACACACATCCACTATCTCAGTGCCTGTTGTTTCAGATATGTCCAGTGTCTCAGTCCCTATTCTCTATGACATGTCCAAAGTCTCAGTCTCAGTTGTCTCAGTTATGTCCAGTGTCTGAGTCCCTGCAGTCACAGACAGGT
Organism: Rhizomys pruinosus; assembly: GCA_009823505.1. Taxonomy (NCBI): domain Eukaryota; kingdom Metazoa; phylum Chordata; class Mammalia; order Rodentia; family Spalacidae; genus Rhizomys; species Rhizomys pruinosus. The sequence continues at coordinate 2,966,202 of VZQC01008386.1, forward strand.
CCAATGTGTGATTCCCTGTTGTCTCAGACATTTCCAAGGTCTCAGTACCTGTTGTATCAGACACATCCACTCTCTCAGTCCCTGTTGTCTCAGATATATCTACTGTTTCTGTCCCTGTTGTTTCAGAAATGTTGCCTATCTCCGTTCCCATTGTCTCAGACATGAAGACACACTTAGTCGCACTTGTCTCATACATATCCACTGTCTCAGTCCCTGTTGTTTCAGATATGTCCACTGTCTCAGTCCCTGTTGTTTCAGATATGTCCACTCTCTCAGCCCCTGTTATCTCAGATGTGTCCACTGTCTCAGTCGCTGTCGTCTCAGACAGTACTTGTCCACGGGCTAAGACATATCGACAGTCTCAGCATCTATTGTCTCAGACAGGTCCACTGTCTCTAACCCTGTTGACTCAGACTTGTCAACTGTCTCAGTCCCTTTTGTCTCAGACATGTCCACTGTCTCATTCCCTGTTGTTTCACACTTGTCCACTGTCTCAGTCCCTGTTCCCTCAGCCATTTTCCCTGTCTCAGTCCCTATTGTCTTAGACATGTCCAATATCTAAATCCCTGTTGTCTTTGACATGTCCAATATCTAAATCCCTGTTTTCTTAGACATATCCACTCTCTCAGTCAGTGTCATCTCAGACATATCCGCTATCTCAGTCTCTGTTGTCTCAGACATGTCCACTGTCTCAGTCCCTGTTATCTTAGACATGTACAAGGTCTCAGTTCCCGTTTTCTCAGACATGTCCACTGTGTCAGTGCCTGTTGTCTCAGACATGTCCATGGTCTCAGTACCTGTTGTCTCAGACATGTCCAAACTCTCATTCCCAGTTGTCTCAGATATGTCGTTTCTTAATCCCTGCAGTCTCAGATATTTCCCATGACTGATTCCCTGTTGTCTGAGACAAGTCCACTGTCTCAGTCCCTGATGTCTCAGATATTTCCACTATCTAAGTCCCTGTTGTCTCAGATGTGTCTACTGTCTCAGTCACTGTCCTCTCTGACAGGACTTGTCCACAGGCAAAGACATATCAACTGTCTCAGCATCTATTGTCTCAGACAGGTCCACTGTCTAGTATGCTGTTGACTCACACCTGTCTATTGTCTCAGTCCCTGTTGTCTCAGACATGTCCACATTCTCATTCCCTGTTGTTTCACATATTTCCACTGTCTCAGTCCATGTTTTTTCACAACATATCCACTGTATCAATCCCTATTGTCTCATACAAGACATGTCCACTGTCTCATTCCCTGTTGTTTCAGACATGTCCACTGTGTGAGTCCCCGTTATCTCTGATATGTCAAATGTCATTATCTCTTTGCTCAGACATGTCCACAGACTTAGTCACTGTTGTCTCAGACATGTCCACTGTCTCAGTCAATGTTGTTTCAGACATGTCCACTGACTCATTCCCTGTTGTGTCACACATGTCCACTGTCTTAGGACCTGTTGTCTCAGACATGTCCATTGTCTCAGTCCTTATTGTTTCAGATATATCTACTGTCTCATTCCCTTTTGTTTCAGACATGTCACCTGTCTCAGTCCCTGTTGTCTCAGACATGAACACTCTCTTATTTGCAGTTGTATCAGACATGTCCACAGTCTCAGTCACTGTTATCTCAACATGTACAAGGTCTCAGTTCCCGTTGTCTCAGACATGTCTACTATGTCAGTCCCCGTTGTCTCAGACATGTACATGGTCTCAGTACCTGTTGTCTCAGACATATCCACTGTCTCATTCACTATATTCTCAGTCATGTCCACTGTCTCAGTCCCTGTTGTCTCAGACATGTCCACTGTCTCAGTACCCATTGTGTAGGACATGTCCACAGTACCAGTCCCTGTTGTTTCAGATATATCTACTGTCTCAGTCCCTGTTGTTTCAGAAATATCGCCTTCTCAATCCCCGTTTTCTCAGACATGAATGCGCTCTTAATCTCAGTTGTCTCAGACACGTCCAGTATCTGAGTCCCTGCAGTCTTAAACATGTCAAATGAATGATTCCCTATTGTCTCAGACATGTCCATATCACAGTACCTGTTATCTCTGATATGTCCACTGTCTCAATCATGGTTGTCTCAGATGTGTCGACTGTCTAAGTTGCTGTTCTCTCAGACAGGACTTGTCCTCAGGTGAAGACATGTCAAATGTCTCAGTCTCTGTTGTCTCAGACAGGTCTACTGTCTAGAAGCTTGTTGACTCAGACGTGTCCACTGTCTCAGTCCCTTTTGTCTCATATATGTCCATGGTCTCAGACCCTGTTGTTTCACACATGTTCACTGTCTTAGTGCCTGTTGTCTCCGGAATGTATACTGCCTCAGTCCCTGTTGTCTCCTACATGTCCACTGTCTCAGTCCCTATTGTCTCACACATGACCACTCTCTCAGTCCCAGGCGTTTCACATATGTCCACTGTCCCAGTCCCTGTTGTCTCAGACATGTCCATCGTCTCAGACCCTGTTGTCACAGATATGTGTGTTGTCTCAGACATGTCCACTGTCTCAGTCTTTGTTGTTTCAGACATGTCCACTGTCTCAGTCCCTGTTGTCTCAGACATGTCCACTGTCTCAGTCCTTGTTGGCTCAGACATATCCACTGTCTCAGTCCCTGTTGTTTCAGATATATCTACTGTCTCAGAACCTGTTGTTTCAGACATGTAGCCTGTCTCATTCCCCATTTTCTCAGACATATCCACTGTGTCAGTCCCTGTTTTCTCAGTGAGGAAGAGGCTAGGGTCAGAGGACCCCAGAAGAGACCTCACCTTTATGACATCAGTCTCAAAATTACTCAGAATCCTGGTTACCAGCAACTACAGGCCAGTGGCAACCTGAAACACCTCAATTGACTTGAAAGACTAGACAGAGCAGGATGTTGCTTTGCTCATTGCGGCTTTCTGGAGGCTCAGGCCCCAGATGACCCAGGAATCCAGTGTTTGGAAACTTCTGAAGATGTGGGGTGCGCCCTCTAGCCCATCATATCTGGCCATTCTCCAACACGAACCCAAAAGTGACACTCTTCAGTCGATAGTAGAAAGTTTGTGATCCCCCTATATACACAGTTCATCAGTGTGTGTGAGAGAGAGAGAGAGAGAGAGTGTTTGTGTGTGAGAAATTCAACATGTCCACTGTCTCAGACATGTCAACTGTCTCAGTCTCTGTTTTCTCAGACATGTCCACTGTCTAGAACCCTGTTGTCTCAGAAGTGTTCACTGTCCCAGTCCCTGTTGTCTCAGAAATGTCCACTGTCTCATTCCCTGTTGTTTCACACATGCCCACTGTCTCAGTCCCTGTTGTCTCAGAAATGTCCATGGTCTCAGACACTGTTGTCTCAGATATGTGTGTTGTCTCAGACATGTCCACTGTCACACTCCCTGTTATTTCACACATGTTCACTACCTCAGTGCCTATTGTCTCAGACATGTCCACTGTCTCAGTCCCCGTTCTCTCAGACTTATCCAAAGTCTCATTCCCAGTTGTCTGAGATATGTCCAGTGTCAGATTCCCTGCAGTCTCAGACACGTTCAATGTCTGATTCCCTTTTGTCTCAGTCATGTCCAAGGTCTCAGTCCCTGTTGTTTCAGACATGTCACCTGTCTGAGTCACAATTGTCTTAGATGTGTCCACGCTCTAAGTCTCCGTTGTCTCAGACATGTTCACTGTCTCAGTCCCTGTTGTCGCAGACGTGTCCACTATCTCAGTCCTTGTTGTGTCAGACATGACCACTGTCTCAGTCCCAGTTGTTTCACACATGTCCACTGTCTCAGTTCTTGTTGTCACAGATATGTACACTGTCTCAGTCCTGGTTTTATCAGATGTGTCCACTGTCTCAGTCCCTGTAGTCTCAGATGTGTCCACTGTCTCAGTAATTGTCATCTCAGACAGGACTTGTCCACTGGCGAAGACATGTCAACTGTCTCAGTCTCTATTGTCTCAGACTCATCCTCCGTCTCAAATCATGCTGACACAGATGTGTACATTCTCTCAGTCCACATTGTCTCAAACATGAAAACGCTCTTAGTCCCAGTTGTATCAGACATGACCACTGCCTCAGTCCCTGTTGTCTAAGACATGTCCACAGTCTCAGTCCCTGTTGTTTCAGATATATCTACTGTCTCACTCCCTGTAGTTTCAGAAATGTCACCTGTCTCATTCCCTGTTGTCTCAGACATGAACATGCTCTTAGTTGCTATTGTCTCAGACATGTCCACTGTCCCAGTCTGTGTTGTCTCAGATATGTCCACAGCCTCAGTCCTGGTTTTCTCAGATGTGTCCATTGTCACAGTCCCTGTTGTCTCAGCTGTATCCACTGTCTCAGTCACTGTCATCTAAGACAGGACTTGTCCACTGGCGAAGACATGTCAACTTTCTCAGTCTCTATTGTCTCAGACTGGTCCACTGTCTCGAACCGTGTTGACACAGACGTGTCCACTCTCTCAGTCTCCGTTGTCTCAGACATGAAAACGCTCTTAGTCACAGTTGTATCAGACATATCCACTGTCTCAGTCCCTGTTGTTTCAGACTTGTCCACTGCCCCAGTCCCTGTTGTCTAAGACAAGTCCACTGTCTCATTTCTTGTTGTCTCAGATTTGTCCACTGTCTCAATCCTGGTTGTCTCAGATGTGTCCACTCTCTCAGTCCCTGTTGTCTTAGATGTGTCCACTGTCTCAGTCGCTGTCATCTCAGACAGGACTTGACCACTGGTGAAGACATTTCAACTGTCTCAGTCCCAATTGTCTCAGACGGGTCCACTGTCTCGAACCATGTTGACACAGACAGGTCCATGGTCTCAGTCCCTGTTGTCTCAGACATGTCCATGGTCTCAAACACTGTTGACTCAGACGTGTCCACTGTCTCAGTGCCTGTTGTCTCAGACATATCCACTGTCTCAGTCCCTGTTCTCTCAGACCCGTCCAAAGTCTCAGTCCCGATTGTCTCAGATATTTCCAGTGTCTGAGTACCTGAAGTCTCAGACATGTCAAATGTCTGATTCCCTGTTTTCTCAAACATGTCCAAGGTCTCAGTACCTGTTGTCTCAGATATGTCCACTGTCTCAGTCCTGGTTGCCTCAGATGTGTATACTGTGTCAGTCCCTGTTGTCTCAGATATGTCGACTGACTCAGTCGCTGTCATCTCAGACAGGACTTGTCCACTGGAGAAGACATGTCAACTGTCTCAGTCTCTTTTGTCTCAGACAGGTCCACTGTCTAGAACCATGTTGACTCAGACATGTCCATTGTCTCAATCCCTATTGTCTCAAGCATGTCCAATATCTCATTCCCTGCTGTCTCAAACATGTACAAGTTCTGATTCCCTGTGGTGTCAGACATGTCCACTGTCTCAGTAGATGTTCTCTCAGATATGTCCACTGTCTAAGTCCCTGTAGTCTCAGACATGCCCATTGTTTCAGTCCCTGTATTTTTCAGACATGACCACTGTCTCACTCCCTGTTCTCTCAGATATCTCTACTGTCTCAGTCCCTGTTGTTTTCAGACATATAACTTGTCACAGTCCCTGTTGTCTCAGACATGTCCCCTAACTCAGTCCCTGTTGTTTTAGACATATCCACTCTGTCAGTCCCTCTGGTCTCAGACATGGCCACTGTTTCAGTCCCTGTTGTCTCAAATATATGAACGGTCTCAGTCCTGATTGTCTCAGATATGTCCACTCTCTCAGCCCTGTTGTCTCAGACTTATCTAAAGTTTAAGAAATGTAATCTATCTCATTCCCCGTTGTCTCAGACATGAACATGCTCTTAGTCGCTGTTTTCTCAGACATGTCCATTGTCCCAGTCTGTGTTATCTCAAATATGTCCACTGTCACAGTCCCTGTTGTCTCAGATGTGTCCACTGTCTCAGTCACTGTCATCTCAGACAGGACTTGTCCACTGGCGAAGACATGTCAACTGTCTCAGTCTCTATTGTCCCAGACTGGTCCACTGTCTCGAACCGTGTTGACAAAGACATGTCCACTCTCTGTCTCCATTGTCTCAGACATGAAAACACTCTTAGTCACAGTTGTATCAGACATGTCCATGGTATCAGTCCCTGTTGTCTCAGACTTGTCCACTGCCCCAGTCGCTGTTGTCTCAGACATGTCCACTGTCTCATTTCCTGTTGTCCCAGATATGTCCACTGTCTCAGTCTTGGTTATCTCACATGTGTCCACTCTCTAAGGCCCTGTTGTCGCAGATGTGTCCACTGTCTCAGTCGCTGTCATCTCAGACAGGACTTGACCACTGGCGAAGACATTTAAACTGTACCAGTCTCTATTGTCTCAGACGGGTCCACCGTCTCAAACCTTGTTGACACAGACAGGTCAACTGTCCCATTCCCTGTTGTCTCAGACATGTCCACTGTCTCACTCCCTGTTGTCTCAGACATGTCCAAAGTCTCAGTCCCGGTTGTCTCAGATATTTCCAGTGTCTGAGTACCTGCAGTCTAGACATGTCAAATATCTGACTCCCTGTTTTCTCAAACATGTCCAAGGTCTCTGTACCTGTTGTCTCAGATATGTCCACTGTCCGAGTCCTGGTTGTCTCAAGCATGTGCAATATCTCATTTCCTGCTGTCTCAAACATGTACAAGTTCTGAGTCCCTGTGGTCTCAGACATGTCCACTGTCTCAGTAGATGTTGTTTCAGACATGTCCACTGTCTAAGTCCCTGTTGTCTCAGACATGTCCATTGTCTCAGTCCCTGTTGTCTAAGACACGTCCACTGTCTCAGTCCCTGTTCTCTGAGATATATCTACTGTCTCAGTCCCTGTTGTTTTCAGAGATGTCGCTTGTCACACTCCCTGTTGTCTCAGACATGAACATGCTCTTAGTCGCAGTTGTATCAGACATGTCCACTGTCTCAGTCCCTGTTGTCTCAGACATGTCCACTGTCTCAGTCCTTGTTGGCTCAGACATATCCACTGTCTCAGTCCCTGTTGTTTCAGATATATCTACTGTCTCAGAACCTGTTGTTTCAGACATGTAGCCTGTCTCATTCCCCATTTTCTCAGACATATCCACTGTGTCAGTCCCTGTTTTCTCAGTGAGGAAGAGGCTAGGGTCAGAGGACCCCAGAAGAGACCTCACCTTTATGACATCAGTCTCAAAATTACTCAGAATCCTGGTTACCAGCAACTACAGGCCAGTGGCAACCTGAAACACCTCAATTGACTTGAAAGACTAGACAGAGCAGGATGTTGCTTTGCTCATTGCGGCTTTCTGGAGGCTCAGGCCCCAGATGACCCAGGAATCCAGTGTTTGGAAACTTCTGAAGATGTGGGGTGCGCCCTCTAGCCCATCATATCTGGCCATTCTCCAACACGAACCCAAAAGTGACACTCTTCAGTCGATAGTAGAAAGTTTGTGATCCCCCTATATACACAGTTCATCAGTGTGTGTGAGAGAGAGAGAGAGAGAGAGTGTTTGTGTGTGAGAAATTCAACATGTCCACTGTCTCAGACATGTCAACTGTCTCAGTCTCTGTTTTCTCAGACATGTCCACTGTCTAGAACCCTGTTGTCTCAGAAGTGTTCACTGTCCCAGTCCCTGTTGTCTCAGAAATGTCCACTGTCTCATTCCCTGTTGTTTCACACATGCCCACTGTCTCAGTCCCTGTTGTCTCAGAAATGTCCATGGTCTCAGACACTGTTGTCTCAGATATGTGTGTTGTCTCAGACATGTCCACTGTCACACTCCCTGTTATTTCACACATGTTCACTACCTCAGTGCCTATTGTCTCAGACATGTCCACTGTCTCAGTCCCCGTTCTCTCAGACTTATCCAAAGTCTCATTCCCAGTTGTCTGAGATATGTCCAGTGTCAGATTCCCTGCAGTCTCAGACACGTTCAATGTCTGATTCCCTTTTGTCTCAGTCATGTCCAAGGTCTCAGTCCCTGTTGTTTCAGACATGTCACCTGTCTGAGTCACAATTGTCTTAGATGTGTCCACGCTCTAAGTCTCCGTTGTCTCAGACATGTTCACTGTCTCAGTCCCTGTTGTCGCAGACGTGTCCACTATCTCAGTCCTTGTTGTGTCAGACATGACCACTGTCTCAGTCCCAGTTGTTTCACACATGTCCACTGTCTCAGTTCTTGTTGTCACAGATATGTACACTGTCTCAGTCCTGGTTTTATCAGATGTGTCCACTGTCTCAGTCCCTGTAGTCTCAGATGTGTCCACTGTCTCAGTAATTGTCATCTCAGACAGGACTTGTCCACTGGCGAAGACATGTCAACTGTCTCAGTCTCTATTGTCTCAGACTCATCCTCCGTCTCAAATCATGCTGACACAGATGTGTACATTCTCTCAGTCCACATTGTCTCAAACATGAAAACGCTCTTAGTCCCAGTTGTATCAGACATGACCACTGCCTCAGTCCCTGTTGTCTAAGACATGTCCACAGTCTCAGTCCCTGTTGTTTCAGATATATCTACTGTCTCACTCCCTGTAGTTTCAGAAATGTCACCTGTCTCATTCCCTGTTGTCTCAGACATGAACATGCTCTTAGTTGCTATTGTCTCAGACATGTCCACTGTCCCAGTCTGTGTTGTCTCAGATATGTCCACAGCCTCAGTCCTGGTTTTCTCAGATGTGTCCATTGTCACAGTCCCTGTTGTCTCAGCTGTATCCACTGTCTCAGTCACTGTCATCTAAGACAGGACTTGTCCACTGGCGAAGACATGTCAACTTTCTCAGTCTCTATTGTCTCAGACTGGTCCACTGTCTCGAACCGTGTTGACACAGACGTGTCCACTCTCTCAGTCTCCGTTGTCTCAGACATGAAAACGCTCTTAGTCACAGTTGTATCAGACATATCCACTGTCTCAGTCCCTGTTGTTTCAGACTTGTCCACTGCCCCAGTCCCTGTTGTCTAAGACAAGTCCACTGTCTCATTTCTTGTTGTCTCAGATTTGTCCACTGTCTCAATCCTGGTTGTCTCAGATGTGTCCACTCTCTCAGTCCCTGTTGTCTTAGATGTGTCCACTGTCTCAGTCGCTGTCATCTCAGACAGGACTTGACCACTGGTGAAGACATTTCAACTGTCTCAGTCCCAATTGTCTCAGACGGGTCCACTGTCTCGAACCATGTTGACACAGACAGGTCCATGGTCTCAGTCCCTGTTGTCTCAGACATGTCCATGGTCTCAAACACTGTTGACTCAGACGTGTCCACTGTCTCAGTGCCTGTTGTCTCAGACATATCCACTGTCTCAGTCCCTGTTCTCTCAGACCCGTCCAAAGTCTCAGTCCCGATTGTCTCAGATATTTCCAGTGTCTGAGTACCTGAAGTCTCAGACATGTCAAATGTCTGATTCCCTGTTTTCTCAAACATGTCCAAGGTCTCAGTACCTGTTGTCTCAGATATGTCCACTGTCTCAGTCCTGGTTGCCTCAGATGTGTATACTGTGTCAGTCCCTGTTGTCTCAGATATGTCGACTGACTCAGTCGCTGTCATCTCAGACAGGACTTGTCCACTGGAGAAGACATGTCAACTGTCTCAGTCTCTTTTGTCTCAGACAGGTCCACTGTCTAGAACCATGTTGACTCAGACATGTCCATTGTCTCAATCCCTATTGTCTCAAGCATGTCCAATATCTCATTCCCTGCTGTCTCAAACATGTACAAGTTCTGATTCCCTGTGGTGTCAGACATGTCCACTGTCTCAGTAGATGTTCTCTCAGATATGTCCACTGTCTAAGTCCCTGTAGTCTCAGACATGCCCATTGTTTCAGTCCCTGTATTTTTCAGACATGACCACTGTCTCACTCCCTGTTCTCTCAGATATCTCTACTGTCTCAGTCCCTGTTGTTTTCAGACATATAACTTGTCACAGTCCCTGTTGTCTCAGACATGTCCCCTAACTCAGTCCCTGTTGTTTTAGACATATCCACTCTGTCAGTCCCTCTGGTCTCAGACATGGCCACTGTTTCAGTCCCTGTTGTCTCAAATATATGAACGGTCTCAGTCCTGATTGTCTCAGATATGTCCACTCTCTCAGCCCTGTTGTCTCAGACTTATCTAAAGTTTAAGAAATGTAATCTATCTCATTCCCCGTTGTCTCAGACATGAACATGCTCTTAGTCGCTGTTTTCTCAGACATGTCCATTGTCCCAGTCTGTGTTATCTCAAATATGTCCACTGTCACAGTCCCTGTTGTCTCAGATGTGTCCACTGTCTCAGTCACTGTCATCTCAGACAGGACTTGTCCACTGGCGAAGACATGTCAACTGTCTCAGTCTCTATTGTCCCAGACTGGTCCACTGTCTCGAACCGTGTTGACAAAGACATGTCCACTCTCTGTCTCCATTGTCTCAGACATGAAAACACTCTTAGTCACAGTTGTATCAGACATGTCCATGGTATCAGTCCCTGTTGTCTCAGACTTGTCCACTGCCCCAGTCGCTGTTGTCTCAGACATGTCCACTGTCTCATTTCCTGTTGTCCCAGATATGTCCACTGTCTCAGTCTTGGTTATCTCACATGTGTCCACTCTCTAAGGCCCTGTTGTCGCAGATGTGTCCACTGTCTCAGTCGCTGTCATCTCAGACAGGACTTGACCACTGGCGAAGACATTTAAACTGTACCAGTCTCTATTGTCTCAGACGGGTCCACCGTCTCAAACCTTGTTGACACAGACAGGTCAACTGTCCCATTCCCTGTTGTCTCAGACATGTCCACTGTCTCACTCCCTGTTGTCTCAGACATGTCCAAAGTCTCAGTCCCGGTTGTCTCAGATATTTCCAGTGTCTGAGTACCTGCAGTCTAGACATGTCAAATATCTGACTCCCTGTTTTCTCAAACATGTCCAAGGTCTCTGTACCTGTTGTCTCAGATATGTCCACTGTCCGAGTCCTGGTTGTCTCAAGCATGTGCAATATCTCATTTCCTGCTGTCTCAAACATGTACAAGTTCTGAGTCCCTGTGGTCTCAGACATGTCCACTGTCTCAGTAGATGTTGTTTCAGACATGTCCACTGTCTAAGTCCCTGTTGTCTCAGACATGTCCATTGTCTCAGTCCCTGTTGTCTAAGACACGTCCACTGTCTCAGTCCCTGTTCTCTGAGATATATCTACTGTCTCAGTCCCTGTTGTTTTCAGAGATGTCGCTTGTCACACTCCCTGTTGTCTCAGACATGAACATGCTCTTAGTCGCAGTTGTATCAGACATGTCCACTGTCTCAGTCCCTGTTGTCTCAGACATGTCCCCTGACTCAGTCCCTGTTGTTTCAGACATATCCACTGTGTCAGTCCCTCCTGCCTCAGACATGGCCACTGTTTCAGTGCCTGTTGTCTCAGATATGTGAACAGTCTCAGTCCTGATTGTCTCAGATATGTCCACTCTCTCAGCCCCTGTTGTCTCAGATGTGTCCACTGTGTCAGTCGCTGTCATCTCAGACAGGACTTGTCCACTGGCTAAGACATATCGACTGTCTCAGCGTCTATTGTCTCAGACAGGTCCACTGTCTCAAACCCTGTTGACTCAGACTTGCCACTGTCTCACTCCCTGTTGTCTCTGACATGTCCATTTTCTCATTTCCTGTTGTTTCACACTTGTCCACTGACCCAGTGCCTGTTGTCCCGGCCATGTCCACTGTCTCAGACCCTGTTGTCTCAGATGTGTCCACTGTCTCAGTCATTGTCATCTCAGACAGGACTTGTCCACTGGCGAACACATGTCAACTGTCTCAGTCTCTATTATCTCAGACTGGTCCACTGTCTCAAATCGTGCTGACACAGACATGTCCACTCTTTCAGTCCACGTTGTCTCAAACATGAAAATGCTCTTAGTCGCAGTTGTATCAGATATGTCCACTGTCTCAGTCCCTGTTGCTTCAGATATATCTACTGTCTCAGTCCCTGTTGTTTCAGAAATGTCACCTGTCTCATTCCCTGATGTCTCAGACATGAACACGCTCTTAGTCACTGTTATCTCAGACATGTCCCCTCAGATCTATCTGAGAGAACAGAGACTGAGACAGTGGACGTGTCTTAGACAACAGGGACTGAGACAATGGACATGTCTGAGACAACAGGGACTTAGACAGTGGACATGTCTGAAACAACATCTACTGAGACAGTGGACATGTCTGAGACCACAGGGACTCAGAACTTATACATGTTTGAGACAGCAGGAAATGAGATATTGCACATGCTTGAGACAACCAGGACTCGGACACTGTGTTGTCTCAGAGATGTCCACTGTCTCAGTCCTGCTTTTCTCAGATGTGTCCACTGTCACAGTCCCTTTTGTCTCAGATGTGTCCAGTGTCTTAGACACTGTCATCTCAGACAGGACTTGTCCAGTGGTGAAGAAATGTCAACTGTCTAATCTCTATTGTCTCAGACTGGTCCACTGTCACGAACCGTGTTGACACAGACGTGTCCACTCTCTCTGTTTCCATTGTCTCAGACATGAAAACGCTCTTAGTAACAGTTGTATCAGACATGTGACTGTCTCAGTTCCTGTTGTCTCAAACTTGTCCACTGTCTCATTTCCTGTTGTCTCAGACATGTCCACCGTCTCATTTCCTGTTGTCCCAGATATGTGCACTGTCTCAGTCCTGGTTATCTCAGATGTGTCCACTCTCTCAGTCCCTGTTGTCTCAGATGTGTCCACTGTCCCAGTCACTGTCATCTCAGACAGGACTTGACCACTGGCGAAGACATTTAAACTGTCTCAGTCTCTATTGTCTCATACTGGTCCACTGTCTTGAACTGTGTTGACACAGACAGGTCCATTGTCCCAGGCCCTGTTATTGCAGACATGTCCACTGTCTCATTCCCTGTTGTTTCACACATGTTCACTGTCTCGTGCCTGTTGTCCCAGATATGTCCACTATCTCAGTCCCTCTTCTCTCAGACGTGTCCAAAGTCCCAGTCCCGGTTGTCTCAGATTTTTTCCAGTGTCTGAGTACCTGCAGTCTCAGACATGTCAAATGTCTGATTCCATGTTTTCTCAAACATGTCCAAGGTCTCAGTACCTGTTGTCTCAGATATGTCCACTGTCTCAGTCCTGGTTGTCTCAGGTGTGTCTACTGTCTCGGTCCCTGTTGTCTCAGATGTGTTCACTGTCCCAGTCGCTGTCATCTCAGACAGGACTTGTCCACTGGAGAAGACATGTCAACTGTCTCAGTCTCTTTTGTCTCAGACAGGTCCACTGTCTAGAACCCTGTTGACTCAGACGTGTCCACTGTCTCAGTCCCTGTTGTCTCCGACATGTCCATTTTCTCATTCCCTGTTGTTTCACACTTGTCCACTGTCTCAGTGCCTGTTGTCCCGGCCATGTCCACAGTCTCAGTCCCTGTTGTCTCAGACATGTCCATGGTCTCAAACCCTGTTGACTGAGACGTGTCCACTGTGTCAGTCCCTTTTGTCTCTGACATGTCCACCATCTCATTCCCTGTTGTTTCACATTTGTCCACTGTCTCAGTCCCTGTTGTCTAATCCATGTCCCCTATCTCAGTCCCTGTTGTCTCAGACATATCCACTGTCTAAATCCCTCGTTTCTTAGACATGTCCATTGTCTCAGGCAGTGTTGCCTCAGATATGTCCCCTATGTCGGTCCCTGTTCTCAGACATGTCCACTGTCTCAGTCCCTGTTATCTCAGACCTGTACAAGGTCTCAGTTCACATTGTCTCAGACATGTCCACTGTCTCAGTCACTGTTGTCTCAGGCATTTCCAATATCTCAGTCCCTGTTGTCTCAGAAATGTCCAAAGTCTTAGTCCTGGTTGTCTCAGATATGTCCACTGTCTGAGTCCCTGCAGTCTCAGACATTTCCCATGTTTGACTCCCTGTTGTCTCAGATGAGCCAACTGTCTCAGTACCTCTTGTCTCAGATATGTCCACTCTATCAGTCCCTGTTGCCTCAGATGTGTCTACTGTCTCAGTCACTGTCATCTCAGACAGGACTTGTCCACTGGCTAAGACATATCAACTGTCTCAGTGTCTGTTGTCTCAGACAGGTCCACTGTCTAGAACCCTGTTGACTGAGACATGTCCACTGTCTCAGTCCCTGTTGTCTAAGACACGTCCACAGTCTCAGTCCCTGTTGTTTCAGATATATCGCCTGTCTCATTCCCCATTGTCTCAGACATGAACACGCTCTTAGTCGCTGTTGTCTCAGATATGTCCATTGTCCCAGTCTGTGTTGTCTCAGATATGTCCACAGTCTCAGTCCTGCTTTTCTCAGATGTGTCCACTCTCTCAATCCCTGCTGTCTCAGATGTGTCCACTGTCTCAGTCGCTGTCATCTCAGACAGGACTTGACCAGTGGTGAAGACATTTCAACTGTCTCAGTCTCTATTGTCTCAGACTGGTCCACTGTCTCCAACCATGTTGACACAGATAGGTCCACTGTCCCAGTCCCTGTTGTCTCAGACATGTCTCCTGTCTCATTCCCTGTTGTTTCACACATGTTCACTGTCTCAGTGCCTGTTGTCTCAGACATGTCTACTGTCTTAGTCCCTGTTCTCTCTGACCTGTCCAAATTCTCAGTCCTGGTTGTCTCAGATATTTAAAGTGTCTGAGTACCTGCAGTCTCAGACATGTCAAATGTCTGATTCCATGTTTTCTCAAACATGTCCAAGGTCTCACTACCTGTTCTCTGGGCTTTGGGAAAGTGGCACAATTGGGTGAGAAGAAAACAGTCTACTTTCTTTGGCATTGTAATTTGGACTCTAGTCTGTTCAGGTTGTTTCCCTTCATGGGTTGACAGCTTTTCCAGTGATACATTTTCAATCATACTAACAAAATACAAGAAATTGGATGTACAGGCATTTAAGCAGTACTAATTATTATGTCAAGCTAAGCTGTGAGCATAGACACAAATGCTTGGATGGTATGCTAATCCACAAACTGTGGTTTCTCTATAAAGGGTGACAAGTTCTTATTGTGGTTTATAAATCCTCCTAACCAATAAGAGGACATTAAGCTTGTGGCATCCACTGTGAGTTATTCTCCAGGAGAAGCAATAAGCATAAATTTGGGATATATTACATTGGCTGCACTTTTGCATAGTACTCAGGCTGTTTAGTTGTATATATGATGAGGAGTCTTGCTTGTCTCAGGAGACCAATATTTTCTGTATGCTTTAGTGCTTTGGTAACATCTCTGCATTTCAGAGGCCAGGTTGAACACTAGCAAGTGACTCTTCATAACATTCATGCTCACTCCAGGTCTTCGAAGCAGGACTTACTGCCTTTCGCCTTGCATATATCCACTTAGCAAAAAGGCCTTTGAATTTGGGGGCTTTGATCCCCTAGCCAACACTCCTAGGAGATAATTCATTGCTGATGTCAGAGGTTTCCTGTAGTAATATATTTTGCTTAATTACACAGCTTATAACACTTTACTATTGAATTGGCTCTAGAATAGACAATATCCTTCACATTCCTATGCCTATCAGTCAATTAAAAAAGGGTAGTTATACTGTTTTATAAGAAGTACCACTATAACAATTGGCTCTAATTTACATTAGGAATGATTCATTACCATCATGTTTTTCTTTTTCCTATAAAGCGGAGAGGCAGGAAGGTTTCTAGTATCTAGAAAAGTCAACTTCATTAGGGCCCTATAAACATTAACCCCATAGTATTCAGAGAGATGCTCAGTGTCTGTGACTCAGGCAGTCTGAAGTTCTCTTTCTTTAATGTTCAGATGGGTCAGCCTCTCTCTGGGATTTTTCCCAGTCCATCTGCACAGCCATAAGTTGTACTTTCAGGCATTTAGATTGGTGATTTACCTGTGGAACATAATTCCTCCGATTTTAGTTTCAAGACTCTCAAAAATTGAAATTTATCAATAGGATGGAAAACAGAGTTTTCCATTTCGTATCCCAGAAGGATACACCCTACTTCCCACCTCCCTCTTTTTTTTTAGTTTTTATGTTTTGACCTATAGATGCCTAAGTTGTATACACATACCCATAAACAGGAGCCAAGGCATAAGCTTTCATTAAATTACCAAACAGTTATATTACATCGCTTAGACTGTTCTTCATAGCTCTTATTTGGGAAGGAAATTTAGCTTAGTTCCTTTAAATTGTCCTATGAGTAAAAGAAAGTGTTATAATGTGATGTTGTAATTCAGAAAAATATAGAGACCATTTGTTTAACTAACCCAATACAAACTTATAAATAAAACAATTACATTTTATATTCCCAATTTTCAATTGTATTACACTCACATTTTTCATGTTTTTATATCTTTCTTTATGTCATGAGACATAACATCATTAATAAAGAGATTGATTCTTAATCGTGCAGATTTACAAACTAATAATATTTATTTCTTGTAATAGATGGGACAGTTATCACAAACACTAGTAACTGAGAGAATATTCTTGCAAGTCTGGGAACAGGTGTTGAATGACCAATATTGTTTGAGTGTTTAGACGTATTTTATATAGGCCTGGCAACTCTCCCCACATGGTACAAATAAAATGCATTCTAGAAGTGATCATTCACTAATGTATTATTTTTTTATGTGTATAATGTACTGTCTGCATGTAGGTTTGTGCACCCGTTGTCATGCAATGCTGCAGAGGTCAGAGAGGGATTCAGATTACCCTGGAACTGAAGTTAAAGATGTTTCAGCTCAGCTTGGGTGCTGGGAATCAAAACCGGGTCCTCTGCAGAGCAGTCAGTGCTCTAAACCACTTGGCCATCTCTCCAGCCCGTGATCATTCTTTAAAATGAACTAATATTCTTGATTTATTTTTGTATCCTGCCACTTTACTGAAGTTCTTAATCGTTCTAGAGTTTACTGGTGTTCTTAGCATCCTTAAGGGTATACAATCATATCATCATCAAAAAGGGATAGTTTGACTCCTCATTAAGAACTCAGTAAGTGGCAGGATACAAAATAAATCTAGAAAAGTCAATAGCCTTTCTTTACACAACAATAAGCAACTGAAGAAGGACTAAAGAGACCTTCCCACTTAAAATAGCCTCAAACAAC
The DNA here is from genome assembly GCA_009823505.1 of Rhizomys pruinosus. Taxonomy (NCBI): domain Eukaryota; kingdom Metazoa; phylum Chordata; class Mammalia; order Rodentia; family Spalacidae; genus Rhizomys; species Rhizomys pruinosus. The sequence goes on from VZQC01008386.1 coordinate 2,983,154, forward strand.
AATAAATACCTAGAACAACCTAAACAAACACACCAAGGATCCTACAACAAACTTTAAACCTCTAAGAAGGAATTGAACAAGACATCAGAAGATGGACAAACCTCCCATGCTCATGGATTGGGAAAATAACATAGATAAAATGTCCATTCTACTAAACTCTACATACAGATTTAATGCAATCCCAATCAAAATCCCAAGAGCTTCTTCACAGGTTGGAAAAAAAAATGCCAATTTCATTGGAAAAACAAGAGACCCCGAATAGCCAGAGCAACCCTGAGCAAAAGAGCAATACAGGGATCTCTTACCGATTTTAAAACTATTACTACAGGCTATAGCATAAAAAACAGCTGGTAACTGGCATAAAAACAGATCAGGTTGACCAATGGAAAAACTGAAGATCCAAACCTAGCACATAAACTTCAGCCACCTCATATTTGATAAAGGGCCAAGAAGACACAATGGGAAAAGAAAGACAGTATCTTCAACAAGTGTGTGTGAAACTGGATCACCACTTGGTAGAAGAATGAAACTAAACCCTACCTCTCGCCCTGACAAAGTCAATTCCAGATGGATCAAGACCTCAACGTGAAACCAAAACTCTGGAGGTAATAGAAGAAAAACTGGCAGCAGACTACAAGACATAGGTGTAGAGAAAGACTTCCTAAATCAGACGCAGCTGCACAAGAAATAAGATAGATAATTGACAAATGGACCTCATTAAACTCAAAAGCTTCTGTACATCAAAGAAAACAATAAAGGAAGTAAACAAAACCCACTGGTGGGAGAAACCTTTACTGCAGATACATCTGACAAAGCTAATTTCCAGATTATACAAACTACTGAAAACAAAAAAAAGAAAAAAAAGATGAATCACCAAAAGATGGAGCAAAGAGCTGAATAGAGACTTCACAGAGGAGGAGCTAGAGATGGCTGAGAAACATCTTAAAAACGTTCAACGCACAATATTAGAATCAAATTAAGACCACTCTAAGATATCACCTCACCCACGATAAGGGACTGCCAGGATCAAAGAAACAAATGATACTAAGTGCTGGAGAGGTTGTGGGAAAGGGGAACACTCATCCATTGCTGTTGGGAATGTAAACTGTACAGCCACTATGGAAAGCAGTGTGGAGAACCCTTGGAAGACTCAAATGAGCTTGCCATTGATCCAGTCATACCACTCCTGAGGTATATATCCCACAAGCCATCTACTGCAGAATACATGCACAGCTATATTATTGCAGCTGTCGTTCACAATAGCAAAGAAGTGAAGACCAACCCAAATGCCCCTCAACTGCTGAGTGGATAGAAAAAAAGTGGTACATGTACACAATGGAGTTCTATGCAGCAATAAAGGAAGTATGATATCTGAACTTTGCAGGGGTAAATGGATGGAGCTGAGCAATTATATTAAGTGAAGTAACACAATCACAGAAAAACAAATGATGAATGGGTATCCCTCATTGTGGATGCTAACACAATAACCCAGTTATTAGTTTTCTTGTGACGAGTATACATATTAAAAGACAACAACCTGAAAGACTGCATCAGAAAACCGACTGAATGGTGAACAGGGAGGGTGGAGGGGGGAGCGGCGGAGAGGGACATGGGTCTATATTCTATTAATGTATAATTTTAATTTAAAATATGTATTTTACTCAAATTTTATAAACAATACTTGGGTTAACATATACAAATGTTCTCTATAATTTTTGTGTTATGCAAGTATCAGCTTGTAACATCCTCTTTACCTGTAGGATAATTTAACTAAGATTTAAGTTTGCTTCCCAAATTACATCATGCACTCACCCAAAAAAAATGACAAATGTTGTGATTTCTCCCTGATCCCTGCCTATAGGTGTATACTACAACTGCCTTCCTGAGACTATGGTCCAAAATTAAATAAATTTAAAAAAAAAGCTACAAAAACCTTTTTGTCCAAACTTTCAATTTAATCTTAAGACTAACCATGGGAAAGATTGTATGTGTCCACAGGTCAACGACACCACTCAAGGCAGAGAAAGAAGGATACAGCCTTCCGACGTGCAGGTTATACCAAGAATACCAGCAGAGAAGTTCACCATCTTAATACTAAAAGGAATAAAAGCCTCAGACTGCTAAGGCACGAAACATCTCTGAGGACCATAGGTGTAACATCTGTTTACAGTGAGTCTAATGAATTTACTTCTAGGTGCAGCACAGTTTCAATATGAGAGACCTCCTTAACTCTTTTTCATAGAACAAAGAAAACAGGGTGGTAATGAAGTCATTCCTTAACTGTAAGTTAGAGCTGACTGTTTATAGAAGTAATCTCTTATAAAACTGGAAAACGGCTTTCTTCAATTGGACTAATATACATAGGAACTAAAAAAAGGATTATTGTCTATCCAAAACCAATGTAGGTTGTGTTTGTTTCTGGATAGATTGTGTTTGTTTCTGGATAGACAATACCTTAAATACTACTTTAAGTAGTTCATATAAATACAAGAGAGCACTGATAGCAGCAATGGATTATTTCTGCCAAGGAGATGCTAGCCAGGGACCCAAGCCCCCCCCCAAAAAGGTATAGGCTTATTGCCTGTAAACTGGGTTATCTGCAAGAAAAGAGGTGTAAGGTCTCGCCCTGCTGTCAACGACCTATGTAACCATGGGAGATTGTATCGAGATCCACTTACAATGTACAGTTGGTCTCTGGATACAGAGAGTGTTACCAAAGGCACTGAACGAATAAAGAAATGTTAGTCTCCTTGAGTCAGCAATAAACTCCGCCACCAACATCAGCTAAACCCCAATTGCTTGTGATACTGTGCAGCAGTGGCAACCATATGTCTGTATATCCCAAACTTATTTGATTATTAGCTCTCTCCTTGGACAAATAACTCATGGATGTTGCACAAGCTTATACTTCTAGCGATTAGGAGTATATATGCCACAGTAAGCCTTGGTCATCTCTCTCCGGGGAAAAAAAAGTAATCCAGGGATTAAACAACCATACATCTGTGTCTATACCAATGTACCTACCATAATAACTAGCAATGTTTAATACATAATATACTAACCGCTTGTGCTTCATTAGTAGGATTGGAAGCCTGTCCCTGGGCAATCGGGCAGCCCATGAAAGGAAACAGCCAGAACTGATTAGAGTCCAAGACGACATCTCCAGACAAAGTAGACTGTTGTGCTTTTGTCCACTGTGCCCCATCTTAAGGAAAATCTGTGGAAGAGGGGGAGTGTATATTGAAGGAGCTCGATGGGGTGAATGGTAAAACTACTGAGCAATATAGTCTGGACATTATTTGATCAACTTGATGAACATTCAAGCCCCTCCATGGATGGTGGGAGCCTTGGCTCTGTGGGCTGGGACACAACTGCTTGCAAATGGTTTTATTGATAGGAATCTTGTGCTGGGAAAACAAAAGGAGCGAGATACTGACATTTGAACTAACTGGAATATAAAATGCTAGTTGTTTTATTATAGTTATGTGAAAAAAAAAAAAAACAAAAATAACAACATCACAGTGTAAACTTTCTTTTACTTGTAGGACAATTTAAAGAATTAAGCTTAAATTTTTACATCCAAATAAGTAGAAGTCTTAGTCCAGTCAAAAAGCATTAAAGAGAAAAGTGTTTATTGGGTAAAATTTTTATTTGCAGGTTCTCAACTCTGCCTAAGCTTTATCCACCAAGTATAGGATATTTTAATGGCTTAGTGAATTGTTTAGATTTCTTTAAATTTAGGTGTAGGTTTTGGTGGAAATGGTGAGCATTGAACCAATCGGGAGTATAAAATGTTTAATTGGTTTTTTATTTCAATTTGTATCGGGTTAAGGTACACATGGCCTATATATCTTTTTCTGATTAACACATTTCACATTGTAACACTTTCTTTCTTGTAGACGAGTTAAAGGAACTAAGCTTAATTTCCTTCCCAAATAATAAGCATACAGTAAAGAGAACAGTTTGGGTAAGTTTAATGCAAAGCTTATGCCTCGCTCCTGTTTTGGGTATGTTGTACAACTTAGGCATCTTATACCGTCAAACATAAACTCCTGATAAAATAAAGAAAAAAAAGAGGGTCGGGGGTGGGGTACTATTCCTTCTGGGATACATGGGATCAAATGGAAAACTCTGTGTTCAATCCTATGATCCCAAATGTTTCAATTTTTCTTATCTTATAACAATGGAGGAGAATTTTATTTCCACAAATACAATCTAAAGCTTGCAACTACAACCTTCATGGCTGTGCAGTGAACTGGGGACCTATGCCACAGAGAGGTTGACCCATCTGAACTTAAGGAATGAGGAACCTCAGACTGCCTGAGACACGACACAACTGAGATCTCTATGAATATATTGGGTTGCTGTTAATGAATTTGACTTCCAGATATATGAGAAACATTCCTACCTCTCCCCCTTTTTTGTTTTTGTTTTTGTTTTTGTTTTTACGGAAAAGATAACAGGCAGGAATGGTAATCACCCACTCCCAAACTGACGTAAATAGAGCCAATTGTTACATATGGTAATTTCCTATAAAACAGGCACAACGCCATTAACTGATTATAGCACTAGGAACTGTGAAAGGATTTTCTCTATCTCAGGCCAAACCTTCAATAGTATATGAGTGTTTATTAGTTGTGTAATTAAGCAAAATTATTCTACAGAAAGCTCTGACATCTGCTAATGATTATTCTGTCTAGGACATGTTGGCTAGGGGAGTTCAAACCGCCCCCCCAAACTTCTAAAGGCCTTTTGCCTATAAGTGGGATATATGCAAGGAAAGGCAGTAAGTCCCTGTTGTCAAAGACCTGGTGTGAGCATGAAAAATGTTATGAGACGTCACTTGCTAGCGTACAAGCCTCTGAAATGCTAGAAGAGCATTACCAAAGGCCACTACACAAATAACAGCAAAATATTGGTCTCCCTGAGACACACAAGACTCCTCCGAAAATATCAGCTACACATCAACAGCCTGGAGATACTGTGCAACAGTGGCAGCCAAGGACTATAATATATCCCAAATACTATATTGGATATTAGCTCTCTCCTCCTGGAGGAATAACTCACAGCGATGCCAAAAGCTTATGTCCTCTAGTGGTTAGACAATGTTATAAGCCACAATAAGAAGTTATCACACCTTTATTAAGAAACCACAGTTTGTGGTAGCATACCATCCAAGCACTTGTCTGTATCTGCTCACAGCTTAGCTTGACAAAATAACTGTATTGCTTAAATGCCTATACATCAATAGCTTGAGCTTTAGTATAGACTGAAAATGGGTTGTATCACTGGGATAAGCTGTAATCCTGAAGGAGAAACAACTGAACAGACTGGAGTCCAAATGCAACTCCAAAGAAATAGACTTTTTTCTTCTGTCACCCACTTGTGCCCTTTCCCAAAGCCAGGGAACAAACTGGGAAGAGGAGATGGTAGATTGTAAGAGGTGGAGAGATAGGGTGAATCATGAGACTACAGAATATTAGTCGGACATCCTCTGAAATTGATCACATGCCCTGTTAATGAGTCTGGCATACAAGCTCTCCATACATGACTATGAAATCTTTTGGTGTTTTCAAAATATGACATAGATACTCAAAATGCACCAATTACTTATTGATATGACAGTACTGAATAACATCAATTTACTGCAACAACTGTGTCATTGTATTGTAGAATCCCTTAAAAAATAATAAAATAAAAATTAAAAAAAATAAAACAAGCCTAGGCATGTGGTGGCACACACCTGTATCTAGCACTTGGGAGCAAGAGCAGAGCAGATCCTGTTGAGTTCAAGGCCAGCCTGGTCTACAGAAGTAAGTTCCAGGCCAGCTAGGATACTACAAGGGAGACCCCATCTCCAAAATACCAAAAAATAAATAAAATAAATAAATAAATAAATAAATAAATATAATTTAAAAAGAAAAGAGAGCGGCACATGCCTTAATCCTAGCATTGGGAGGACAGAGGCAGTGGATCTCTGTGAGTTCACAAGCACTGGTCTACAAGTGAGCTCCGCCAGCTGGGCGGTATAGGGAGACCTTGTCTCAAAAAAAAAAGAAATAAAAACAATAAAAAAATATAAGTAACATAAACCTCTGTATAGACCATAGAAAAGAGAATCAGAACAAAATACAAAGTTATGTTTTTAGAGCAAACCTATGGCAATGAATTTTCAAACTAACTGTAAACATCAGAAATACAGAAATGATCTGGATCTTCCATGCAAGATTCAGCAAGAAGATGGGATTGGATCAAATATCAATAATCCAGCACTGGGGAGCTGAGACAGATGACCTGCAAGTTCAAGGGGCAGTCAGGGCTCCATGGTTGTGACTAGCCTTGTCTCCTCAAGACAATCCTAAGAACTAGAAGAATGTGAAATTCTCTATGTTAAATCACAGCCAAGAGAATAGTTCTCGCTTCACTTCCATCCCATGTCCCTGAAATGACATGTGTGCCCTACCACTTACAACTGGACCAGCTATCAGACCCTGGAGTTCACCCATACCTTTTTATTATTAAAACCCTTTGTTTATAATTATCTCTCTTTGTTAGACAGTCAGGAAAATTTAAATTGGTTACTGATAATACTCATTTAAAATTCTTGGTAATACTGACATATCTTGAAGGCAATTCAGATAAATTTCATGAATTTGAAGTTCTGTGACTAAACATACCTGTAGGCCATCTGTTATTTAGAACCCGAAGATCAACATCATAAAACTTCTTTTTAGGGAGATAAAACAAAAAAAAAAAACTAGAACTAGATATGTCTTAAACGAATAAGGACCATAGTGTAATTTTAACAGTTTTAGCTCACATAAAAATTTAACAATGAATCAACTTGTTAATGAGTAAATCATTAGCATAAGACATGAGCCTATACATTTAAACAACCCCAGTCCATGAGAAATAAATATTGTGTTTAGACACAATGTCATGATAAATTAGTTTCAAACCAAAAACTATACACTTTGATGAAAACTCTTAGAGTAAAATATGACCCTAAGTTTATTATAAACCATCAAATTAACAGCATTTTTAAACTTCAGAGTTTACACAGTGCTTATTGTATAGATGTGAGATTAAATTTTTCCTATTTTAATTTAAGATTGAATTGGATGTTATTGGTCAGTTATTTGTTCTGACTATAGGGAAATTCTACAGAACTGATTTATGTTTTAGAACATTTGGGTTTTGCATCTTTTTATTAGGTAGATTGCTTGTAAGCTCTTCTGGAATCTGGAAGATTCTGCGTGCTAAAGTGTCTGCGTCTGGGCTTTTTCTTTCAGAAAGTTTTCTATGACTGTCTCAGCTTCCTTAGATGTTATACATCTGTTTAACACATTGATCTCTACTTGGTTAGCTTCGGTGATTCCCAAGACTGAGTTCGTGTGAGATTTTACAAGCTACTATGACAGTTTACCAATGTAGTTGGAAAAATGAAAAGCCAGGAATGGGGCCCAGCAATTCGGTTTGTAGCTATGAACATAGAAGGCCCACAAAGTTAGTGGCCAAGCTTGAATCAGTGGCCAATTCACCAGGTTTGTATCTGCTTTTTAGTAATTTAAAGTGATTATATATGAGAAAGAATTTTAACTTAACCCCAAGCTGTGTGAATAGTTGTAGAGACAATTTTCTCCAGGAGGTGAGACTCTAGCTGCATATTCTATAAGGCAAGGTAGAGGTTAATTTTATCAGTTTATATGCACTACTAGTTATTCCACATTTTATCACTTTTAACTGATTATCCTATTTTAAACACTGGCACAAAAGCCCCACAACAATACAGAAAATGTTTTTGATAGACTGAGTAGCCTTATTCATGCCACTAGTGTGTGTGTCCTTCAGCTGTGCTGTTCTCACTCAACAACCACTACACTTGCCAGCTGTTGCAGGACACCCTTTTTGTGATTTTCCTATCCGGGTAAAAGATAACCTCTTGTTTAAGGTACATGGTTTGGAGGATATTATTTTTAGGAGTTTATGTTCACCTGCAAAGTTAAAACTATGGCTCCCTGAGCGTTTAAGATACTGTTAGAGTACCTAATATCATTCCTCTGAAAATCTTATTGCACAAAAATAAGGAATTTTGGATCCATGAATGTAATTATTCTTATCCCACGAAAACGCTTCCTTTTGACTACCCTATTATATTGAACTTATGGTTGTTTACCAATAGAAGATAACTCAGAAATGACTTCATTGGTATTTGACCCTAGGGGATTTTGGTCTTTTTGTTTCCTTTTTTCTGCTGTTGTGTGTTTGTGTATTGGATGAATGAGTGAGTTGTGTGTGGTGTGTTGGGTGTGTGCTCTAATTTTTAAGCCTTAGCCTAAGCTCTGAAGGCTCAGTTGCTTGCTGCCCCAGCCAATTAAAAAGTTTAGTCCTCTGAAAGATTTCTGGTCCACCCACTAGGAGCTCTGCGAGTGGGGTGGTCCTTTGCTGTCTACGGCATGATTACAGTGGCTTATCCATCATGAGAGCTGCAGAGCCATGGAGTTGAGGTTCAGTAGTATGGCTGCACTGTGATGCAGAATGTTGATCATGGCAGGAATTACAAGAGCCCTCCACACCCAAAAGGGAATCCAGGGCACAGGAGTAGGCAAAGGAAGCAGAACACATTGGGAGGACAAGTTTCTCTCTGATACTGGCAAGAAGATATGGAATTGAGATTTCCCATAGCAACTCATATAGAGATACCCACATGCTCTGACCAACAACCACCGCGGTTATCAAGTAGATAGGAATAAGATCATACATGAAGGCCTTGAATGTTTAGACCAACTGGGCGAGCTGGAAAGCATTTGTTACTTGAATCTACTTGCTTGTCATCCATATGGATTGTGCTGGCTTCATTGTCTACTGTGAACTGTTTTTAGTTGAGGCCAGTGGTTCTTCAGAGGGGTGATCTGGCCACCTAATTTGATCGAATTTAGGTTCTCAGGGTCCCCTTAGTGTGTGGTGGAGTATATATGAGTACTGAGTAATATTAAGAAAGCACATGAGAACAGAGCTCTGACTGTGTGAAGATGTTCAAAGGAGACCCCAGGGTGAAGTTAGAACACAGACAGCTGAGGATTTTGTCAGCTGCTTCCAGTCCCAGAGGTACACACCAGCCTTTCTCAAAATTCAACAATGTTTGAGGTGCTTCACCAGATGATTTATTTTCATTATCTCCTTTACTTCTCTCTGTAATCATTCTTTCTTCCCATTTTGTACATGAGGACTCTGCAACTATGTGGGGGACCTGAGATAGCTCAGTTAGAAAATTGAATATCCATGAAGTTTGGGGTTCACCTCTCCAAGAGGATGTGCTTTCTCTTCTTAAACCTTCCTTAGTCCCGACCATGTTCTCTCTACCGTCAACAAGGGATGGCTCTTCCCCGCTCAGCTGCCTCCGTAGGAGAAAAGGACGTTCATAGCCATGACTTTGAGGTGTGTGAGAAGTACCTTAAAACACTCACAGGTCTTGAGTAAGAGCGATTATGTTGAGGGAGACGTTTTCCCTCGGGGGGAAGGAACGACTAACATAAAGAGAACACCCCCCACCTCCTGCCATAACCTTATGATTGGACAGAGCAGTAATTGTATGGATGTAAGAAAAAATATTAAGGTTTATCAAATTATTTATTTTTAAAATTTTCAGAATGNAGTCTCAGTCCCTGCTGTGTCAGACATGTCCATTTTCTCAGTCCCTGATGTTTCAGATATATCTACTGTCTCAGTCTCTGTTGGTTCAGACATATCTACTATCTCAGTCCCTGTTGGTTCAGACACATCACCTGTCTCAGTCCCCGTTGTCTCAGACATGAACACTCTCTTATTCGCATTTGTATCAGACATGTCCACNTCAGACATGAACACTCTCTTATTCGCATTTGTATCAGACATGTCCACAGTCTCAGTCCCTGTTATCTTAGACATGTATAAGGTCTCAGTTCCCGTTGCCTCAGACATGTACACTATGTCAGTCCCTGTTGTCTCAGACATGTCAACGGTCACAGTACCTGTTGTCTCAGAACTGTCCAATGTCTCAGTCCCTGTTGTCTCAGACATGTCCACTGTATCAATCCCCGTTATCTCAGATATGTCCCCTGTCTCAGTTCTCATTGTGTCTTACATGTGTACAGTCGCAGTCCTTGTTGTTTCAGATATATCTACTGCTCAGTCCCTGTTTCAGAAATGTTGCCTGTCTCAGTCCCCATTTTCTCAGACATGAACGTGCTCTTTGTCTCAGTTGTCTCAGACATGTCCAGTGTCTGAGACCCTGAGGGATAGACATGTCAAATGAATGATTCCTTATTGTCTCAGGCATGTCCATAGCGCAGTACGTCTTATCTCTAATATGTCCACTGTCTGACTCATAGTTGTCCCAGATGTGTTGACTGTCTCAGTTGCTGTCATCTCTGACAGGACTTGTCCACTGCTGAAGATATGTCAAATATCTCAGTCCCTATTGCATCAAACAGGTCCACTGTCTAGAAGCCTGTTGACTCACTCTTGTCCACTGTGTAATTCCCTGTTGTCTCATACATGTCCACTGTCTCATTCCCTCTTGTTTCTCACATGTTCACTGTCTCAGTGCCTGTTTTCTCAGACATGTATACTGTCTCAGTCCCTGTTGTCCCATAAATGCCCACTGTCTCAGTCCCTGTTGTCTCAGACATGACCACTGTCTCAGTCCCAGTTGTTGCACACATGTCCACTGTCTCAGTCCCTGTTGTCTCAGACATGACCACTGTCTCAGTCAGAGTTGTTGCACACATTTCCACTGTCTCAGTCCCTGTTGCCTCAGACATGTCCAGGGTCTCAGACCCTGTTGTCACACATTTGTGTTTTTTCTCAGACATGTCCATTGTCTCAGTCCTTGTTGTCTCAGACATATCCACTATCTCAATCCCTGTTTTCTCAGACATGTCCACTGTCACAATCCCTGTTACCTCAGACTTGTACTGGGTCTCAGTTCCCGTTGTCTCAGACATGTCCACTGTGTCACTGCCTGTTTTCTCAGACATGTCCACTGTCTCAGTCCCTGTTGTCTCAGGCTTTTCCAATGTCTCAGTCCCTGTATTCTCAGACATCTCCAAAGCCTCAGTCCCGGTTGTCTCAGATATGTCCAGTGTCTGAGTCCCTGCATTCTCAGACATTTCCTATGTCTGATTCCCTGTTGTCTCAGACATGTCCAAGGTCTCATTCCCTTTTCTCTCAGACATGTCCACTGTCTCAGTCCCTGTTGTCTCATACATGTCCACTCTTTCAGTCCTTGTTTTCTCAGACATGGCCTCAGTCTCAGTCCCAGTTATTTCACACATGTCCAATTTCTAATTCCCTGTTTTCTCACACATGTCCATGGTCACAGACAATGTGGTCTCAGATATGTGTATTGTCTCAGACATGTCCAGTACCTCAGTCCTTGTTGTTTCAGATATGTCCACTGTCTCAGTCCCTTTTGTGTCTTACATGTCCACTGTCTCAAGCCCTGTTTTGTCAGACATGGCTATTGTCTCAGTCCTTGTCGGTTCAGATATATCTACTCACTCAGTCCCTGTTGTTTCAGACATGTCACCTGTCTCTGTCCCCGTTGTCTCAGACATGAAAACGCTCTTAATAACAGTTGTATCAGACATGTCCACTGTCTCAGTCCCTGTTGTTTCATATATATCCACTGTGTCAGTCCCTGTTGTCTCAGACATGTCCAATCTCTCAGTGCCTGTTTTCTCAGATATGTGAACTGTCTCAGTCCTGGTTGTCTCAGATATGTCCACTGTCTCAGTCCCTGTTGTCTCAGATGTTTCCACTGTCTCAGTCGCTATCATCACACACAGGACTTGTCCACTGTTGAAGACATGTCAACTGTCTCAGTCGCTATTGTCTCAGGCAGGTCCACTGTCTCGAAACCTATTGACTCAGGCGAGTACAATGTCCCAGTCCCTGTTGTCTCAGATATGTCTACTGTCTCAGTCCCTATTGTTTGATACATGTCCACTGTCTCAGTGCCTGCTGTCTCAGACATGTCCACTCTATCAGTTCCTGTTGTCTCAGGCACGCCCACTGTCTCATTCTCTGTTGTCTCACACATGTCCACGGTCCCAGTGCCTGTTGTCTCAGACATGTACACTGTCTCATTCCCTGTTGTTTCACACATAATCATTATCTCAGTGCCTGCTGTCTCATACATGTCCACTGTTGCAGTCGCTGTTGTATCAGACATGTATACTGTCTAAGTCCCCGTTGTCTAATACATGTCCACAGCCTCAGTCACAGTTGTTTCAGATATATCTACTGTCTCAGTCCCTGTTGTTTCAGAAATGTCGCCTGTCTCAGTCCCCGTTGTGTCAGACATGAAGACATTCTTAATCTCAGTTGTCTCAGACATGTTCAGTGTCTCAGTCCCTGTTGTCTCAGATGTGTCCAGTGTCTCAGTACTGGTTGTCTCTGATGTGTCCACTGTCTCAGTCCGTTTTGTCTCAGATGTGTCCACTGTCTCAGTCGCTGTCACATCAAACAGGACTTGTCCACTGCTGAAGAGATTTCAACTGTCTCAGACTCTATTGTCTCAGACTGGTCTACTGTCTCAAACCATCTTGACAAAGACTTGTCCACTGTCTCTGTCCCTGTTGTCTCAGAGATGTCCACTGTCTCATTCCCTGTTGTTTCACACATGTTCAATGTCTCAGTGCCTGTTATCTCAGACATGTCCACTGTCTCAGTCCCTGTTCTCTCAGAGCTGTTCAAACTCTCAGTCCCGGATGTCTCAGATATGTCCAGTGTCTGAGTCCCTGCAGTCTCAGATAGGTCAAATGTCTGATTCCCTGTTTTCTCAGACACGTCCAAGGTCTCAGTACTTGTTGTCTCAGATATGTCCACTGTCTCAGTCCTGGTTGTCTCAGATGTGTCCATTGTCTCAGTCCCTGTTGTCTCAGATGTGTCGACTGTCTTAGTCACTGTCATCTCAGACAGGACTTGTCCACTGGTGAAGACATGTCAACTGTCTCAGTCTCTTTTGTCTCACACAGGTCCACTGTCTCAGTCCCTGTTACCTCAGACATGTACAAGGTCTCAGTCCCCATTGTTTCAGACATGTCCACTCTGTCAGTGCCTGTTGTCTCAGACATGTCCATGGTCACAGTACCTGTTGTCTCAGACATGTCCACTGTCAGAGTTCTTGTTTTCTCAGGCATTTCCAATGTCTAAGTAACTGTTGGCTCAGACATGTCCAAAGTCTCAGTCCCGGATATCTCAGATATGACCAGTGTCTTAGTCCCTGAATTCTCAGACATTTCCTTTGTCTTATTTCCTGTTGTCTCAGACATGTCCAAGGTCTCATTCCTTGTTGTCTCAGACATGTCCACTGTCTCAATCCCTGTTTTCTCAGGCATGTCCACTGTCTCAGTCCCTGTTGTCTCAGACATGACCACACTCTCAGTCTCAGTTGTTTCACACATGTCCACTTCTTGGTCCCTGTTTTCTCAGACATGTCCATGGTCTCAGACCCTGTGGTCTCAGATATTTGTGTTGTCTCAGACATGTCCACTGCCTCAGTCCTTGTTGTTTCAGACATGTCCACAGTCACAGTCGCTGTTGTGTCACATATGTCCAGTGTCTCAGTCCCTTTTGTGTCAGACATATCCATTGTCTCAGTCCCTGTCTTTTCAGATATATCTACTATCTCATTCCCTGTTTGTTGAGAAATGTCACCTGTCTCAGTCCCCATTGTCTCAGACATGTACACTCTCTTAGTCACTGTTGTATCAGACATATCCACTGTCTCAGTCTCTGTTGTCTCAGACATGTCCACTGTCTCAGTCTCTGTTGTCTCAGACATGTCCATTGTCTCAGTCCCTGTTGTTTCAGATATATCCACTGTGTCCGTCCATGTAGTCTCAGACATGTCCAGTGTCTCAGTCCCTGTTCTCTCAGATATATCTACTGTCTCAGTCCCTGATGTTTTCAGACATGTCATTTCTCACAGTCCCCATTGTCTCAGACATGAACATACTCTTAGTCGCAGTTTTATCTGTCCTGTCCACTGTCTCAGTCCCTGTTGTCTCAGACATATCCACTGTCTCAGTCCCTGTTTTTTCAAACATATCCAATGTGTCAGTCCCTGTGGTCTCAGACATGTCCACTGTCTCAGTCCATGTTGTCTCAGATATGTCCAATATCTCAGTGCTTTTTGTCTCAGATGTGTCCACTCTTTCATTCCCTGTTGTCTCTGATGTGTCCACTATCTCACTCGCTGTCATCTCAGACAGAACTTGTCCAGTTTCTAAGGCACATCAACTGTCTCAGCGTCTGTTGTCTCAGACACGTCCACTGTCTCAAACTCTGTTGACTCAGACTTGTCCACTGTCTCAGTCTCTATTGACTCAGACATGTCCATTGTCTCATTCCCTGTTTTTTTCACACTTGTCCACTGTTTCAGTGCCTGTTGTCCCGGCCATGTCCACAGTCTCAGTCGCTTTGGTCTCAGACATGTCAATGGTCTCAAAACCTGTTGACTCAGACCTGTCCACTGCCACCATCCCTTTAGTCTCAGACCTGTCCAGTGTCTCATTTCCTGTTGTTTCTCTCTTGTCCACTATCCCTGATGTTTCAGGCATGTCCCCTTACTCAGTACCTGTTGTCTCAGATATGTCCAATATCTAAATCCCTGTTTTCTCAGATATGTCCACTGTCTCATTCATGTTGTCTCAGACATATCCAGTATCTCAGTCCATTTTTTCTCAGACATGTCCACTGTGTCAGTCACTGTTATCTCAGACATGTACAAGGTCTCATTTCCCGTTGTCTCAGACATGTCCACTGTGTCAGTGCCTTTTGTCTCAGACATGTCCAAGGTCTCAGTACCTGTTGTCTCAGACTTGTCCACTGTCTCAGTCCCTGTTGTCTCAGGCATTTCCAATGCCTCAATCCCTGTTTTCTCAAACATGTCCAAAGTCTCAGCCCTGGTTCTCTCAGATATGTCCAGTGTCTGAATCCCTGCATTCTCAGACAGATCCAACGTCTGATTCCCTGTTGTCTCAGACATGTCCAAGGTCTCAGTCCCTGTTGTCTCAGACATGTCCACTGTCTCAATCCCTGTTGTCTCAGACATATCCACTGTCTCAGTCCCTGTTGTCTCAGACATGAATACTGTCTCAGTCCCAGTTTTTTCACACATGTCCACTTTCTCAGTCCCTGTTGTCTCTGACATATCCATGATCTCATACCCGTTGTCTCTGATATGTGTGTTGTCTCAGACATGTCCATTGCCACAGTCCTAGATGTTTCAGCCATATCCACTGTCTCAGTCCCTTTTGTGTCCGACATGTCCACTGTCTCAGTCCCTGTTTTGTCAGACATGGGCATTGTCTCAGTACCTGTCAGTTAAGATATATCTACTTTCTCAATCCATGCTGTTTCAGACATGTCACCTGTCTCTGCCCCCTTTGTCTCAGTCATGAAAACGTTCTTAATCACAGTTGTATCAGACATGTTCAGTGTCTCAGTCTCTGTTGTCTCAGACATGTCCACTGTATCATTACCTGTTGTTTCATATATATCCAATGTGTCAGTCCCTGTTGTCTCAGACATGTCCACCCTCTCAGTCCCTGTTTTCTCAGATATGTGAACTGTCTCACTCCTGTTTGTCTCAGATGTGTCCACTGTCTAAGTCCCTGTTGTCTCAGATGTGTCCACTGTCTCAGTCACTGTCATCACAGACAGGACTTGTCCACAGCTGAAGACATATCAACTGACTCAGTCGCTATTGTCTCAGACAGGTCCACTGTCTCGAACCCTGTTGACTCATATGAGTACACTGTCTCAGTCCCTTTAGTCTCAGACATGACCACTGTCTCATTCCCAGTTGTTTCACACATGTCCACTTTCTCAGTCCCTGTTTTCTCAGACAGGTCCATGGTCTCAGACCCTGTTGTCTCAGATATGTGTGTTGTCTCAGATATGTCCACTGCCTCAGTCCTTGTTGTTTCAGACATGTTTACTCTCTCAGTCCTTTTTGTGTCCAACATATCCACTCTCTAATTTCCTGTTGCGTCAGACGTGTCCATTGTCTTAGTCCTTGTCATTTCAGATATATCTACTCTCTCAGTCCCTCTTGTTTCAGACATGTAACCTGTCTCTGTCCCCATTGTCTCAGACATGAAAACACTCTTAGTCACAATTGTCTCAGACATGTCCACTGTCTCATTTCCTGTTATTTCATATATATCCACAGTGTCAATCCCTGTTTTCTCAGACATGTCCACTCTCTCAGTCACTGTTTTCTCAGATATGTGAACTGTCTCACTCCTGGTTGTCTCAGATGTGTTCACTGTCTCATTTCCTGTTACCTCAGATGTGTCCTTTGTCTCAGTCACTGTCATCACAGACAGGACTTGTCTACTGGTGAAGACATGTCAACTGTCCCAGTCACTATTGTCTCGGAGTCAGGCGAGTACAATGACTCACTCCCTGTTTCTCAGACATGTATACATATCCACTCTCTATTCCCTATTGTTTCACAAATGTCCACTGTCTCAGTGCAGGCTGTCTCAGACATGTCCACTTTATCAGTCCCTGTTGTCTCAGACATGTCCACTGTCTCATTCTCTGTTGTCTCACACATGTCCACAGTCTCAGTGCGTGCTGTCTCATACATGTGCACTGTATCAATCCCTGATGTCTCAGACATGTCCACTGTCTCATTCCCTGTTGTTTCACACATGTTCCTTTTCTCAGTGCCTGCTTTCTCAGACATGTCCACTGTCGCAGTCCCTGTTGTATAAGACATGTCCACTGTTTCAGTCTCCGTTGTCTAATACATGTCCACAGCCTCAGTCCCTGTTGTTTCAGATATATCTAGTGTCTCAGTCCCTGTTGTTTGAGAAATGTTGCCTGTCTCAGTCCCCGTTGTCTCAGACATGAACACGTTCTTAGTCTCAATTGTCACAGACATGTTCACTGTCTCAGTCCCTGTTGTCTCAGATATGTCCTCTGTCTCAGTACTGGTTGTCTCAGATGTGTCCACTCTTTCAGTCCCTGTTGTCTCAGATGTGTCCACTGTCTCAGTCGCTGTCATCTTAATCAGAACTTGTCCACTGGTGAAGAGATTTCAACTGTCTTAGTCTCTATTGTCTCAGACTGGTCTATTGTCTCAAACCGTCTTGACCAACGTCTCAGTCCCTTTTGTCTCAGATATGTCCACTGTCTCATTCCCTGTTGTTTCACACATGTTCACTGTCTCAGTGCCTGTTATCTCAGACATGTCCACTGTCTCAGTCCCTGTTCTGTCCTTCCTGTTCAAACTCTCAGTCCCGGATATCTGAGAAATATCCATTGTCTGAGTTCCTGCAGTCTCAGACATTTAAAATGTCTGATTCCTTGCTGTCTCAGACATATCCAAGTTCTCAGTACCTGTTGTCTCGGATATGTCCAGTCTCCGTCCCTGTTGTCTCAGATATGTCCACTGTCTCAGTCCATGTTGTCACAGATGTGTCAACTCTCTCAGTCCCTGTTCTCTCAGACTTATCCAAAGTCTCAGAACGGGTTGTCTCAGATATATCCAGTGACTGATTCACTGCAGTCTCAGACAGGTCCAATGTCTGATTCCCTGTTGTCTCAGACATGTCCAAGGTCTCAGTACCTGTTGTCTCAGACATGGCCACTGTCTCAGTCTCTGATATTTCAGATATATCTACAGTCTCAGTCCCTGTTATTTCAGACATGTCACCTTTCTGAATCCCCATTGTCTTAGATGTATCCACGCTCTAAGTCCCTGTTGTCTTGGACATGGCCACTGTCTCAGTCCCTGTTGTCTCAGCCATGTCCACTGTCTCAGTCACAGTTGTTTCACACATGTCCAATGTCTCAGTCCCTGTTGTCTCAGACATGTGCACTGTCTCAGTCGTAGTTGTTTCACACATGTCCACTGTCTCAGTACCTGTTGTCTCAGATGTGTCCTCTGTCTCAGTCATTGTCATCTCAGACAGGACTTGTCCACTGGTGAATAGATGTCAACTGTCTAAGTCTCTATTATCTCAGACTGGTCCACTGTCTCAAACCGTGTTGACAAAGACGTGTCCACTGTCTCAGTCCCCTTTGTCTCAAACATGAAAAAGCTCTTGGATGCAGTCGTATCACACATGTCCACCTTTTCAGTCCCTGTTGTCTAAGACATGTCTACAGTATCAGTCCCTGTTGGTTCAAATGTATCAACTGTCTCAGTAATTGTTGTTTCAGAAATGTCGCCTGTCTCATTCCCTGTTGTCTCAGACATGAACACGCTCTTAGTCACTGTTGTCTCAGACATGTCCACTGTCTCAGTCCGTGTTGTCTCAGATATGTCCACTGTCTCAGTCCTGGTTTTCTCAGATGTGTCCAATGTCACTGTCCCTGTTGTCTCAGATGTGTCCACTGTCTCAGTCCCTGTTGTCTCAGATTTGTCCACTGTCTCAGTCACTGTCATCTCAGACAGGAATTGTGCATTAGTGAAGACATGTCAACTATCTCAGTCTCTATTGTCTAAGACTGGTCCACTGTCTCGAGACGTGTTGACACAGACATGTAAACTGACTCAGTCCCCGTTGTCTCAGACATGAACATGCTCTTAGTCACATTTGTATCAGACATGTCCATTGTCTCAGTCCCTGTTGTCTCAGACTTTTCCACTGTCTCGAGCCGTGTTGACACAGACGTCCATTGGCGAAGACATGTCAACTATCTCAGTCTCTATTTTCTAAGACTGGTCCACGGTCTCGAGCCGTGTTGGCACAGACGTATCCACTGTCTCAGTCCCCGTTGTCTCAGACATGAACATGCTCTTAGTCACAGTTGTATCAGACATGTCCACTGTCTCAGTCTCTGGTGTCTCAGACTTGTCCACTGTCTCAGTCCCTGTTGTTTCAGACATAACCCCTTTGTCAGTCCCTGTTGTCTCAGACATGTCCAATGTCTCATTTCCTGTTGTCTCAGATATGTCCACTGTCTCAGTCATGTTTGTCTCAGATGTGTCCACTCTCTCAGTCCCTGTTGTCTGAGATTTGTCCACTCTCTCAGTGCCTTTGTTTCAGACATATCCATTGTCTCAGTCCCTGTTTTCGTGACTTGTCCACTGTCTCAGACCCTGTTGTTTCAGACATATCCACTGTGTCAGTAACTGTTGTCTCAGACATGTGCACTGTCTCATTTCCTGTTGTCTCACATATGTCCACGGTCTCAGTCCTGGTTGTCTCAGATGTTTCCACTCTCTCAGTCGCTGTTGCCTCAGATTTGTCCACTGTCTCAGTTGCTGTCATCTCAGACAGGACTTGTCCACAGGCAACAACATTTCAACTGTCTCAGTCTCTTTTGTCTCAGACTGGTCCACTGTCTCGAACTGTGTTGACATAGAAATGTCCACTCTC
>VZQC01008386.1:3002573-3014931 GCA_009823505.1 Rhizomys pruinosus
ACTGTCTCATTCCCTATTGTTTCTCACATGTTCACTGTCTCAGTGCCTGTTGTCTCAGACATGTATACTGTCTCAGTCCCTGTTGTCTCAGATTGGCCACTGTCTCAGTCCCTGTTGTCTCAGATGTATCGACTCTCTCAGTCGCTGTCATCTCAGACAGGACTTGTCCACTGGAGAAGACATATCAACTGTCTCACTCTCTTTTGTCTCACACAGGTCCACTGTCTAGAACCCTGTTGACTCAGACGTGTCTTCGGTTTCAGTCCCTGTTGTCTGGTACATGTCCACTGTCTCATTCCCTATTGTTTCTCACATGTTCACTGTCTCAGTGCCTGTTGTCTCAGACATGTATACTGTCTCAAACCCTGTTGTCTCAGACATGTCCACTGTCTCAGTCCCTGTTGTCTCAGATGTATCGACTGTCTCAGTCACTGTCATCTCAGACAGGACTTGTCCACTGGAGAAGACATATCAACTGTCTCACCCTCTTTTGTCTCACACAGGTCCACTGTCTAGAACCCTGTTGACTCAGACGTGTCTTCGGTTTCAGTCCCTGTTGTCTGATACATGTCCACTGTCTCATTCCCTATTGTTTCTCACATATTCACTGTCTCAGTGCCTGTTGTCTCAGACATGTATACTGTCTCAAACCCTGTTGTCTCCGATATGTCCACTGTCTCAGTCCCTCTTGTCTCAGACATGACCACTGTCTCAGTCCCACTTTTTTCACACATGTCCACTGTCTCAGTCCCTGTTGTCTCAGACATGTCCATGGTCTCAGACCTTGTTGTCACAGATATGTGTTTTTTCTCAGACATGTCCACTGTCTCAGTCCTTGTTGTTTCAGACATGTCCATGATCTCAGTCCCTGTTGTCTCAGACATATCCAATGTCTCAGTCCTTGTTGGCTCAGACATATCTATTGTCTCAGTTCCTGTTGTTTCAGACATGTAGCCTGTCTCATTCCCCGTTTTCTGAGACAAGAAAATGCTCTTAGTCCCAATTGTATTGGACATGTCCAGTGTGTCAGTCCTTGTTATCTCAGACATGTCCAAAGTCTCAGTCCCGGTTGTCTCAGACATATCCACTGTGTCAGTCCCCGTTGTCTCAGTGAGGAAGAGGCTATGGTCAGAGGACCCCAGGAAGTGACCTCACCTTTATGAAATCAGTCAAAAAATAACTCAGAATCCTAGTTACCAACAACTACATGTCAGTGGCAAGCTGAAACACCTCACTTGTCTTGAAAGACTGGACTGAGCAGGATGTTGCTTAGCTGATTGCGGCCTTCTGGATGCTCAGGCCCCAGAAGACCCAGGAATCCAGTGTTTGGAAACTTCCAAAGATGCAGGGTGCACCATCTAGCTCATCATATTTGGCCATTCTCCAACGGGGACACAAAAGTGACACTGGTCAGTCGATAGTTGAATGTTTGTGATCCCCCTGATATACCTAGTTCATCAGTGTGTGTGTGTGTGTGTGTGTGTGTGTGTGTGTGTTTGTGTGTGTGAGAAAATCAACATGTCAACTGTTTCAGACATGTCAACTCTCTGAGTCTCTGTTTTCTCAGACATGTCCACTGTCTCGAACCCTGTTGTCTTAGAAGTGTTCACTGTCCCAGTCCCGGTTTTCTCAGACGTGTCCACTTTCTCAGTCACTGTTGTCTCAGACATATCCACGGTCTCATTCCCTGCTGTTTCTGATATATCTACTGTCTCAGTCCATGTTGTTCCAGAAATGTCGCCTGTCTCATTCCCCGTTGTCTCAGACACGAACACACACTTAGTCGCTGTTGTCTCAGTCATGTCCACTGTCTCAGTCATGTTGTCTCAGATATGTCCAATGTCTCAGTCCTGGTTTTCTCAGATGTGTCCACTGTCACAGTCCCTGTTGTCTCAGATGTTTCCACTGTCTCAGTCCCTGTGGTCTCAGATGTGTCCACTGTCGCAGTCGCTGTCATCTCAGACAGGACTTGTCCATTGGTGAAGACATGTCAACTGCCTCAGTCTCTATTGTGTCAGACTGGTCCACTGTCTCTAACCGTGTTGACACAGACATGTCCACAGTCTCAGTCCCCGTTGTCTCAGACATCAACACACACTTAATCACAGTTGTGTCAGACATGTCCACTGTCTCAGTCCCTGTTCTCTCAGATATATCTACTGTCTCACTCCCTGTTGTTTTCAGACATGTCACTTGTCACAGTCCCCATTGCCTCAGACATGAGAATGCTCTCAGTCGCAGTTGTATCAGACGTAACCACTGTGTCAGTCCCTGTTGTCTCAGACATGTCCACTGTCTCAGTCCCTGTTGTTCTCATATATCCACTGTGTCAGTCCCTGTTGTCTCAGACATGTCCACTGTCTCGGTCCCTGTTCACTCAGATATATCTACTGTCTCAGTCCCTGTTGTTTTCAGACATGTCACTTGTCACAGTCCCCGTTGTCTCAGACATGAAGACACTCTTATTCGCAGTTGTATCAGACCTGTCCACTGTCTCAGTACCTGTTGTCTCAGACATGTCCACTGTCTCAGTCCCTGTTGTCTCAGACATGTCCATGGTCACAAACCCTCTTGGCTCAGACATGTCCACTGTCTCATTTCCTCTTGTTTCTCACTTGTCCACTGTCTCAGTCCCTGTTGTCTCAGGTATGTGCAATGTCTAAATCCCTGTTTTCTCAGACATTTCCTCTGTCTCCTTCAGTGGTGTCTCAGACATATTCACTATCTCAGTCCATGTTTTCTCAGACATGTCCACTCTCTCAGTACCTGTTATCTCAGACATGTACAAGGTCTCAATTCCCGTTGTCTCAGATATGTCCACTGTGTCAGTGCCTGTTGTCTCAGACATGTCCACGGTCTCAGTACCTGTTGTTTCAGACATGTCCACTGTCTCAGTCCCTGTTTTCTCAAGCATTTCCAATGTCTCAGTCCCTGTTGTCTCAGACAAGTCCAAAGTCTCAGTTCCTGTTGTCTCAGATATGTCCAGTGTCTGAGTCCCTGCATTCTCAGACATTTCCTATGTCCGATTCCCTGTTGTCTCAGACATGTCCAAGGTCTCAGTCCCTGTTGTCTCAGACATGTCCACTGTCTCAGTCCCTGTTGTCTCAGACATGTCCACTGTCTCAGTCCCTGTTGTCTTAGACATGACCACTGTCTCAGTCCCAGTTATTTCACACATGTCTACTTTCTCAGTCCCTGTTTTCTCAGACATGTCCATGGTCTCAGACCCTGTTGTCTCATATATGTGTGTTGTCTCAGACATGTCCACTCCCTCAGTCCTTGTTGTTTCAGACATGTCCACTGTCTCAGTCCCTTTTGTTCCAAAATGTCCACTGTCTCAGTTCCTGTTGTGTCAGACATGTCCATTGTCTCAGTCCTTGCCATTTCAGATATATGTACTGTCTCAGTCTCTGTTGTTTCAGACATGTCACCTGTCTCTATCCCCGTTGTCTCAGACATGAACATGCTCTTAGTCACAGTTGTATCAGACCTGTCCACTTTCTCAGTCCCTGTTGTCTCAGACATGTGCACTGTATCAGTCCATGTTGTTTCATATATATCCACTGTGTCAGTCCCTGTTCTCTCAGACATGTCCACTCTCTCAGTCCCTGTTTTCTCAGATATGTGAACTCTCTCAGTCCTGATTGTCTCAGATGTGTCCACTGTCTCAGTCGCTGTCATCAAAGACAGTACTTGTCCACTGGTGAAGACATGTCTCAGTCGCTATTGTCTCAGACATGTCTATTGTCTCATTCCCTATTGTTTCACACATGTCCACTGTCTCAGTGCCTGCTCTCTCAGACATGTCCACTGTATCAGTCCCTGTTGTCTCAGACATAACCACTGTCTCATTCCCTGTTGTCTCACACATGTCCACAATCTCAGTGTCTGCTGTCTCAGACACGTCCTCTGTATCAGTCCCTGTTTTCTCAGACATTTCCACTTTCTCATTCCCTGTTGTTTCACACATGTTCATTGTCTCAGTGCCTGCTGTCTCAGACATGTCCACTGTCACAGTCCCTGTTGTATCAGACATGTCCACTGTCTCAGTCCCCATTGTCTAATACATGTCCACAGCTTCAGTCCCTGTTGTTTCAGATATATCTACTGTCTCAGTCCCTATTGTTTCAGAAATGTAACCTATCTCATTCCCCGTTGTCTCAGACATGAACACGTTCTTAGTCGCAGTTGTCTCAGACATGTTCACTTTCTCAGTCCCTGTTGTCTCGGATATGTCCACTGTCTCAGTCCCCATTGTCTAATACATGTCCACAGCTTCAGTCCCTGTTGTTTCAGATATATCTACTGTCTCAGTCCCTATTGTTTCAGAAATGTAACCTATCTCATTCCCCGTTGTCTCAGACATGAACACGTTCTTAGTCGCAGTTGTCTCAGACATGTTCACTTTCTCAGTCCCTGTTGTCTCGGATATGTCCACTGTCTCAGTCCCCATTGTCTAATACATGTCCACAGCTTCAGTCCCTGTTGTTTCAGATATATCTACTGTCTCAGTCCCTATTGTTTCAGAAATGTAACCTATCTCATTCCCCGTTGTCTCAGACATGAACACGTTCTTAGTCGCAGTTGTCTCAGACATGTTCACTTTCTCAGTCCCTGTTGTCTCGGATATGTCCACTGTCTCAGTCCTCATTGTCTAATACATGTCCACAGCTTCAGTCCCTGTTGTTTCAGATATATCTACTGTCTCAGTCCCTATTGTTTCAGAAATGTAACCTATCTCATTCCCCGTTGTCTCAGACATGAACACGTTCTTAGTCGCAGTTGTCTCAGACATGTTCACTTTCTCAGTCCCTGTTGTCTCGGATATGTCCACTGTCTCAGTCCTCATTGTCTAATACATGTCCACAGCTTCAGTCCCTGTTGTTTCAGATATATCTACTGTCTCAGTCCCTATTGTTTCAGAAATGTAACCTATCTCATTCCCCGTTGTCTCAGACATGAACACGTTCTTAGTCGCAGTTGTCTCAGACATGTTCACTTTCTCAGTCCCTGTTGTCTCGGATATGTCCACTGTCTCAGTCCTAGTTGTCTCAGATGTGTCCACTGTCTCAGTCCCCGTTGTCTCAGATGTGTCCACTGTCTCAGTCACTGTCATCTCAGACAGGACTTGTCCACTGGTGAATAGATTTCAACTGTCTCAGTCTCTATTGTCTCAGACTGGTCTACTGTCTCGAACCGTATTGACACAGACATGTCCACTGTCTCAGTCCCTGTTGTTTCAAATATATCCCCTGTCTTATTCCCTGTTGTTTCGCCCATGTTCACTGTCTCAGTGCCTGTTGTCTCAGACATGTCCACTGTCTCAGTCCCTGTTCTCTCAGACATGTCCAAAGTCTCAGTCCCGGTTGTCTCAGATATGTCCACTGTCTCAGTCCTGGTTGTCTCAGATGTGTCGACTGTCTCAGTCCCTGTTGTGTCAGATGTGTCGACTGTCTCAGGTGCTGTCTTCTCAGACAGGACTCGTCCACTTCTGAAGACATGTCAACTGTCTCAGTCTCTTTTGTCTCAGACAGGTCCAATGTCTAGAACCCTGTTGACTCAGATGTATTCACTACCCTGTTGTCTCAGATATATCTACTGTCTCCATCCTTGTTGTGTCAGACATGTCCACTGTCTCAGTCCCTGTTGTATCATGCATTTCCAATAACTCTTTTCCTGTTGTCTCAGACATGTCCAAACTCTCATTCCCGGTTGTCTCAGATATGTATAGTGTCTAAGTCCCTGCAGTCTCAGACATGTCCAGTGTCTGATTCCCTGTTGTCTTAGACATATCCATGGTCTCAGTGCCTGTTGTCTCAGACATATCTACTGTCTCCATCCCATTTGTCTCAGACATGTCCACTGTCTCAGTCCCTGTTTTGTCATGCATTTCCAATGTCTTAGTTCCTGTTGTCTCAGACATGACCAAAGTCTCAGTCCCAGTTGACTCAGAAATGTATAGTCTCTGAGTCCCTGCAGTCTAAGAAGTGTCCAATGTCTGATTCCCTGTTGTATCAGACATATCCACGGTCTTAGTGCCTGTTGTCTCAGGCATATCTAGTGGCTCCATTCCTGTTGTCTCAGACATGTCCACTGTCTCAGTCCCTGTTGTCTCAGATATGTCCTCTGTCTCAGTCCCTGTTGTGTCAGATGTGTCCACTGTCTCAGTCTCTGTTATCTAAAATATGTCCACTGTCTAAGTCCCTGCCTTCTCAAACATAATATGTCCACTGTCTCAGACATGTCAACTGTCTCAGTCTCTGTTGTCTCAGACATGTCCACTGTCTTGTACCCTGTTGTCTCAGACATGTCCACTGTCCCAGTCCCTGTTGTTTCACACATGTCCACTCTCTCAGTCCCTGTTGTCTCAGACATGTCCATGGTGTCAGACCCTGTTGACTCAGATGTGTCCACTTTCTCAGTCCCTTTTGTCTCAGACATGTTCACTGTCTCATTCCCTGCTGTTTCACACTTTCCACTGTCTCAGTCCCTGTTGTCTCAGACATGTCCATGGTGTCAGACCCTGTTGACTCAGATGTGTCCAATTTCTCAGTCCCTTTTGTCTCAGACCTGTCCACTGTCTCATTCCCTGTTGTTTCACACTTTCCACTGTCTCAGTGCCTTTTGTCTCAGCCATGTCAACTCTCAGTCCCTGTTGTCTCAGACATGTCCACTTTCTCAGTCCCTGTTGCTTCAGACATGTCCAAAGTCTCAGTCCCAGTTGTCTCAGATAAGTCCAGTCTCAGTTCCTTTTGTCTCAGACATGTCCTCTATCTCAGTCCCTGTTGTCTCAGACATGTCCACTCTCTCAGTCCCTGTTGTCTCAAACATGTGCATGGTCTCATTTCCTGTTGGCTCAGACATGTCAACTCTCTCATTCCCTGTTTTCTCAGGCATGTCCAATGTTTCAATCCCTGTTGTCTCAGACATGGCCAAAGTCTCATTTCTTTTTGTCTCAGATATGTCCAGTGTCTGTTCCCTGCAGTCTCAGACAGGTCCAATATCTGATTCCCTGTTGTCTCAGACAAGTACAAGGTCCCAGTCCCTGTCATCTCAGAAATGTCCACTCTCTCAGTCCCTGTTGTCTCAGACATGTCCATGGTCTCAGTGCCTGTTGTCTCAGACATATCCACTGTCTCAGTCCCTATTCTCTCACACATGTCCACACTCTCAGTCCCTGTTGTCTCAGATATGTCCACTCATATCTGAGTCTCAATCCTGGTTGACTTTGATGTGTCCACTCTCTCAGTCCCAGTTCTCTCAGATGTGTCCACTGTCTAAGCCTGTATCTTCTCACACAGTACATCTCCACTGTCACAGACATGTCAACTCTGTCAGTCTCTGTTGTCTGAGACATGTCCACTGTCTCAAACCCTGGTGTCTTAAACGTGTCCACTCTCTCAGTCCCTGCTGTCTCAGACATGTCCACTGTCTCAGTTTCTGTTGTTTTATACATGTCCACAGTCTCAGTCCCTGTTGTCTCAGACATGTCCAAGGTCTCAGTGTCTGTTTTCTGACACATCCTTGGTCTCAGTCGTTGTTGTCTCAGATATGTGCACTGCCTCAGACCTGGTTTCCTCATACATGTACACGGTCTCTGCTGCTGTTGTCTCAGACATGTCCACTGTCTGAGACAACAGGGACTGAGACCGTGTACATGAAGATACAAAACTGGAAACTACTTTTTGTTTTGAGACAGGGTCCCAGCTGGCCTAGAACTCACTCTGTAGACCAGGCTGTCCTTGAATTCACAAAGATCTCCCTGCCTCTGCCTCCCAAGTGCTAGGATTAAAGGCATGCGCCACCACGCCCAGCCTATTAGCTTATTACTTTTTATGTGTATGAGTGTACTGTCAGATTCCCCTGGAACTGGAGTCAAAGATGGTTCTTAGCTGCCATGTGGGTGCTGGGAATCATATGGAAGCAAGAAAGAGATATGTCTTTTCAAAGGCCTACCAAGGTAAAACAAGGTAATACATTCGTACACATAAAACCAAAAAATAAAATAAAATAAAATAAAATAAAATAAAATAAAAAGAAATCTATTTCAGTAATTGATTGCATTTCTTTTATGCGGATGTAAGAATGTATCACCTGCATGTATGAGAGTCCACCCCTGGAGGGGAAGGCTGAGGTGTTCATACCATTCTCCTCCATCATGCTGACATGCCAGTCACTGTGCAAATGAAAACCAAGGGGGGGACAGGGGGATGGCACCCGTGACTGAGCCGAGCTTCCTTTTTTTTTTTCCTGTTTTCTGTTTTCTTTTGTTTTCTTAATGACCCGAACAGCTGAAAAGATAGAGGTGGTTGTCTTAGGCCTAAAAATGTACGGAAATGGGACCTACACAGAGTGCTGGCCTGGTATGTGGTATGTACAACTCAGACCCTTAAGAGGCCCTCCAAGTCACTTTACCAGAAGGAGCTGTCTTGCTTGTCTTGCAAATGGAGTGGCCCGGGCCTTTAATCCCAGCATGCCAGAGGAACTCTCTTGAGTTCCAGGACAGCCTACTGAACATACAGAGTTCCAGGCCAGCTGGGGCTCCAGGGAAACTGCTTTTCAAACACACACACACACACACACACACACACACACACACAAGATAAGAAAGAAAGAAAGAAAGAAAGAAAGAAAGAAAGAAAGATGAACGACAAGGATAAATAATAACAAAATTAAAGAAATAATTGCAATCGCAAGCATTGTTATGCCCCTCCCTTTATTTCCAGGCGGTTGGTCACTGTGACATGAAAGTCAGCCAGTCTTCCTCCATAAGGTTTTCCAGGCCAGCTAGGGGTACAGGGAGATCCCACCTCAAATGTAAAGAACTGAATGAATGAATAAATAAATAAATAATAAAAAATAAATAACATAAATCTACAATGAAATATTCAAGTAAGTCATGGAAACTTTTGAAAGACACCAGAATAATCCGGGCGTGTTTTCGCATGCCTTTAAACCTAGGTGTTGCCCTAGGCAGAGACAGACAGTTCGTTGTTGAGTATCAAGGCCCAGCCCTGGTCTACAGGCAGTTCCAGGACAGCTTGTGGCTACAGTGGTGACCCCTGTCTCAAAAGACCAAACAAACCAAACAAAACAAACAAACAAAAAACAGTGCCTATTGAAAGTCACCAGAATATTGAAGGACCTCCCATGCTCATAGATTGGAAAAATCAATATATTAAAGATGACCATCCTACCCAAAGTAATAAAGAGATTCAATGTAATCCCAATCAGAATCCCACCATGACACACTTCATAGAATTTGGGGGGGGGGGATAAATCCTAAAATTCCCATGGAAACAGAAAAGACCGGGGATAGCCCAAGCAACCCTGAACACAAAGAGCAATGGAGGTGGAGTTCCTATGAACAACAACAAAAAACCCCACCCCACAGCCTACCATCATACTGCTTTAGATCAAACAGAGCCGACTTATATTTAGGCTAAGCTACTGCTATTAATGTGCTTCTTGCATGTTCATAAACACAATCTTCTTCCTGGACAGGTCTCAGAAATCTAAAACTATGGGAGGATCACTCACTTAGATCTCATGCCATTATGCAGACACACAGACAGACAGACAGACAGACACACACACACACAGGGGCAGATAGAAAACATGACACTCCTTTTTTTTTATTTGGCGTTTGGAGACAGGGTCCCAGCTGGCCTGGAACACACGGTGTAGACCAGGCTCACCTTGAACTCACAAAGATCCACGTAGAAACCTGTGGCACCACACCTGGAGAGACTACTTTCCAAAGTAGAGAGGCTAAATATCATCTTTAAAACTGAAAGTCCTGGCGAGAGCGAGGTGGCACAAGCCTTTAATCTAGCAGTTTGGAGGCAGAGGCAGGCGGATTTTTAGGAGTTCAAGGCCAGACTGGTCTACAAAGCGAGTTCCAGGACAGCTGAAGCTACAAGGAGACCCTGTCTCAAAAAGACCAAAAATAATAAATAAATAAATAAATAAATAAATAAATAAATAAATAAATTCATTTAAAATTGATTCAAACTATATTAATTTACAATTTAGAGATTTCCAGGCCAGCTGGGTGGGGCTACAGAAAAGCACTTTTCAAAACTACCAAAAACAAAACAAAAAAGCCATAGCCAGGGGCATGGTTGCCCACACCTTCCTTCAATCCCAGCACCCAGAGGCAGAGACAGGCTCAACACTGTGTGTTCAAAGTCAACCTGGATGGTCCCCATAGGGAGTATTTCAGTAATCTATTACTTTTATGCGTATGTACGTGTATATCGCCCTCATGTATGAGAGTGCACCCCTGTCACAAAAATAAAAAAAGAAAAAGAAAAAGAATAGAACTGATACCAAATCAAACAAAATAAAATCTGCCCATATGTCCATGTGGGAAATCCTGATTGCAACAGCTTTATGGAAACCAAAGGGGGAGGAAGCTGTATACCTGTATTTTCAAAGTCCTAGCAAAGGGGCTAGAGAGATGGCGTAGCGGTTAAGAGCGCCGGGTTAAATCCCCAGCACCCACATGTTGGCTGAGAACCATCGTTAACTCCAGTTCCAGGGGAATCTGACGCCTGCCTCTGATCTCCACGGCATTACACAACATGGGTATACAAACCTACATGCAGACAGTATATTCATACACATAGAAATAAATAACTTTAAAAAATGTATTTAAAAAAAGGCCTACCAAGATAAAACAAGTTAATACATTCCTACACATAAAACCAAAAAAAACTCCAAAAGGGTGGGGAAAATAAATGAATAAATAATTAAGTAAATAAGTAAATAAATAAATACAAAGTCTAAAAAAAACCTGCCATGGTTAAAGCATGGATGGTACTTCTGATTCTGATCTATGATTCTAAGCTCAGAACATACAAGAGGATGACCCCAGGACGAGCACAATATGAAGCTGACCTACCTAAATACACATAGGCTCAGCTACTCCAATTATGTCCTTCGTACTTGTTCATATAAACAATCTTCCTGTACACAACTTAGAAATCTGAGGATTGGGCAGAAATACACACGAAACAGGATTATATTTTTATTTATTTAAAATTCATATATTAATTTTTTTCGTGTCTAAAAATTTTTTCGGTCTTTTCGAGACAGGGTCTCCCTGTAGCCCTGGCTGTCCTGGAACTCACTCTGTAGACCAGGCTGGCCTTGAACTCACAAAGATCAGCCTGCCTCTGCCTCCCAAGTGCTAGGATTAAAGGCATGTGCCACCACACCCAGCTTTTAAAAAATATTTTAATAAGCATATCGGCCAAATGGAAGAAGGAAATGGGAGAAAGGGACATATTCTACAGTGCAAAATTATTATGCATAAATTTAAAAACATCTAGTTCATAATTTTGAACATCTTTTAATAAATATTTCAAATACCTTTTGTGGTTTTGTTTTGTTTTTCATGTAATACACGTCTTTTTTTTAATGACAATCATGGCAAAGAATTAAAGAATGTTACATTTGTGAACCATTAATAATATCTTCATTTTGGTTAGTACATAACTAAATAAACATCTCACTTTTGAAAATACTGTGATAGCCAATATTTAGAAGCTCACCTTTATGTGAGCACAGGAATGGAACTTAGAATGTAAAACAAACCATTTTGGAACTGCTCGGGAGAAGCAGCACTGAAATTCCATACTGGTTTTATACAGCTTCTATAAAATATTTAAATCTAAGAGCAAAGTTAAGACTCTATTTTTGCTAAACAATTACATGGTAGACTTAGATGGATTTCTCCCTCGGTTTTTCCTGGGAGTGATTGTAATCTTTTACTTTAAAAGAAGGAAGTTTTGGCACTTGCATATCAAGGTCACCAGTGTTAATATCTCCTGGATCTCAGGGCGATTCCTATAAATTCACATTCTTTATAGCTGATACGGCATGGGCTGGAGCTCCTGCTAAGCCAGCCTTGGATTGATTTCTCCAGTTTATTCTGCACGTCAATCTGTATAACAATTTCATTCATGAGTGTCTCCAGTTCCATTCCCCCATCATCATTTCTGCAAGAATGAATGTTATGAACCTCGTTGGACAATGGGGATAAAGAGGGAAGAAGGCACTCAAGGGAGGGGTGATAATAGGAGAGAGACAGTTATTATCAAGGGGGAAAGAAAGGGAGATACTTAAGCTGGAGATGGAGGAGGATTAGACAGGGAAGGAGAGAAGAGAAATAAATAATGCTCAGGTGGTGGTGGTGGTGGTGGTGGTGGTGGTGTGAAAAAACAGAGAGAAATGGATTAGTAAGTACAAAAACCTACACATAGAGTATCTACACATGAGCGAATGTGTCTAGCTGAAGGCTATAGGAGAAATACAGTGCCAGACAGGAGAAACCTCCATTCAAGTTGATGGT
>VZQC01008386.1:3021521-3073832 GCA_009823505.1 Rhizomys pruinosus
TGCATCTAAAATGACCTTTATATCTGTATTTTTCTAATGAATTTTCCCTTGTCTCTCTTTTCTGTATATTCACTTTTTAAAAATTTCTTTATTAACTTATTATTTATGGTTGCATGCAGTCCAGGTTGCTGCACCCGTTGGATCATGCTTGTGGCTGCAGACCCGGTCAGAAGAGGGCATCGGATTCCCCTGAATGAACTGAGTGATCTTCGTCTAAAGGCACGGTTCTCAGGCCGCATGTGGGTGCTCGGGGACTGAACAGGTAGTCTCTGCCAGGAACGGGCTGCCTCTTAATGCTAGGCATCTTCCAAGCCACTGTCTATCGTTATTCATTTATGTGTGTCTCGTGTATATGTGTCATGGCACCTGCATTTGAAATGCACAGGTCACAAGAAACAACTGCAGGATTGGTTTCTCTACTCACAATGCTAGGTATGTCATTTCTTTTTTCTTTTTTTTTTTTTTTTTTCTTTTTTTTTTTTTTTTTTTTTTTTTTTTTTTTGAGACATGGTCTCCCTTAGTCCCAGCCTGCCTGGAGCTCTCTATGTAGACCAGGCTGGCCTTGAACTCACAGAAATCCGCCTGCTTCTACCTCCTGGGTGCTAGGATTAAAGGCGTGTGCCACCACACCCAGGCCCCTACTTGTCATTCTTGACATTTGCCTTTCTTACCTACTGAGCCATTCAGCACTTGTTGTTTGCCAACTCTTTCTTACTTAATCCTCATAACAGTTCTTTAAGGTTAGTACTATTTTGGTGGAATTCACATGTTTTCTTTGACATGGTCTCACACTGTGTTCCAGACCTTTCAAGTGCTAAAATTACAAACATGAACAACCATATCTAACTCTTATCCTTGGTAGGGTCATCTTTGACTACTCTCTACCTTTTTTGAGGCGGGGCTAGACTAGCTTACCAGCTGAGCCATCTCTCGGCCTCTCTACCTGGTGCTTTTATTTTTATTACTATTATTTTTTACTCTTTTGAGATAGGGTCATGCTTTGTAGTCCAGGCTGACCTTCCCAAATGCTGGAATCACAATCATATGCTGCCATGCCCCTTACTATAGGAAAAGGATACTAAACCACGAGGGTCTTATATCAGATCACAGCCAGTGACAGAAGTAGAAACACTATGTACTAGCTTTATTCTATAGCGGCATAGTTAAGCTCTTTACAAACTGCTGAGCCATCTTCCTATCCCCACGTCTAGGTTAATTTTGAATCTTATTAAATGGCAGGGAAGTGATTAGCCAGGAATACCAGGATTTTGCTGAGGGTAAAAGTGAATTAATAGATTAGCATTTATTTATTTATTATTTCTCTTTTATTTTATTTATGTGTATGAATGTATTGTCTGCATGTATGTTTGTGCACCTGTGTTGTGCAATGCTGCGGAGGTCAGAAGAGGGCGTCGGATTCCCCTGGAATTGGAGTTCTCCTAGAATTGGAGTTACAGACGGTTCTCAGCTGCCATGTGGGTGCCGGGAATCGAACCCGGGTCCTCTGCAAGAGCGGTCGGCGCTCTTAACCGCTAGGCCATCTCTCCAGCCCTATTTATTATTTCTATGTGTATGAGTGTACTGTCTGCATGCAAGTTGGTACACCCGTGCCATGCAATGCCGGGGAGGTCAGAAGAGGGCGTTGGATTCCCCTGGAACTGGAGTATTTATTTATTTTTATTTATTTATTTTTTTATTTAATAGATTAGCTTTTTTTTTTNTGCATCTAAAATGACCTTTATATCTGTATTTTTCTAATGAATTTTCCCTTGTCTCTCTTTTCCCTACTATTCACTTTTTTAAAAAATTTTCATTTATTTAACTTATTATTTATGGTTGCATGCAGGTCCCACGGTTGTCTGCCACCCGTGGTATATGCTTTGCAATGGACTGCACCGACCCCGGTCAGAAGAGGGGCATCGGATTCCCCTGATGAAACTGGAGTTGAGGGTTCGTTTTGCTCGTCTAAAGGCACGTTTCTCAGGCCGCCATCCGTGTGCCTGTCATTGCGCGCCCGGACTGACCAGGTCATCTGCAAGCAGGAAGTGGTCTGCCTCCCTTAAATGCTAGGCATCTATCCAGCACTGTCTACGATTTTCCATTTATGCTGTGTCTCGTTTGTCATATGTGTTTCATGGACCTTGCATTTGAAATGCAAACAGGTCAAGAGGAACAACTTGCAGGATTTGTTTCTATACTCCATGCATATGCTAGGTATGTCATTTCTTTTCTTCTTTTTTTTTTTTTTTTTTCCTTTTTTTTTTTTTTTTTTTTTTTTTTTTTTTTACCTTTTTCTTTTTCTTGCGAGACATGGTCTCCCTTAGTCCCAGCCTGCCAGGAGCTCTCTATGTGGACCCGGCTGGCCTTGAAATCACAGAACTACCGCCCTGATCTACCCCCTCCTGGGTGCTAGGACCATTACACAGCGCCCGTTTGTGCCACCACATCCCAGGCCCCTCACCCCTAATCTGCCCCATTCTTGACACTCTTGCCTTTTCTTACCTACTCGAGACCATTCCAGCAGTGTTCCCGTTTTGGCAATTACCCCTTTCTTACTTAATCCTTATAACAGTTCTCTTAAGGTTCCAGACTATTTTGGTGGCACATTCACCCATGTTTTATTTTGATCCCATCCGGTCTCCACACAACTGTGTTCCCGCCCCCCTTTCTAAGTGCTAAAAATTACAAACATGGAAAAACAAAACCCACATATATTTAATATTGTATCCCCTGTGTTCAGGGTCAGTTCTTTGACTACTCTCGACCTTTTTTGACGGCGGGGCTAGACTAGCTTATCAGCTTGACAGACCATCTCTCGGCATCTCATCTGATTCCACTGGCTTTGCTCTTATTCTTTCCCCCATTACATCATTTATTTTTTACTCTTTGGAGATCCCACGGGTACTCGGCTGAAGTCCCGGTCTGAACTTCACCCAACCCAATGCTTCGCGAATAACACAATATATGCTGACATTGCACTCCTTTTAACCCTATAGGAAACAGGTTACCCTAAACACCAGAGGGTCTTATACTCAGACTCACAGCCCGTGACAAGATAGGCTAAGTACGCAAAAACACGTCACTCGGCTTTATTATATGCCGCGCATAGTATTAAGCTCTTTAAAATCTGCTGAGCACATTCTTCCGTATACCACGTCCTAGGTTTCAATTTTGAACACTACTTATTAAAATGGCAGCGGACTAGGTGACCCTTTGCAGGAACTTACCAGGACCTTTGCTGAGCGGCCTAAAAGCGAATTAATAGATTCGCATTTTCTTTATTTATTTATTTCTCTTTTATTTTTATTATGTGCTCATGACTTCCTGTATTGTCTGCATGTCTGTTTGTGCACCTCCGTTGTTGTGCAATGCTGCCGGAGGTCAGAAGAAGGCTCGTTCGATACCCTGGAATTGGAAGAGCCGTTTCTCCTGGACTTTGAGTTACAGACGGTTCTCAGCTGCTCATGTGGGTGCGGGAATCGAACCCGGGTCTTGCCAAGAGCGGTCAGGCCCGTATTAAACTTCCGCCTTAGGCCATTCTCTCCAGCCCTATTTACTTATTTCTATGTGCTATGAGTGTACTGTCTGCATGCAACGTTGGTACACCCGTTTGCATTTGCAATGCCGCGGGGCTGACGGTCAGAACGTTCCTCCTTTAGAAGATCCGAGGGCGGTGGTTTGGCTTCCCTGGAACTGGGTTAAGTCTTCTACTTTCTCAGTAGTCCGTATTTATTTATTTTTATTTATTTATTTTTTTATTACTAGATATTAGCTTTTTTTTTTTTTTTTTTCTCTATTTTATTCTATTTCGGTTCCTTCTGTGTATCAAAACGTCAATGTACTGTCTGCATGCAGGTTTGTGCACCCGTGTCGTGCAATGCCGCGGAGGTCAGAAGAGGGTCTCGGATTCCCCTGGAACTGGAGTTCTCCTGGAATTGGAGTTTCAGACGGCTCTCAGCCGCCATGTGGGTGCTGGGGATCGAACCCGGGTCCTCTGTAAGAGCGGTCGGCGCTCTTAACCGCTAGGCCATCTCTCCAGCCCTAGATTAGCTTTTTAAACCATTTGTTTTTGTTCTTTTCTTTCTTAGAGATGAGGTCAGTGCAGTTCACTCAGGCTCGTCTGACACTCATGATTCTCTTGCTTGCCAAGTACTGGGATTATAGGCGGGTACCACATCTGACAAAATTATAGTTTCCTTCTTTACATTGACTTTTTTTTAGATGGTCTCCCTGTAGCCCCAGCTGGCCTGGAACTTGCTATGTAGACCAGGCTGGACTTGAACTCCCAGAGATCCCCTTGCCTCTGGCTCTGTAGGGCTGGGATTTAAAGGCCTGTATCCCCATGCCCAGTTCCATTTTCCTTTTAAGAGGACAATTACAGGGGCTGGAGAGATTGGCCTAGCGGTTAAGAGCGCCGACCGCTCTTACAGAGGAACCGGGTTCGATCCCCAGCACCCACATGGCGGCCGAGAACCGTCTGAAACTCCAACTCCAGGAGAACTCCAGTTCCAGGGGAATCCGACACCCTCTTCTGACCTCTGCGTGCATTGCACGACACGGGTGCACAAATCTGCATGCAGACAGTACATTGATACACGTACAGAAATAAATAAAAAATTAAAAAAAGGACAATTACAAATATTTTTTCCATTATATGTGTATGAACGTATTGCCTGCATGTATGTCAGTGTACCCGTGTTGTACAAAGCTTGAGGTGGTCCGAAGAAGGCATTGAATTCCAGCTGCCCTGTAGATGCTGAGAATCGAACCCTGGTCCTCTGCAAGAGCAGCCAGTGTTTTTAACCACTGAGCCATCTCTCCAGCCCACAGTTCCTTCTTCATAGGCAGTGTGTGCTTTTCAAATGAGAAGGGATGGTTGGCTGGGATGTTCCTTAGCTGTTCTTTCAGGGAGAGATAGAACATGATTGGAGTTCACTTATATGATTAGCGTCTCTGAGTAATCAGGACATGCAACACCCAAATTTAATTACTCCAGTGTAATTCTCTGGAAAATAAAACAAAATTCACAACAGTTACAAATACTGTTGTAAGGGCTGGAAAGATGGCCTAGCAGTTAAGAGCGCCGACCGCTCTTACAAAGGACCCAGGTTCGATCCCTAGCACCCACATGGCGGCCGAGAACCGTCTGAAACTCCAATTCCAGGAGAACTCCAGTTCCAGGGGAATCTGACACCACCTTCTGACCTCCGCGGCTTTGCACGACACTAGTGCACAAACTTGCATGCAGACCGTGAATTCCTACACATACATAAATAAATAAAATTAAAACAAACAAATACTGTTGTAAAAGGATAACACCTCCCCACCCCAACCCCAATAGGCCTCCCAGATTGGAGAGGATGAGTGCTGCTATGGGCATTTTATTAGCATCATTAAGTAACTGGGCAGTTTCTTCATTTGTTATCTTGGGGGCCATTCAAAAATAACTAGTTAGATCTAGATGAACTAGATGACAACTGTCTTGGGCAAGAACCCAGGTGGTGTGAAAGAAATTTCAGGGAACACTGGTGATGTTATGTATGGATATGTGAAGCAGAGTTAAACCACTTGTTATCTTCAGACTTGCAACTCCTTCTAAGCTGTTTGTGGCCTGTTAAAGCCTTGTATCGGAACCTGGATAGATGGTTAGATGGTTCAGCAGTTAAGAGCACTGGCTGCTTTTTCACTTCCTAGCACCCACATGGTGGCTAACCACCGTCCATAACTGCAGTACTAGGGGATCCAACACTATCTTTTGACCTTTGAAACCTTATACAACACAGGTTCACTTACATACATGCAGCCAATACACTTAAATGTAAAACAAAATATCTAAATAAATTAAAAAAAAAACTTTATGCTGGGTTGGCGAGATGGCTCAATGGTCAAGAGTACCAGGTGTTCTTGCAGAGGACCCAGATTTGATTCCCAGCACCCACATGGTGGCTAACAGACTTCCACAACTCCACTTCCAGGGGATCTGATGCCTTCTTCTGACCTCCACAGGCATGGTATAACACAGGTGCACTTACATACATGCAGGAAATATACACATAAAAAATAAGGATAAACTAAAAAAAAGAAAAGCTTTATGCTTAAATGTTCCAAGAGGCTAAGATGAAGACAGAGATTGAGTCACAGTAACGCCTTTTTAATGCAAAGGAGGAAGACGTTTTACATAGGATTTTGTTTTCCTTTCTTTGCAGAATGCGTCCTGCCTTGTTCTTGCTGCCCGGCATGCCAGTGCTTCTTCTGTGGTAAGATTTGGGGCGTTTGATCCTGGGACAGAGTGCTGGGCCACTACCTTGCCCTGTGCACTATCTCAACCACCTTACCCTGTGCATCATCTCAACCACCTTACCCTGTGCATCATCTCAGCCACCTTACCCTGTTCACTATCTCAACCACCTTACCCAGTGCATCATCTCAACCACCTTACCCTGTGCACTATCTCAACCACCTTACCCTATGCACTATCTCAACTACCTTACCCTGTGCACTATCTCAACTACCTTACCCACTGTATTATCTTAACTACCTTACCTTGAGTCTCTTGGAAGTAGTTAATAATTGTTTTAAAAAATAATTTAACCAGTGGTATAGCAAATGTTTTGTGTGTGTTTGTTGCTGGGCATCAAACCCAAGACATCACAAACAAGCACTTTTTAGTAGGACCAGGCTGCCCTTGAACTCACAGAGATCCGCCTGCTTCTGCCTACCAAGTGCTAGGATTAAAGGCTTGTGTCACCAAGCCTGGCTCCATACTTTTTAGTTTTTGAAACAAGGTATCCCTATAGCCCCAGCTGACCTATAGACCAGGCTGGCAGGGTGGCCTCAATCTCACAGAGATCCACCTGCCTCTGGCTCCCGACTGCTGGGTTTAAACACATGGGCCACTACACCTAGCTCCATTAAATAATTTTTTTTTTTTTTTTTGGTCTTTTTGAGACAGGGTCTCCTTGTAGTCCCAGCTGTCCTGGAACTCACTCTGTAGACCAGGCTGGCCTTGAACTCACAAAGATCCGCCTGTCTCTGCCTCCCAAGTGCTAGGATTAAAGGCGTGCGCCACCACACCTGCTATTAAATAATTTTTAAACTAAATTTAAAAAAAATTATGTGTGTCAGTGTCTTGCCTGCATGTGTGGATGAACATTGCATGCCTGAAATACCTGTGTAGGCCAGAAGGTATGATTGTAGCTCCTGGAATTGGAGTTATGGATGGTTCTGAGCCATCATCTGGGTGCTGGGAACTGAAATCCTCTGCAAAAATAGCAAGTGCTCTTAAATGCTAAACCATCTCTCTAGCCCCTGAAAAAAGTTGTTTTGTTTTTTGATTCTTGAGACGGGGTCTTATATAGCCCTGGCTGGCCTCATATTGCCTGGCTTTCTGACGCAGCCTCTTGAACGCCAAGATTACAGGTGTGCATCACCATGCCTGATTTCATTTTAATCACTTAGTATGGTTTAATGTTAATAAGAACCTTCACATTATTTTGCAATAATTGCTCCATCCATACCTAGAACGTTTTCATTTCTACAGAATGAAGCTCTACTCACTGAACAAAAACCTCCATTCCCTTCTTCTGCCTGGCAAATAGAGAAAAACAGATGGTAAAAAGCAGTCTTGCAGGTGGAAACAAACTATCACTTGGCTCTTCTCTTTCTAGAATTTGAAAGATGTACTGGCTAGTATGATACCTAAGGAGCAGGCCAGAATTAAGGCCTTCCGACAACAACATGGCAAGACAGTGGTGGGCCAAATCACTGTGGATATGGTAAGTGTTGAGCTGTGGTGTCTGGGCTGGGAAAGGAGTGGCCTTGTAATAATGTCTCCTTTTCTACACTGAGTATTCAGAAGCATTCTGTCCCATACAATGGAATATTGGGACTCATTCATTAGAGAGTACATGTTCTTTTCTACAAATTTAATAAATTAAGCCTGACCTTACTTATGACAGAGATGAATGTAGTTTCTAGTTCTGTTCCCAGCCTTTTAGCTTTATGGCCAGAACTGTCCTTTGAATTGAGGTTCTAATAGTCATCCAGCAAAACTATAAACCTAGTAAATTAGTAAATGCTTTAGAACAGCCTTAGGATAACTTCCCCATCCATAAGAATTTGAGCAATTCAGCTAACAGGTTTTGGTTTGGGGTTTTTGGGAGGTTTTTTTGGTCTTTTCGAGACAGGGTCTCCCTGTAGTCCCAGCTGTCCTGGAACTCACTCTGTAGACCAGGCTGGCCTTGAAGTCAGAAAGATCCACCTGCCTCTGCCTCCCAAGTGCTAGGATTAAAGGCGTGCACCACCACGCCTGGCCTCAGCTAACAGTTTTTATCCATTGGTCTCCTTACCTTTTCTCATAATAAATCTAATTCCCTGGGGCTGGAGAGATGGCTCAGTGGTTGAGAACGCCGGCTGCTCTTCCAGAGGACCCAGGTTCAATTCCCAGCGCCCACATGGCGGCTGAGAGCTGTCTTTAACTCCAGTTCCAGGGGGGTCCGACGCACTCTTCTGACCTCCGAGGCATTGCACGACACGGGTGCACCAACCTGCATGCAAATGGTACACTCATACACATAAAAAATAATAAATAAATTTAAATCATTCCATGTAAAAATTAAAAATCATATTTAAAAAAAATCTAATTCCCTTTACTTTAGATGGGAGTATGGAGAGGGTCAAGAAATGGCAGGAGAGCTGGGCGTGGTGGCGCACGCCTTTAATCCTAGCACTTGGGAGGCAGAGGCAGGTGGATCTTTCTGACTTCAAGGCCAGCCTGGTCTACAGAGTGAGCTCCAGGCCAGCTGGGGCTACAGGGAGACCCTGTCTCGAAAAGACCAAAAAAAAAGAAAAAAGAAAAAAAAAACCCAACAAAACAAAATAAAGGTATGCACCACCATGCCCAACCCTTAACTTAAATTTTTTATTTATTATTATTATTTTGTCTTTGTCTTTTTGAGACAGGGTCTCTCTTTATCCCAGCTGGCCTGGAGTGCACTATGTAGACCAGGCTGGCCTTGAACTCAGAAATCCACCTGCCTCTGCTTCTGGAGTGTTGGGATTAAAGGCCTGAGCCACTACACTAGGCTCTTAAATTTTTTATTTATAGCAATTGTATCCTTTCCTAACTGGCTAAGTTCAGTTGTTTAGTAATTTGACTTCCCAGAAATCTCCTAAGTCTTAAGAATAAGAGAATAAATTTCCTTTGCTGGGTTCCATGAACCTCTGATAAGCTTAACATTCTGATGACTGGTCACATCTTTCCTTTAGATGTATGGTGGCATGAGAGGCATGAAAGGACTTGTATATGAAACATCAGTTCTTGATCCTGATGAGGTAAGACATGGGGGGGGAGAATATGAGTGTGAGTTTAATAACTGAAGAACGAGTTTGCCTCTTTGGTACAAAAGCAGAAGTAAATATGTGAAAAGTTGATCTTTGAAAGAAGTTTTGGGGCGGAGGGACATTTTTGTTTCTTAAAATTGCATTTATGGGGGCTGGAGAGATGTCTCAGCGTTTAAGAGCACTGACTGCTCTTGCAGAGGACCTGGGTTCAATTCCCAG
Organism: Rhizomys pruinosus; assembly: GCA_009823505.1. Lineage (NCBI taxonomy): Eukaryota > Metazoa > Chordata > Mammalia > Rodentia > Spalacidae > Rhizomys > Rhizomys pruinosus. The sequence continues at coordinate 3,031,083 of VZQC01008386.1, forward strand.
CACCTACATGGAAATGTTTTGAAAAAAATTGTTAATTGTGTGTGTTAATGCTTTCACAAGGGTGCCACATTACAGGCATTGTGGGTCAGAGGCATACTTGTGAATCACTTTTCTCCTTCTACTTTGTGGGTCATGGGGCTCAAACTCAGGTGACCAGACTTAGTGGCAAATGTCTTTACCCACTGAACCATCTAACCAGCTCTTTGGTTTTTGTTTTTGTTTTTATGTCTTTTTCGAGACAGGGTCTCCCTGTAGCCCCAGCTGGCCTTGAACTCACAAAGATCTGCTTGCCTCTGCTTCCCTAGTGCTAGAATTAAAAGCATATGCCACCACGTCTGGCATCTAACCAGCTCTTATACTTCTACTCTACCTTGTTAAAATGTCTGCTATGAGTAGGACCAATCAGTTGTAAGACTTACACATTGGGGCTGGAGAGATGGCCTAGCGGTTAAGAGCACCGACTGCTCTTGCAGAGGACCCGGGTTTGACAATCCCCAGTACCCACATGGTGGCTGAGAACCGTCTGTAAGTCCAATGCCAGGAGAACTCCAGTTCCAGGGGAATCCAACACCCTCTTCTGACCTCCGCGGCATTGCACGACACGGGTGCACAGACCTACATGCAGACAGTACATTTGTAATTTGTACACATAAATAAATAAATAAAATTAAATTAAAAAAAAACTTACGCATTAGTAAATTTGGTTGTAATTCTCATTTTTTTCTCTTAAGGGTATCCGATTCCGAGGATATAGTATCCCTGAGTGCCAGAAAATGCTGCCCAAAGCTAAGGGTGGGGAAGAACCCCTGCCTGAGGGATTATTTTGGCTGCTGGTAACTGGACAGATCCCAACAGAGGAACAGGTACAGCCAATGAGATTGTCCCTTCCTATTTCCCTTTGCCCTTTCTAATGTTAGATGGTTAATCTTCATCTGCCTGAAGGTAGTAGTTTATAGAATATGTGATGAGGGGAAGAAATCAACAGAGGTCTGCTGAAAAGTGGATATATTGAACCCGCTTAGATTATCTCTACTCGATATTACTGTTTTGTTTTGTTTTTTCTTTTTCTTATTAGTGTCCTGAGCAGTATCTTCCTTTTCCACAGGTATCTTGGCTCTCACAAGAATGGGCAAAAAGGGCAGCTCTGCCTTCTCATGTAGTCACCATGCTGGACAACTTCCCTACCAATCTACACCCCATGTCTCAGCTCAGTGCAGCTGTTACAGCTCTCAACAGTGAAAGTAACTTTGCTCGGGCCTATGCAGAAGGAGTCAACCGAACTAAGTACTGGGAGGTAAGACACTTGAGATGGATAACTGGAGTTCATTGAGGATGCAGAAGACTTGAATATGGAGAGAAAAGGGGGAATGTAGACTCTAGAAAAATTACTTCTCTGAGTTATGCCAGAAACTTATTGTGTATTTGTGTACCCTGGCCTGGCATTCATGTAGAGACCAGGGAACAGCTTGCAGGAGTCATTTTTCTCCTAACCTGTGCGTACCAGGAATGGAATTGAGGTTGTCAGGCTTGGTGGCAGGTACCATCTTACCAGCCTGAGATAAGAACTTTTGAGAAATCCTACAACAAGTTGGGTGAAAGATAGCTCATATAGCTGTAGAGTCTAAGAGGACTAATGCCAGTTACATTTCAGGTTAGACCATGTAAGCAAGATACTGTCAGGAGTGGAAAGGTGGTTAGAATCCTGGAAATAGGATCCTGAACCTTTATTTTCTGAAAATTAAATGTGACCTCAATAGTCTGAATTCTATAGTTGGGATATGAGAAGGATGTTGCGTCTTGTCCCAGTGCGCAGTGCAGTACATAATTATGTCTATCGTTTTTTTCAATTCCCTCCATACTCACAAATCCTGGATAAAGTACAAATTATATGGCTAGATTTACAAGAGAACATCCCATTTTATTATGTGTGTAGATGTTGACATCAGGTGTCTTCCTTATTGCTGTTGACATCAGGTGTCTTCCTTATTGCTTTCCACTTTATTTTTTGAGACAGGGTGTTTCACTGAACCTAGAGCTCATCAATTTTTTTTTTTTTTTAATCTTTGTATGTGTGTGAATGTACTGTTGCATGCAGGTCTGTGCACCCGTGTCGTGCAATGCCGCGGAGGTCAGAAGAGGGTCTTGGATTCTCCTGGAACTGGAGTTCTCCTGGAACTGGAGTTACAGACGGTTCTTAGCCGCCATGTGGGTGCTGGGGATCGAACCCGGGTCCTCTGCAAGAGCGTCGGTGCTCTTAACCACTAGGCCATCTCTCCAGTCCCAGCTCATCAATTTTTTTTTTAATGTTTTACTGCCTTTGAGTTTATATATATGTATATATATATGCAACTCAGGCTGACTTCCTGCTTTAGCCTCTCAAGTGGTGAAATTATGACCATATACATCCCCCCTGGTTTGTGGGATGCTAAGGACTGAACTCAAGGCTACATACCCACTAGCTGTACACTCTACCAACTAAACTACATCCCTAGCTCCTGATTTGTTTCATGATTGATTGATATATTGCACATGCACATGTATGCTACAGGACATGTGTGGAGGTAAGAGACTACTTAAATGGAAGTTGGTTCTACTTGTAGACTCTAGGGATTGAACTAAGGTCATCAAGCTTGGTGACCAGAAACTTGGTGACCACTTAGCCATCTCTCTGACCCTCCTGTTTTTGTTTTGAAAGACTTATTTTTATTTATTTGTATTTGTGTATATGTTGTATGTGAGTGTCCAAGGAGGCCAAAAGAGGGTGTCAAGAGACCCTGTAGCTGTAGGAGATTGTGACCCACCTGATGTGGGACTGGGAGCCCAACTCAAGCCCTCTGGTAGAACAGCAAAGTCTTTTTTAAATTTTATTTATTTGTTTGTTTATTTTCATATGTGTATGAATGTACTGTCTGCATGCAAGTTTGTGCACCCATGTTGTGCAATGCCGTGGAGGTCAGAAGAGGGTGTCAGATTCCGCTGGAACTGGAGTTCTCCTGGAATTGGAGTTACAGACGGTTCTCAGCCGCCATGTGGGTGCTGGGGATCAAACCCGGGTCCTCTGCAAGAGCAGTCGGTGCTCTTAACCACTAGGCCATCTCTCCAGCCCCTTTGTTTTAATTTTTATTCAGTTATATATGAATGTTTTGCCTGCATGTAAATGCACCCATGCATGTAGTGCCCATGGAGGACAGAAAAGGTCATTGGATCCTCTGGTGCTGGAAACTAAAGAAAGGTCCTCTGCAAGAGCAGCCAGTGCTTTGTTTGTTTATTTTGTTTTGTTTTGTATTTTTGAGACAGGGCCTCCCCTATATAGCCCCAGTTGGCCTGGAACTTGCTTTATAGACCAGACTGGCCTTCAACTCACAGAGATCCACCTGCCTCTGCCTCCCAAGTGCTGGGACTAAAGGTGTGCGCCAACATGCCCGGTGCAGCCAGTGCTTTTGATGCTGAGCCATCTTTCCTACCCTCCTGTTTGTTTTGTTTTGCTTTTTCTTTTTTAATAAGGGTTCACTGAGGTGGCTGTGGTGGCCATCTCTGCTGAGCCATTTCTCCATCCCCATATATATGTTTAATTATTATTATTTTATTATGTGTATGAGTGTACTGTCTGCATGTAGGTTGGTGCACCCGTGTCGCACAATGCTGCGGAAGCCAGAAGAGGGCATCAGATTCCCCTGGAACTGGAGTTAAAGACACCATGTGGGTGCTGGGAATCGAACTCAGGTCCTCTACAAGAGCAGTCAGTGCTCTTACCCACTGAGCCATCTTGCCACCCCTTAATTATTATGTTTTAATTATTATTATAATTATAATTATGTGTATTTATTTTGGTCTTTTGAAACAGGGTTTCCCTTTAGTCCCAGCTGGTCTGGAACTTGCTATGTAGACCAGGCCAGCCTGGAACTCACAAAGATCCACCTGCCGCTGCCTCCTAAGTGCTGAGATTAAAGGCGTGCACCACCACCCCTGGCTCCAGCCCCATATTTTACACTGCCCTGGGGTCAGTCAGATGGCTCAGTGAGTGCCCCAAAATCTGATGGTCTGAGTTTGATTCTCGGGACCCACATGGTAGGAGAGAACCAACTTCTGAAAGTTGCCCTCTGACCTTCATAAAGTGCTATGGCATGAGAACACACGCGTGCACCCACACACACAAATAAATAAATAAATAAATAAATAAATAAATAAATAAATAAATAAAGTGTAAAAACAGAGGAGGAGGTTGTAGAGAGGGCCCAGCAGTTAAGAACAGCACCTGCTGCCCTTGTAGAGGACCTGGTTCAGTTCTCAGCACCCACATGGAGGCTAAGAGGAGCCTTTGGCCTCTGTGGACATTGGACACATATGGAGCACTTATATGCATCCAGGCAATCATTCATACACATAGAATAAAAATAAGTGAAAAGGTTTTAATTAAAACAAAACGAAACTTTTCTTTACCTGAGCATTACATTGAATCTTTTACTCCTTTCTTGTTGCCACCATTTCAGTGTACACCTAGACTCTGGGTTTCATACCTTTGTCTCTTAGTGAGATTTAGCAAAAGTTAACTACTGTCCTTTTTGTTTGTTTGGGGTATTTATTTATTTATTTATTTTGGTCTTTTTGAGACAGGGTCTCCCTGTAGTCCCAGCGTCTTGGAACTCACTATGTAGACCAGGCTGGCCTTGAACTCACAGAGATCCACCTGCCTCTGCCTCCTGAGCACAGGGATCAAAGGTGTGCAACTCCAGGCCTTGCTTGCTTGTTGTTCTTTTGAGGCAGAGTCTCCCAGTAGCCCCAGCTGGTCTGGAACTCACATGTAGACCAGGCTGGCCTTGATCTCACAGCTACCTCTGCCTCTCAAGTGCTGGGATTAAAGATGTAAGCCACCACATCCAGTTTAAGATAACTGTCTTCAGATAAACCAGATATACATATCACGACTGTCTCTGACATGTGGCTTTTTGTTTTGTTTTTTTTTTGAGACAGGATCTCCTTTAGTTCCAGCTGGCCTGGAACTATGTAGGCCAGGCTGGCCTTGAATTCACAGAGATCTGCCTGCCTCTGCCTCCCAAGTGCTGGGATTAAAGGCGTGCACCACTACACCTGTCTCTGGCACATGTTTGTAAACAGTGATATATTTGTCCATTTTAGGTGTCTATAAAACTCGTACTACATACAAATGAGCACTGCTTTTAGTTTAGAGGCACTTGGTAATTCTCTTAGTGCCATGTCTTATATTTCTGTTAAATGTCACCGAGACCATTTCAGTTCAAGTCTTTGTGCTGATTAATTTGGGTATCATCCCACACCCCCTGCCTTTTAAGTGTATGTGTGTGCATCTGTGTGTAGTTGGTCAGAGGACAAATCTATCCTCACTTTCAACCGTGTTTGAGGCAGGGTCTCTTTTTATTGCTACCAAATGTAAAAGACTAGCAAGCTTCTCACATCCTTGTAGGAGTGTGGGGATTTCAGGTGCATACTACTGTGCCCAGCTTTTACTTGGCTTCAGGGGATTCTAACTCACACTTGCAGAGCCATCTCCCCAGCCAGTCCTGGTTAATTTCATTATAATGTATTTAAGTAGAACATGATAGCATTCAGGTGGTCCCCCACTCTTTTTTGGGGGGGGGTCTTTTTTGAAACAGGGTTTCTCTGTAGCCTCAGCTATCCTGAAACTGGTTATGTAGACCAGGTTGGCCTTGAACTCACAGAGATCCGCCTGCCTCTGCCTCCTGAGTGGTGAGATTAAAGGTGTGCATGGCTGCCCCCCTATTTTTCTTGAGATTGGGCCTCAAGTAAACAAGGCTGGCTTCAAACTCTTTAATTGAGGATGACCTTTCAACTTAGGATCCTCAACTTCACCTCCCAAGTTCTAGGGTTACAAGAATGTAATACATTTAATCTTTTACAGTGGCAGGGATTGAACCTAGGGCTTCTTATTCTTCCAGAGGACCAGAATTTAGTTCCAACCTTCCACATCAGGCAGCTCACAACCACCTATAACTCCAACTCTCCCAGGATCCTCTTGTTTCTGTGGGCACCTGCATATACATGGCACACATTCATACAGACAAACACACATATACACATTTAAAAAGAAGAAAGATCTGGGTGTGCTAGCACACACCTTTAATCCTAGCATTTGTGAGGCAGAGCCAGGCCACTGTCTGAGTTCCAGGCTACATGTGAGACCCTGTCTCTAAAAAGCTTGGGGGGGTGAGGGAGTGGGGAGACAGGACCTGAAGAGATGGCTCAGCAGTTAACAGCACTGGCTGCTCTTGCATCACCCACATGGCAGCTAACTCTAGTTCCAGAGGACCTGATACCCTCTTCTGACCTCTGCAGGCGTTGCATGACATGGGTACATTTACATACATGCAGGCATGTATGGTTTTTTTTGTTTTTTTATTTTATTTATTTTGTATGTGTATGAATGTACTGTCTGCATGTAGGTTTGTGCACCCATGTCGTGCAATGCCGCGGAGGTCAGAAGAGGATGTCGGATTCCCCTGGAACTGGAGTTCTCCTGGAATTGGAGTTACAGACGGTTCTTAGCCGCCATGTGGGTGCTGAGAATCGAACCCGAGTCCTCTGCAAGAGCAGTCGGTGCTCTTAATCGCTAGGCCATCTCTCCAGCCCCGCAAAATAGTTTTAAAAAAAGAAAAAAATAATAAAAATAAAGAAGAAAAAGAAATAAAAAAAAGAAAAGCTGGGTGTGGTGGCTCCTGCTGGGACCAAAGGCACGTGCCAGCATGCCTGGGTAGCCTCCTCCTTTTTTAAATTTAATTACACATTTTATGAAAAAAGAAAAACTAAAAATTAGAGAAGTTAAGAAACTTGCCCCAACTCACACAGTAAATGGTAAAGATCAAATAGAAACTTCAGTTTGTTTCACTCTAGATCTATTTACCATTAATAATGGCTCTCTTCTTGTTCTGCATCTTATGAATAATGAATCGTAGGTAAATATAACAATATTGTCCAAAATGTTACTAGCAATAGAGCTGTTGACATAGGAGGGCTATGGTTAGTTATATTCAAGATGGTTGTGATAGTTGCATCTTTTTGTTTTGGAGGATTTATTTTATTTTATTTTTTGGTCTTTTCGAGACAGGGTCTCCTGTAGCCCCAGCTGTCCTGGAAATCGCTCTGTAGACCAGGCTGGCCTTGAACTCACAAAGATCCACCTGCCTCTGCCTCCCGAGTGCTAGGATTAAAGGCGTGAAACACCACACCTGGCTTAAAGTATACTTTTTAAAGTTTTTTTTTTGGTTGGAGGATGTTTTTATGGGAGTCTTGGGATCAAATCCAGACCTTATGCATGCTGCACAAGTTTTCTGTCAATGAGCCACATTCCCAGACTGGTGGGGTGTTTTAACAGCCTTTTTCAAGGTTTTATAAAGAGTGAGTTAGTGAACTGGAAGGTAGCTTAATGGTAAACTTGCCTACCTTGTATGAAGTCCTAGGATCAGTAGGGATTACTACAGGAAAAAAAGAAATTAGGAGAGGAGAAAGTGAATAAGGGAATAGATGAAACAAGTGCCTGAGGAGGTATCTATTGTACAGATGGTAACTACAGCTCATACCATTGTACTTCACCGTCCACAGGTGAGCTAGATTTAGCAGCCATAGCCATCGATTGTCTGGATTGGTAGACATCTTTTAAAAAGCTCCCTAGCAAAAAAATAAAATAAAAATAAATAAATAAATAAATAAATACCTCCCTAGCTGGGCTTGGTAGCACACCTTTAATCCCAGCACTCCGAAGGCAGGCAGATCTCAGTGAGTTCAAGGCCAGTCTAGTCTATAGAGTGAGCTCCAGGCCAGCTGGGACTAAAGGAAGACCCTGTCTCAAAAATATCCCTCCCCCCAAAAAAGGGGGGGCCTGATAAGGAAAGCTGAAAGGCCTAGGGAAATTGCTACAACTGTGCTAATAACTGGATGCATCTAATTAAGAAAAGGAACTAGCCACTCATGTCCTTCAGCTGGAGATATATCTATATATATAGATAGATAGATAGATAGATAGATAGATAGATAGATATAAATATATATATATATCTCCCTTTTAGTTCCAGCTGGCCTGGAGCTCCCTCTGTAGACCAGGCTGGCCTTGAACTCACATAAAGCCACCTGCCTCTGCCTCCTAAGTGCTGGCCTTAAAGGCGTACACCACCACGCCTGGCCCGAGAATAGATTTTTTTTGTTTTGTTTTGTTTTTATCTTTTCGAGACAGCGTCTCCCTGTAGCCCCAGCTGTCCTGGAACTCGCTCTGTAGACCAGGCTGGCCTTGAACTCACAGAGATCCGCCTGCCTCTGCCTCCCGAGTGCTAGGATTAAAGGCGTGCGCCATTACGCCCAGCCGATTTTTTTTTTTTAATGTGTATGAATGTACTGTCTGCATGTAGGTTTGTGTACCCGTGTCATTTAATGCCACAGAGGTCAGAAGAGGGTGTCCCAATTCCCCAGGTATTGGAGTTAAAGACGGTTATCATCCGCCACATGGGTGCTGGGGATTGAACCTGGGTCCTCTGCAAGAGCGGTCTGCGCTCTTAACCACTAGGCCATCTCTCCAGCCCGAGAATAGATTTTAAATGTTATAACCACACACAACATCTAGGACTTGAGAGATGGCTGGGTGGTTAGGAGCACTGGCTTGTTCCTCCAGAGGACCTAGGTTCAATTGCTAGCACCCACACTACAGCTAACATGTATCCTTAACTCCAGTTCCAGGGGATCCCACATCCTCTTCTGGCCTGCTTCAGCACTGCAGGCATGCGATACTCTTAAAGTCTATAGTCAGGCGTGGTGGCACACACCTTTAATCCTAGCACTTGGGAGACAGAGGTAGGTGGATCTCTGTGAGTTCAAGGCCAGCCAGGTCTACAGAGCAAGTTCCAGGCCAGATGGGGCTACAGGGAGACTGTCTAGAAAAGACCTGCCCCCTTCCAAAAAAATAAAAAAAAGTTATAACAATTTAATGATGGTATTCTAGCACAAAAAAGCCAGTTACATACTAAGTATCCAAAGGAAAGGCTTGTTTGGACAGCACTGTTTGACCCTTGGCATATATAAGACTTTTCTCTGGAACCTAAAAATTTTTTTTTTTTTTTTTTTTTTTGTTTTTTTTTTTTTGGCTGGTTTATTTTGAGACAGGGTCTCCCTGTGGTTCCAGCTGTCCTAGAACTCACTATGTAGACCAGGCTGGCCTTGAACTCACAGAGATCCGCCTACCTCTGTCTCCTAAGTGCTAGGATTAATGGCATGTGCCACAACTTGGAAATTCAACCCTAGAACTCATATAAGGATGGAGAGAGAACAGACTTTACAAAGTTGTCCTCTGACTTCCAGATGTCTGCTGTTGCATGCGTGTGCCCCCCCCCCAGCACACACATATACAATAAATGAAAGTTATGGGCTGGAGAGATGGAGTGCCGACTGCTCTTGTAGAGGACCCGGGTTCGATCCCTTGCACCCACATGGTGGCTGAGAATCATCTTTAACTCCAGTTCCAGGGGAATCTGACACGCTCTTCTGACCCCCACTGCATTGCATGACATGGGTGCACAAACCTACATGCAGACAGTACATTCATACACATACAAAAATTAAAATAAAAAAAAATAAAAAAAAGTTATAACAATTTAATGATGGTATTCTAGCACATTTGTTTAATGGAAAGTCATGGTATACTGGAAAAGATGATTAAACACATCAGGGTTCAAATTTGACTTTAGTACATAACTAAATTCTGTGACCCTCAGTTCTCATCTGTGAACAGCGGTCATGATATATTGAGTAGGATGGCCTGTGTGTTAGTCCACAGTGGATATATTATAAGCCCTGGGTCATGGTAGTTTATTCAATAGGTTATTATTATTCCATACCTAATAACATACTTAATATGTAACTACCTGGCATATAACTATATCAACGCAAATAGCCCAGACTGTGGAGGACAAAGTACCCCAGCCTAATTATTTATAGGTAATTCCTTTTTTCTCTATCTTCCTTTTCTTTTATCAGTTGATTTATGAAGACTGTATGGACCTGATTGCGAAGCTACCTTGTGTTGCAGCAAAGATCTACCGGAATCTTTATCGGGAGGGCAGCAGTATTGGGGCCATTGATTCTAAGCTGGACTGGTCCTACAATTTCACCAACATGTTAGGCTATACTGATGCTCAGTTCACTGAGCTCATGCGTTTGTACCTCACCATCCACAGGTGAGCTAGAGTTAGCAGCCATAGCCACCAATTGTCTGGATTGGTGGGCATCTTTTAAAAAGCTCCTTAATGTTCCATTTGGGAACAGGTGATTTGTAGCAAAGAGATGGAAACATGTTGTAAGAATTTATGCTGCCGGGCGTGGTGGCGCACGCCTTTAATCCTAGCACTCGGGAGGCAGGCGGATCTTTGTGAGTTCAAGGCCAGCCTGGTCTACAGAGTTAGTTCCAGGACATCTGGGGCTACAGGGAGACCCTGTCTCGAAAAGACAAAAAAAAAAAAAAAAAAGAATTTATGCTAAGCAACAAAAAGGCCTGATAAGGAAGGAAAGCTGAAAGGCCTAGGGAAATTGACACAACCATGCTAAAAACTGGATGCTGCATCTAATTAGGAAAAGGAACTAGCCACTCATTAGTGTATCCTTCAGCTTTCTAGGAGCGCCCTCTTCTGGTCATTAAAGCAGAGGAACAAGTGGCTAAGAATATGTAGCTCAGTGATAAGAGTATTTGCTTAGTATGTGCTTTGAACTTTGTATTTGATCAAGGCCAGCCTGGTCTATGGAGCAAGTTCTAGGACAGCTGGGGGCTACAGGGAGACCCTGTCTCGAAAAGACAAAAAAAAAAAAAAAACTGGAAGTGGGGCTCTGGGGAAGTACCTGGTATGGGAGTGGGGGAGTTGGCATATAGGCATTATTAGCCATTAACTTTTTCGGCTCTGTGTATTGGTGAACAAAAGTTGGTGTTGAGATTAGAACATCCTTTAATAAGAGCATGCATCTCAACTGACTGGCTATATAGCCTGTTGTGGCCCATTATCAGGCCAAGATGTGACAAAAGAAAAGCAGTATGGTTCACTAATCAGTCCTTTCTTCCTTTGGCCCTCCCTTCTTATTTCTCCACAGTGACCATGAGGGTGGTAATGTAAGTGCCCATACCAGCCATTTGGTGGGCAGTGCCCTTTCAGACCCTTACCTGGCCTTTGCAGCAGCCATGAATGGGCTGGCAGGGCCTTTACATGGTCTAGCAAATCAGGTAAGAATATCTTTTTCTCCTCTCCCTGTTTTGGATTTTACTCACATGTTCTATTCCTTATCTTGGCATTCTTTCCTTGGTATATGTATTGACACTCCTCCCCCTACCCTCCTTACATGTAGGAAGTGCTTGTCTGGCTAACACAGCTACAGAAGGAAGTTGGCAAAGATGTATCAGATGAGAAGTTACGAGACTACATCTGGAATACACTCAACTCAGGACGGGTAAGCAGAGGTGCTTCACAACTAGGAAAGAAACCAAGATCCAAATACTGCAATTTGGAAGAAAGTTCCAGGCCAAAGAGACTTTATCTTAAGAAAAAAAACAAGGATAAGAGCAGTCCCTGCATTAAGCAAGATCCCCCCCCCACCATTTTGTTTACCTTGTGAATTTCTTTTCTTTTCTATGATGCTAGGTATTAAACCCAGGGCCTCCTGTAGGTAGGCAAGTGCTTTATAGCTCCCCGCCTCCATTTTTTTTTTAAGTATGTGTATAAGTGCAATGCTCACTGAGACCAGAAGAGGGCATCAGATCTCCTGGAGCTGGAGTCACAGGTGGTTGGTTGTGAGCTGTACCACATGGATGCTAGTAACTGAACTAGAGGCCTCTGTGAGAGTAGTAGTAGATGCTCTTAAATGTTGAGCCATCTCTCTAGCTCCAGCCCTTATTTATTTATTTATTTATTTATTTATTTATTTATTTATTTATTAAATATTTCCTTCCATCCTTTTTGAGATCATTTCACTAAATTACTCTTGCTGGCCTTGAACTCCCATTCTACCCACAGCCTCCCTAGTAGTTGAGGCAACAGGCCTTTGTCAGTTCCCTAAAATATAAGGGAAAAATATTTCTACCTGCAAATACCCATTGTTTTCCTCTTTACAGGTTGTCCCAGGATATGGTCATGCAGTACTAAGGAAGACTGATCCACGATATTCCTGTCAGCGAGAGTTTGCTTTGAAACACTTGCCTAATGACCCCATGTTTAAGCTGGTTGCTCAACTGTACAAGATTGTACCCAATATCCTCTTAGAGCAGGGGAAGGCCAAGAATCCTTGGCCCAATGTAGATGCTCACAGTGGGGTGCTGCTTCAGGTGAGTCCTTTCTTTGATGCTTTCTCTCATTTGTACCTAAATCTTGTTCTCTGCTAGGCACAAAATCAACTCCCTAGTCAGAGCAAGGTGGGTGGAACCCCAAACCTTATGTATACTAGGCAAGTACTCTTTCACTGAGCAACATTCCCAGGTATTTGTCTGTATTTTTCTTTTTTCAGCTAAGTTTCCCTGGCTAGACTTTCTTTCTTTCTGGCTGGACTTTTTTCCTTTCCTTCCTCCCCCTTCCTTCCTTCCTTCCTTCCTTCCTTCCTTCCTTCCTTCCTTCCTTCCTTCCTTCCTCCCTCCCTCCCTCCCTCCCTCCCTCCCTCCCTCCCTCCCTCTCTCTCTCTCTCTCTCTCTCTCTCTCTGTCTCTGTCTCTGTCTCTCTCCTGTTTTTTTGATATAGGGTCCAGCTGGCCTGGAAATCACTATGTAGACTAGGCTGACCTTGAGGTCACAGATGCCCACACCTCTGCTGGAATTAAAGGTGTGTGCCAACATGCCCGACTTTTTTTTTCTCTCTCTCTGGGTGGCATTTAGGAATGCATATGTGTATAACACAGATTGCTGTCAGGTGGCTTCCTTTATAGTACTCTCCACCTTGTTTTTAAGTGTGTGAGTATACTGCCTGCCTATATGTAAAGTGCACCCAAGTTGTGCACCTGTGGAGAATGGAAGAGGGTGTTGAATTTCCCTGGAACTGGAGTTATGGACAGTTGTTATCTGCCATGTGGGTGTGGGAATCGGACCCAGGTTCTCTATAGCAACCAGTGCTCTTAACCTCTGAGCCATCTCTCTAGCCATTCTACCTTATTTTTAGAGAACCTGGAGCTCACTGTTTCAGTTTGCTGGCTGGCCAGTGAGCTCCCAGGGTTTTCCTATTACTAGGATTTCAGGCAGCCTCCCACCATACCTGACATTTTATTTACATAGGTACTGGGGATCCGAGCTCCAGTCTTCATGCTTAAATGGCAAGCCCTACCCAGTCTGTGACCTTGAACTTCTGATCATCCTGTCTCAGCCTCTTGAGTAGTTGGGGATTAACAGATGTACATTATCAGATTCTACCAAAGCAAGGACGCTTAACATCTCCTTACTCAAAGAACTTTTGATAAGTCTGGGCTGGGGTTCTGTTTTCTGAATCTGAATTGTAATTGTCCCAGTGTCCTTTCTATTTAAGGGCTGACTAGGCTAAATCCCTAGAGAAAAGGGGAAACTGGGGCCTCTAGGGTTCCCGTCACCCTGGACTTGTACATGCCACTGTCTCTGGGCCTTTAACAAAGCTTTTTTTTGTCTCTTTTTTACCTTACAGTACTATGGCATGACGGAGATGAATTACTACACAGTCCTGTTTGGGGTATCACGAGCACTGGGTGTGCTGGCACAGCTCATCTGGAGCCGAGCCTTAGGCTTCCCTCTAGAAAGGCCCAAGTCCATGAGCACAAATGGTCTGATGAAATTTGTGGACTCTAAGTCAGGGTAAAATGGGAGAATGGGGGGACTGACTATAAGAAAATGGAGGAAGCTTAAAAAATAAAGTATAATTTTGTTTTGTTTCAGGGGCCTTTAAAGACCTAAGATTCAACTGTATTTGAGGCACTCAAAATAAGCTTGAAGTTAAAATATAAATTAAGACTTTAAAAGATGAAATGTGACCCCCTTCTTCCCTAACCAGCTCCCTTCCCCTGCCTGGTGTGAGTTGCCCATCAATCAGTTGTAGGACAACTGGGACTGATGCATGTGGTATGGGTTAGAGATGGCTACCCACCATCTCTAGAATGAGAGTCTGGCTCCTCTTTCCTCAGGTCAAAGCAGGTTACAAAAAAGCTGCAGTCACTCTGGAGCTTTTGCTTCCATTCTACTCAGCCCTCTAGATTGGCAGGTCAGGGTTGCACTCCTTTCTTTTCCATGGGAATCCTGTTGGATCATCAGCTGGGTCAGACCCCTTGGGCCCTCTTCCATATACATAAGCATCTCCTAATGAGACCTATTGGTTAGCTGGACATGCTTTTGCAACTTTTTTTATGTTATCAAGTGACCATAAATATATGGTATTTATTGTGACTGGTACTTAGCATTTGAGTCAATTCTCTTTTGTAAATTATCCCATTAAAATTAAGGTCTGGGAGTGTTCTGTTCCCTACTGTGGTAGTACCTCCTTCCAGACTTTATACCTGCTGTGCCTCAAGCTGAGGATGCTCCAGATCTCCCCCTCCTAGTCTCTACTAGGGCCCTCTTTTAGCAGGTCTGTCTGATCTGTGGTGTTCCTAGTCATTTGATTTTTAATCAGTACTTAATGTGAACTAAGCCTTTTACTTCCATGGAACATAAGCTACTACACTCTGACCTTGTTATCTCCTGTTAATAGTCTGTGGCACATAGAAGAGGGGCTCAGGAAAGACTGGCCCCTTCATGGTCTGGTCCCAGGGGTTCTAGCATTTCTTTTTGAGCAGAGATATGATTCAAGATTGGACAGAGTCTCCTTTGAGTATCAGATGATCCTAGGGCTTAGGGCATTCAAAACTTTGAGCCTCCCCTTTTCTTCCCCTGCCATAAGGAAATGCTCCTTTATTTATCAGTGATTTTCCCTTCTTAAGAATTCACAGTACTTGCCGGGCGTGGTGGCGCACGCCTTTAATCCTAGCACTTGGGAGGCAGAGGCAGGCGATCTTTGTGAGTTCAAGGGCAGCCTGGTCTACAGAGTGAGTTCCAGGCAGCTGGGGCTACAGGGAGACCCTTCCTCGAAAATACAAAAAAAAAAATTCACAGTAGTCTTATTTAGCAGCCCCATTTGCACAGGTTTTCAGTGACTCAGAATGCTCTGCTGCCTTTTCTTGAGAAAGGTTTGAGATACACTCCTGTTGTGCCCCTCCTTCCTGGCAAAACTCATGCCTGTGTTTGTGTGGAACCCAAACCCCAAAACCACACCGTAAACCCTGGTTAACTGTTAAGTCATGATGCAGACTTCGGGTTGTTCTGTATAAAATTTAAAAAATAAATGTTTTTATTAACAATGCTTGAGCCTGCTGTTACATAAAGCCTGAAACAATCTTTGATATGAGTGAGGTAAAGGGTCTGGGTAGCAAGGCCTTGAACTTAGAAGATTATAAATACCTGTGGATCCCTTTATTTTCAGTCAAGTTGGGCATTCAGAGGAAAAGCTTCCTATGAGATTGCAAAAGGAAAGTTCAAAGTCCTTTACCTTTAACCCCCATCCTCCTAATTTGGACGGATTATAGCTGAGATCTCACATCTGGTTCTGTGACTAATCCAGGAGCTAGTTCAGCCCAGTGGTGAAAGGAACAAAAATTGTACCAAGGACAGATGGAGTAGGATCGCTAGCTCCAAACCTGGACACTAGAGGGTGATAGAGTATGCCTGCTCTTCTCAGTTTGCCTTACAATCCCCCCACCAAATAACAAGGGGCGGGTGGTCCTGAGGGCATTATATACATGGGAGGTCTAAGACCATATGATTCTGTCCTGAGACTCCTGCTGTAACTTACCTCCTGGAAAAGTTTATAAATAGGCAAGAGGGTGGGTACTGGGTCCTGGCATACAATATGTGCTACTATAGTTAGCAGGGACACTATGTCCAAGAGGCTGTCTTCTTACATCCTTACTCCTGCAGGAGAGGAAGCTGGGATTTTCTTCTGTCTTCAATATCTACATTATTTTCCCCCCAAGAAACAATAGAAAAAAGGCAAAAATCACACTGTCACAATTTATTGAAATTTTATAAAAACTCAGGCCACATGGAAAAATAAAATAAGAGCCACAAGTACAGACAACTCTGTCTGTTGTTTTTTTCTCCTTCACTCTGGCACTGAGGCAAAGCAGCTTCTCACCTTCCACTCAGCAGGCAGCACAGACACATTTTTACACTGAGGCAGGTTACCTTTTCTCCTGAGGAATCTCAGGTAGGGCAAAAGTTACTTGCCAGCTAGTACCTCTGTGAGCAAAAGCTCAATTTACTAAATCCTTCGTGAAGTTAATATTTCATTAAGGTTTCCTGAACTGGCCCAGAGACCACCTCAGTCCTGGTTCTGTTCTTTTCTATTTCTGAGTTCCCTGGCCTGGAACTTGCTATGTTGACCAGGCTAGCCTTCAACCCACAGAGATCTGGCTGCCTCTGCTTCCCAGGTCCAGGGATTAAAGGTCTATGCCACCCATGCCCAGCCCCAGTTCTTATTTAGTATAAAAGGGCTGTGGGCATATGGAGCATTCAGAAGGAGCCTGACCCTTTAATAGGCGTCTCACTTCTGCATTATCTTTCCCCACAACATTTCCAGCCAGCACACAACTCAATTGGGAAAACTGAGAGGTGGAACAGACTTTTCAGCGCAAGAACCAAACCAAATAAATATGAATTGGGTGAGAATGGGGTAGAGAGGCTAAGGAACAGTTCGCTGTCTCAAGTCTGGTGCACCTCATGGAACATCAGTTCACGGGGGATGGCTGTTTCTGGACCAAACTTGGTGGCTGCCCGGCGCTCAAAGGCAGCAACGTTCTGTTTGACAACCTCATCAAAAAACATGGTCGCCAGCTGGGAGTGCAGCAGAGAACGAAATTCAAAGGAAATCTGGGAATGCATAAGAGAGAAACTTCAAGACCATGTTGGATAGTTCTAGCCAAATCTGATCTGCAGTGCCTTCTCATCCCTCTCCAGTTTTTCACATCCTTTCAAGAGCCCTAACTCAGGACTGAGCAGAGTCCAAATTCAATAGAAACTCTCAGACCTATGGAAACTTGCCTTTAGTGCTTAGTGTCCCCCCCTCCCCCCATACCTAGGAGCCCTACACCTGTGCCACAAAAGCTCACTCACCGAAAAATCCACAGTGCAGGTTCGAGGGTAGGCGGGAATACCAGGGCTGAATCGCCAAATAGTCTCTAAGTGGTTGAAGAGCTTGCCATCAGTGCAAACAGCCTAGAACAGGACAGTTGCATAGTTAAATCATGTTACTAAGAATGAAAGTCTGGCATTGAAGGGATAGAGCTCAGTGGTAGAGCCACTTGCTTGTGAGAAGCCCCGGTTGGCCCAGCACCACCCAAAATAAAGGGTATTTTCATTCCCTTTTAATATTGTATTAGGTAAATGTTAGACATGTAGAAATAAAATTACAGAGAGGGCAAAACAGTGCTTAGATGTGAAAATGCTAAGGAACAAAAAACTTCCTGATGAATCTCCCAGAGAGGCCTCACCTTAACCATGTGTGGTTTGACCATGGAGACGGCAGAGGTGTAACGTTCCAAGACAGGTGGAAAGCCAACCTCCAACTGGGCTTTCAGGTGACCCTTACGGCTGGATACCACCAGCGACTTCTTACACCACGGCACAAACTCTCGATACTCCTGGACATTGGATACCACCTCATACATCTCCTGCATTGAATACCTAGGGCAAAAGGAATCACAGAGGCCAAGGAGCTACCAGCTAGGTCAGGTTCTTTCTTGCCATTGGTCCTCATAATGCCTCTGCCCACTAACCATATACCTTCTGGAACCTAGGCATTTCAAGCCTGGATGAATGATTTGACAAAAGCCCAACATGCAAATCCCCATGAAGTTAAGGTTACCTTCTATTTTGCTTTTTTTCCTGGGAAGTGGGAGGGGGGGGGTCTCATAGTAGCCCAGACTAGCCTCAAACTCTATGAACTTCAGGATAGTCTTGAACTTCTGATCTACCACCTCTTAAACTGGGATTAGGGGTGCACACTACCACACCCAGTTTGTATCTTTTTAGGGATGAAACCCAGGACCTTGTGCACACTGGGCAAGCACATTCTACAAACTAAGACATTTTCAGCCCAGAATGCTTGTATTTATATTCATTATTTTGATCCCAATAGATTACAGATGGGAAGTCGTCAGTTTTATTGGTAATCAGATCCCAAATATACTTTTTTTTTTTTGGTCTTTTCGAGACAGGGTCTCCCTGTAGCCCCAGCTGTCCTGGAACTCACTCTGTAGACCAGGCTGGCCTTGAACTCACAAAGATCCTCCTGCCTCTGCCTCCCAAGTGCTAGGATTAAAGGTGTGGGCCACCACGCCTGGCTCCAAATATACTTTTTTTTTCTGTATGTGTATGAATGTACTGTCGGCATGCAGGTGTGTGCACCCTTGTCGTGTAATGCCGCAGAGGTCAGAAGAGGGCGTCGGATTCCCCTGGAACTGGAGTTCTCCTGGAATTGGAGTTTCAGACGGTTCTTGGCCGCCATGTGGGTGCTGGGGATCGAACCTGGGTCCTCTGCAAAAGCGGTCAGCGCTCTTAACCGCTAGGCCATCTCTCCCGCCCCCCAAATATACTTTTAAAAGATTGATTCGTGGGGGCTGGAGAGATGGCTCAGCGGTAAAGAGGACTGACTGGTTTGATTCCCAGCACCCACATGGCAGCTACAACCATCTGTAACTCTAGTTCCAGGGGCTCCAATGCCTTTTGACCTCTGCAATCATTTCAGGGCATGGATGTACTTACACACAGGCAGGCAATACACTCATACAGAAAAATAGTATTTTTTATTTTAATTTTTTTATTTTTTATGTATATGAGTGTACTGTCTGCATGTAGGTTGGTGCAACCATGTCGTTCTCTGCTGCAGAGGTCAGAAGAGGGTGTCGGATTCCCCTGGAACTGGAGTTAAAGATGGTTCTTAGCCACCATGTGGGTGCTGGGAATCGAACCCAGGTCCTCTGCAAGAGCAGTCGGCACTTTTAACCAATGAGCCATCTCCCAGCCCCCAAAATAGTATTTTTAAAAATTGGTTTGTTCACCAGGCGTGGTGGCGCACGTCTTTAATCCTAGCACTTGGGAGGCAGAGGCAGGCGGATCTTTGTGAGTTCAAGGCCAGCCTGGTCTACAGAGTGAGTTCCAGGATAGCTGGGACTGCAGGGAGACCCTGTCTCGAAAAGACCAAAAAAAAAAAAAAAAAAAAAAAAAAAAAAAAATTTGGTTTGTTCTGTGGTATGTTCGTGAGGATCAAGTACAATTGCAGCAAGTCAGGTTTCTTTCTTCCCTTCTACCACATGGTTTCTGAGATTGAACTAGAATCATCAGGTTCGGCATCAAGTGCCTTTTAACTTACTGAGCATCTCATAGACCCCAATTTTTTCTTTTTGTTCCTTTTTTTTTTTTTTTTTTTTTTTCTTTTCGAGACAGGGTCCCCGGAGCTAGCCCAGCTGTCCTGGAACTCACTCTGTAGACCATGCTGGGCTGAACTCACAAAGAATCCGCCTGGCCTCGCTGCCTCCCAAGTGGCTAGGATTAAAGGCAGCGCCACACCGGCATCTTTATTGTCTTTTTTTTTTATTATTATTTTTGTCTTTTACAAGAACAGAGGGTCTGCCTGTAGCCCCCCAGCTGTCCTGGCAACTTGCTCGTATACCAGGCGGCCTAACTCGCAAGATCCACTGCCCTCTGCCTCCAAAATGCTAGGATTAAAGGTGTGTTGCCACCATGCCTGGTTTCTGTCTTTTTAGACAGGGTATCCCTAATCCCCGCGGCGTTCCTGGAACTCACGTGTAAAACCAGGCTGGCCTTGAACTCAGAGATTGCCTGCTTCTCGCCTCCCAAGTACTGGATTTACATGCCTTTACGAGCAAGCCTAGGTTCCAATTTTCATTTAAACAGTCCTTGCTATGGGGCTGGAGAGATAGCCTAGCGGTTAGAGACCAACCTGCTCTGCAGAGGCCGATTCGATCCCCACACCCACATGGCGGCGTAAAAAACCGCCTTTAACACCAGTTCCAGGGGAATCCGACCCCCTTTTCTGACCTCCACGACATTTGCACGACCGGGTGTCAACCAACCTACAGCAGACAATACATTCATACACAGGCGGAAAAAAAATAAAAAAAAAAAGAGGACAGTCCTTGCTATGTCTTCAAACTCATCATGATTCTCCCGACTATTGGAAACACAACTTTCTAGTAGGTGAACTGTGTCTCCATTTTCCTATCTATAAATCAGAGCTAATGCTTGGTCCATATAGGCTTGTTGTGAGGACTAAATGAGAGTTTATATAAAATACCTATAGGGATGGAGTTATAGCTCAGTTGCCAGGGTGTTTGCCTAGTATTTGTGAAGTATTGGGATCAGTCACCAGCACCACATAAATTGGGTTGTGGTGTGGTGATCTCAACCTATTATCCAAACCTTCAGGATTACATAAACAACCTACCTGTTAACACATAATAAGTGCTCATATAAATTAGCTATTCTATTGTATTCAAACACTTTTTGTTTTTGTTTTTTTTTTTTTTTGGTGGTTTGAGACAGGGTCTCCCTGTAGCCCCAGCTGGCCTGGAACTCTCTCTGTAGACCAGGCTGGCCTTGAACTCAGAGATCCACCTGCTTCTGCCTCCCAAGTGCTGGGATTAAAGGTATACACCACCATGCCTGGCTGTTTAGTGGTTTTTGAGACAGAGTCTCCCTATAGCCTCAGCTGGTCTGGAATTCACTATGTAGACCAGGCTGACCTTGATCCTGACTCTGCCTCCCCAGTGCTGAAATTAAAAAACCCAGGCACAACACCCAGCCCACCCTGCTATGAGTGTGTGTGTGTGTGTGGTCTTTGAGACAGGGTCTCCCCATCGCCCCAGCTGGCCTGAAACTCACTATTCAGACCAGGCTGGCCTTGAACTCACAAGAGATCTGCCTGCGTCTGCCTCTTAAGTGCTGGGATTAAAGGTGTGCGCCACCATGCCTGGTTTGTCTTTTGTGGGTGTGATTTATTATTTGTACAGGTGTTGTGATGGCTGGCATGTTTACTGGCATGTGCAGTGTGAAGATGAAGAGGGCCACAGAACTGCAATGTGGGGGCTGAGAATCAAACCCAGGTCCTCCAAGAGAACAGCAAATGCTCTTAACCCCTGAGCTACCTCTACAGCCCTCCTGTTGTCTTTTTATAAAATATTTTTATTATACTTTATATGTGTGCATATGTGTGTACCATGTGCCACAGTGTGCATTGTACGCGAGTGGATGACTCTCAGAAGCTGGCCTTCCCTTCCACCACGTGGGTTCTGGGGATTGACCTCAGTTCATCAAGCTTAGCAAGCATCCTTAGCAATGAGCCTTTTCACTCTCCTCCTCCTTTAAAATTTATTTAATGTGTCTGAGTGTTTTCCCTGCATGCATGTAAGTGCACCTGTGTGTGCATTGCCCAAAGAAACAAGAAGAGGAAACTGGATCTCCTGGAACCAGAGTTATAGATAGTTGTTAGCCACCACGTGGGTGCTGGAAACTGAATTAGGGCCTCTGCAAGAGTACCTTGAGTGTCTAGCTATGTGGTCTGTAGTGTAGGTTAGTGGGCTCAAACTAAGGGGGATCCTTCTGCCTCAGCCTTTGGGATGCTGAGGTGCTTGTAAGCACACTACCAGAAAAAAAAAATTACGTGTATATGTGAGGGGGTATGTACACATGAGTACAGACAGGTAGCCTCAGAGGTCAGATGAGGTCAGATCCCCTAAAATGAGAGTTACAGGCTGTTGTGAGCTACTGTGCCTGGATGCTGGGAACCGAACTTGGGGCCTCTGAAAAAGCATTATGTATCTTTTTAAAATTTTTTATTTATTTATTTATTTTTTGTCTTTTCGAGACAGGGTCTCTCTGTAGTCCCAGCTGTCCTGGAACTCACTCTGTAGACCAGACTGGCCTTGAACTCACAAAGATCCGCCTGCCTCTGCCTCCCAAGTGCTAGGATTAAAGGCATGCACCACCACGCCCGGCAAAAATTTTATTTATTTTTGTATGTGTATGAATGTACTGTCTGCATGTAGGTTTGTGCACCCGTGTCGTGCAATGCTGCAAGGTCAGAAGAGGGTGTCGGATTCCCCTGGAACTGGAGTTAAAGACAGTTCTCAGCCACGTGGGTGCTGGGGATCGAACCCGGGTCCTCTGCAAGAGTAGTCAGTGCTCTCAACTGCTAGGCCATCTCTCCAGCACCCCCTGATTTTTTTAAGGTTTAATTTTTTTTTTTTTTTGGTCTTTTTTGAGACAGGGTCTCCCTGTAGTTCTGGCTTGTCTTGGAACTCACTCTGTGACCAGGCTGGCCTTGAACTCACCAGATCCGCCTGCTCTGCCTCCCAAGTGCTAGGATAAGGCTTGCCCCACACGCCTGGCTAAGGTTTAATTTTTTTTAATTTATTAATTTTTATCTTTTATTATTTTTTGAGACAGGATCTTACTGTACAACCCTGGCT
Source organism: Rhizomys pruinosus (assembly GCA_009823505.1). Taxonomy (NCBI): domain Eukaryota; kingdom Metazoa; phylum Chordata; class Mammalia; order Rodentia; family Spalacidae; genus Rhizomys; species Rhizomys pruinosus. The sequence goes on from VZQC01008386.1 coordinate 3,053,619, forward strand.
GGCCTGGAATTTGCTATGTAGATCAAGTTGGCCTCAAACTCACAGAGATCCTCTCTCCCTATGCCTCCTGGTGCTGGGGATTAACACCACATCTGGCAACTTTTTTTTTTCTTTTTAAGACAGGATCTCTGGCCATGGTGGTGCAAGCCTTTAATCCTAGCACTCAGGAGGCCAGAGCAGGCGGATCTTTGTGAGTTCAGGCCAGCTGGTCTACACAGCAAGTTCCAGGGACAGCTTTGGCTACAGGGAGAACCCTGTCTCGAAGAAGACCAAAAAAAAAAAAAAAAAGACAGGTTCTACCCTATAAAGCCCAGGTTCCTTAAGCCGGACTCCTCCGCGTATAGCCCAGGCCTGGCCTTTGAACTCACAGAAATCGGCTGCCCTGCCTCCCAAGTGCTATTGGATTACAGGCTGTGCGCCCCGACACCTGGCTTAAAGAGGGTTCTCAGTCACCACACCATGTGGGTGGTATGGGACTCGAACATGGGTCCTCTGCAAGAGCAGTTGGCACTCTTTTTTTTTTTTTTTAATTTTATTTTTGTATGTGTATGAATGTACTGTCTGCATGCAGGTCTGTGTACCCGTGTATTGCAATGCCGCGGAGGTCAGAAGATGGTGTCGATTCCCCTGGAACTGGAGTCAAAGACAGTTCTCAGCTGCCATGTGGGTGCTGGGGATCGAACCCGGGTCCTCTGCAAGAGCAGTCGGTGCTCTTAACCACTAGGCCATCTCTCCAGCCCTGGAGTTGGCACTCTTAACCACTGAGCCATCTCTCCAGCCCCAGCTTATTACATTTTTGTGTGTGCATGTGTGTATGTGTATGAGCATGCCTATTCCACAGTATACGTGTGGGGGTCAGAAAACTTGGAGAAAGTTCTCTTCACCATGTGGATCCTAGGGATTGAACTCAGGTTGTCAGTCTTGGCGGGAGCCATCTCACTTGCCGCTCCAGTAAAATATACATAATTTTTTTTGTACTAGAGACTGAACCTAGGTCCTTGCACATGCTAGGCAAGTGCTCTTATCACTAAACTACATCCCCAGCCTTCTTTGTATGTGCAGAGTGGAGTGTATGGCTACTGTGTGTGGCTGCATGTGCCCATGCATGCACAGAGGCCAGAGAATGTTGGGGACAATTGCTTTACCTAAACACTGCTGAAAGTATGCTTGACAATACACAATGTCACCTGCAGTCCAGGGTGTCTATGGGGGCATATACAGATATACACGGGTGTCAAGGCAGATAAAGGAACAACCTGGTCTACAATACTGAGTTCCAGGACAGCCAGGACTACTTATTTTTTGAGACTTTGTCTCAGGAAATAAAAACAGGTGGGCGTGGTGGTACACACCTTTAATCACAGCAGGAGCATCTCTGAGTTCAAGGCCAGACTGATCTACATAGTGAGGTCCAGGCCAACTGGGACCACAGGGAGACTCTGTCTCAAAAGACCAAAATAAATAAGTAAATTAAAAAAAACAACAACCCAGAAGCTGGATATGTTGCTCAGTGAGAATGGGTGCTAAACATGCATGGGGCCCTGGGTTCAATCCCCAGCACAAGGTGGAGGCAGGATAGACAGAAGCTCAAGGTCACCTCTACTACACACCAAGTTCAAGGCAGCCTAGGCTACAGGAAACCCTGTCTCTCATACACACACACACACACACACACACACACACACACACTGTACACAACATGAAATGGTCTGGCTATGTAGTCAAGAAGGCTTCAAACTTGCAATCTTCTCCCTCTGGCTTCTCGAGAGCTGGGATTACAGACGTATGCCACCAAGCCCAACAACCCTGTGATCTTGATCGTGTCTATGGTGTAGCCCAATTCTAGGTTCATTTTACTCAGTGCAGATGCACAGCCACCAAGGAGGGAAATAGAGGTTAGAAGGCTGGCAGCAGTACTATTGCTAGAGAGGTGGATGGCCTGGGATGAATGTTGCCCATTATCAGTAAAGGGTTGTTTGTTTGGAGGAAGAGATGCATGCTCACCCCATGATCCTACGCTCGGAGTAGGCCTTTCGCTTGTTGGTGAAGGGCGCAGCAAAGCCCATGAAGGAACGACTGGGTGGTAGGCCAGCCTCGGCAGCCAAGACCTGGACAGCCCGGGGCAAGAGGACGCTGCAGGAAATCAGAAACCTAAGGCCAAAAGCGAAGGAGAGAGCGTCACCATTCTTTTTTTGTATTCAACCATTTCCAGGTGACTGGGAAGAGGGTTGCATTGAGGAGGAGGAGGAATGTCGCTCAGACAAGCTGTTCACCCCCAGCACCTGCTGCAGCTCGCCGGGCTTGCTGGCCAGGCAGTCACGAGTGCGAAAGGTCGAGGGCGGCTGAGGACAGGGCCATGGGTGTGATGGGAACCAGAAGGGCGCGTCCGAAGCTCCAGTTGCCTTTGGGGCCACGCTACTGCTGCAAGCAAACCCTCTGGAAAGCATCATTGCCCCTAGGGTCCACCAGATGCACAAAAGCGAGAGTGACCGCGGAGGCCAAGAAGTGGTTGGCACCCACCCAGTGCATCTAACTTGTACACGCATTCTCCAAAGCTCCAGTTTAGCTCCCAGGGCACCACCAATGCTAACTTCTCTCTGGCCTGCAATCTAAAGGCTGCCAGCCTCCACTGCAGAACTTGGGGTGCTGGGCGACCCCCTTCCCTCCAGTGCCGATGCTAGCGCCTCCTCTCACCTCATTGGTCGCGCCTGCTGTGGCGGGCCCGGGGGCGGGGCCGGGCGAGCACCGGAACGGAGCGCGAGGCCGCAGCAGCTCTGTGCCCCCGCGCGCGTCCGGGCGGGTAGCCGTCGCGCGCCGGCACAGGCCATGCGCGCGACCCCCGGGCTCCCAGGGCTCATTTGCCCGCGGCTTCCTCCTCCCTCCTCACTGCAGAGGAGGCGAGGCGGGACAGGCGGCCTAGCAGTCCGCTAGCTCCTGGGGCGCAGCGGCTCCGGGGCTCCGGCTGCTCCCTCCCGGCAGCGGGGTAGGCTAACACTGAAACTGTGACCGCGGCTCCCGGTCCCCTCACGTCACGCCGTTGCCAGGGATCGGGAGAGGGAGGAAGGGGCAATGCCGCCTGTCGGGAGATGTAGTTTCATGGACACCCCTGAAGCGAAAAGACTGCCGGTGCGCGTGGGAGATGGCTAGGGGAGCGAGGTCTTTAAGGCACAAACTACTTGGCCAGTCTGTGGTCACAGGACCTGATACGTAGGCACAGAGGCGGCATCGTGGGCGTGTCAACAGCGGTTATCTTTAGATCCTCTGAGCCTTTATCATTTTCTGCCTTAAAAGTTAGAAGCTCTGCTCCTCGTTGTGGCCTTCCTTCACAGTGCCTGCGCCTACTCCTTTGGAAAAGGATATTAACGTTGCAAGCTCTGTTCTGATGTGCATGGTTTCTCCTCTCTTCTCTCCCCTCTTCCTCCGTTTGGGTTTTTTGGTTGGTTTTGTTTTATTTTGTTTGTTTTTGTTTGTTTTGCGGGGGGGAGGGGGAGACAAGATATCTCTGCCCCTTAGCCTGGACTGGCCTTGAACCCGAATCCTGCAACAAACTCCCTATGGGCATAATTTTCCCATGATACGGAAAGAAGTCAGAGGCTGGCCTGGTACTCAAGGAAATCCTCCTGCCTCAGCTTTCCAAGTGTTGGGATTACAGGTGCGAGCCTCGGCACTTGGCCAAATTTATTTTAGAGGAAAGAACCATGGTTGTCTGGAAAAATATGCAGCACTCAAGGAAGGATAAAACAGTCGCAGAAACCCAAACATTGAACATCTCCGGATTCAAGGATAAAACAGTTGCTCTTGATAAAAGCGAGAACAAAGGGCCAGGCGTAGAGGCGAACGCCTTTCATCCCAGCACTTAGGAGGCAGAGGCAGGCGGATCTCTGTGAGTTCAAGGCCAGCCTGGTCTACAGAGTGAGCTCCAGGCCAACTGGGACTAAAAGGAGACTCCGTCTCAAAAATACCAAAAAAAAAAAAAAAAAAAAAAGGCAAGCGGCGTGTGACACACCTTAATCCTAGCACTTAGGGAGCAAGCAGGCGGTATCTTGTGATGTTCAAGGCCAAGCCTGGCCACAGAGTTGATTCCAGACAGCTGGGGCTACAGGGACGACCCTGTCTCAAAAGACAAAAAAAAAAAAAAAGGCATTACAGTGATAAAGGAGATAAAGCCCATGTTCCAATGTGAGTCCAAGACAGATGACTTGGGATCCCAGAACAGGCCCGGGAGCAGATGTGTAAGTCCTCTCTCCCTAAATTGCATTCATTTTGGAAATTCCACTAGGTATGTATTCATTTGGTTTGAACCTATCTCTTGAACTCTGACTTATAACTTTCTTTTGGAGGGTACTTTAATACTTATAACATGCAGGAATCTCACATAATTAAGTAGCAAAAATGGAATCTGGGTAATCACATCTCTTTTTCTGTTTATTTGAGAATTGAACTAAGGGCTGTGTGCTCTACCACTGAGCTAAGTATGCCCCACCTCTCAGCCCTTCCAAACTTATTTAAAAAAAAAAAAACTGTTCTAGCCATGCTAACCCAATCTGTGAGCTCCAGGCTAATGAGAGACCCTGTTTCAAAAAACAAGAAGAGCACCTGAGGAGCAATACCTGAGACTGAACTTTGGTCTCCAAAGGCGTGAAGGCACATACAAGTGTTCACACACAAATAAATGATTTAATTGTTCTGCCTCCAGAGCACTTCAGAATTCTCATAGCTCAATGGTAGACTGCTTCCTTTACAGGAATAAGGCCCTGGTTCAATATTAGCACCAAGGAACAAAAGGTGGGGGTTAATCTGGTAAAACCACTTATTGCCAACCATAATTGTATGAGGATCCAGCTGATGGAAGGAGAGAATCAATTCCTCTGACCTCCACACACCTGGGTACACAATCCTGCATACAACACACATCGAGTAAATAAATTCAATAAAATATTTAAATACCCAAGAATGTTGTCCCTCTTCCTTTTATCTACTTCTTTTACCTACCAGGGGGAATATGAAACCCCTAGACCCAGAATGATTTAATTTCTTTTTTTCTCCTTCAACATTTCAGGGAGGGCATGGCCTTATTCCCACTACCATGATAAAGAATCTTCTTTGAACCAGGCGTGGTGGCCCACGCACACCTTTGATCCTAGCACTTGGGAGGCAGGCGGATCTTTGTGAGTTCAAGGCCAGCCTGGTCTACAGAGTGAGTTCCAGGACAGCTGAGACTACAGGGATACCCTGTCTCCAAAAGATTAAAAAAAAAAAAAAAAAGACTCTCCTTTCAGTTCAAATGTGGTATTTTGATGGGCATGTGACTTCAAAGGGCAGTTTTCTCTTTCTAACTTCATGGTCTTGTCTGATCCTCTGGCAAAGATTTACACATGTGAAAAGGCTGCTTACAGTGAAGAGTAAGGAGCTCAGCTCGTTGGGTAAAAGAGATTTAACTGGGATACATGACTGAACTGTGACCTCATTAACACTCTGCCTTAACTGAGTTAACTACTTCGGAATCCCTAAGGTCCAGTAGTCCTGCAAAACCAATTTGCTTGCTGTTACCTTACTAATTAAATAGCTAATTACTGCTATTTAATCCTTCCCTAGTTCATTTCCTCTACCTCCTGTCATGCCCCTGCCTTTCTACAATAACTTCCTTTATGTACTGACCTCTTCCAGGAAGACCTAAATCCATGGATTTAATTTAAGCATGGATCCTATATTTTCTCATTACGTCATGTGTTTATATGTATTAAGTTATAAAGGCTTCAAAGAGAGACATAGCTTGCAAGTTTTTATTTATTTGTTTTTGTATGTGTATGAGTGTATGTGTATGTGTATGTGTAGGAGCCTGCATGTAACGTACCAATTGTACGTTAAGTGCAGTCATGTTCTGCAAGAAGAGGGTGGCAGATGCCATGGAAATGGAGTTACAGAGCATTGTTAGCCACCAGGTGGGTGCTGGGAACTGAACCCCAGTCTTCTATAAGAGCAACCAGTGTTTTTAACCCCTGAGTTAACTCTCCAGCCTGTTGTTTTACTCTTTGTTTGTTTGTGGGTTTTTTGGTGTTTTTGAGACAGGGTCTCCCTTTAGTCCCAGCTGGCCTGGAGCTCATTATGTAGACCAGGCTGGCTTTGGACTCACAAAGATCCATCTGCCTCTGCCTCCTGAGTGCTGGGATTAAAGGATAAAGCCTTGTGCCACCACACCTGGCATTTTGCCGTTATTTTAAATTTTTTTAAATTATATTTATTCTGCCAAGTATAGTGGTACTCACCAGCGGCAGGCAGATTTCTGTGAGTTTAAGTCCAGCCTAATCTACCTATCTCGTTCCAGGTCAGCTGAGGCTACAAGGAGACCTTGTCTCAAAAAGACCAAAAATTGTATTTTATGTGTATGACTATATTGCCTGCATGTGTGTAATTGCACCCTTGTCATACAATACCTATGGAGGCCAGAAGAAGCCATCAGACTCCCGAAACTGGAGTTATGAACAGTTGTTGGGTGCCATGTCCGTGCTGGGAACCAAACTCAGGTCCTCTGCAAGAGCAGCCGTGAGACATCACTCTAACCCCTTACCTTTATTTTTTGAGCTGAACTTCCTATGTAGTCCAGGGTGATCCTCCTACCTCTACCTCCCAACTGTTTGACAGGTATGTGCCACCATCTCCAGCAAGTTACACAAGTATCAGTTCAGAAGCTGATTTCAGGTCTGTCTGCATAAGTGGCTTTTCTTTTTTTTTTTTTTTTTTTTGGGTCTTTTGGAGACAGGGTCTCCCTGTAGCACCAGCTGTCCTGGAACTCACTCTATAGACCAGGCTGGCCTTAAACTCACAAAGATCCGCCTACCTCTGCCTCCCAAGCTCCCAAGTGCTAGGATTGAAGGTGTGCACCACCATGCCCGGCTATAGGTGGCTTTTGTCACCAGTTCCCTCCTCCTCTTACCTGTGTGTCACTCTGAACCCTGGTCTTTCTTGCTTTAAATAATATTAAGAAATAACTTCGGGGCAGGAGAGATGACTCAGTGGTTAAGAGTACCGGCTGCTCTTGCAGAGGACCCGGGTTCGATTCCCAGCACCCACATGGCATATAAAAACCATCTTAGGCCAGGCATGGTGCACACCTTTAATCCCAGCACTTGGGAGGCAGAGGCAGGCAGATCTCTGTGAGTTCAAGGCCAGCATGGTCTATATAGGGAGCTTCAGGTCAGCTAGGACTAAATGGAGAACCTGTCTCAAAAATACAAAAAAAAAAAATTTTTTTTTTTTTCAGTGTTTTTGAGACAGGGTCCCCCTTTAGTCTCAGCTGGCCTGGAACTCACTCTTTAGACCAGCCTGGCCTTGAACTCACAGAGATCCACCTGCCTCTGCCTCCCAAGTGCTAAGATTAAAGGAGTGTGCCACCATGCCCACCTAAGAAATAACTTCTAGTCCTTCTTTCCTGCTGCCCAGAAAACCAGGCTGCAAGTTCTTTGACTAAGCACGTGACTCCAGCTCAACCCCTGCCTCCAATTCCTCAGGTTACCAAGAGCTATTCTGGGCAGCAGAGGGCATGTATACCCTCCTCCCCTCTGGGCCATATCCTAGCTTAGCCCTTCCTGGAAGGCACATCATACCCAATGGCCAAGCTAACACTCTGAACCCTGGTATCCATTTGATCCTCAGTTATGTTTAATTTCTTCTTCCTTCCTCCCCTCCTCCTCCTCTGTACCATCACCACCATCATCATCATCAAATATAAAGGGCCTGTAACAGGTTCTGATCTGTCAGTGCTAAAAAGGATGATTTTGCCTTCAGAAAGTTCAATATCCACCCTGAGGCAGGAGGATTACTATGTGTTCAAAGCTAGCCTGTTCTACAGAATGAGATCCTATCTCAGGAAACCAGCCAGCCAGTAAACCAAAACATCAATAACCCATACTTATGGGGCTGGAGAGATGGTTAATAGCACTGCCTGCTCTTGCAGAGGACCCAGGTTCAAGTCCCAGCACCTACATGATGGCTAACAACCATCTGTAACTCTGATTCTAGGGGAATTTGATACCCTCTTCTGACTTCCCAGGGTACTGCAGGACATGGGTGCACTAATATATATGCAAGCAATACACTCATACACACAAAATAAAAATAACTAAAAAATATTTTTAGGGCTGCCGAGATGGCTCAGCGGTAAGAATACTGACTGACTGCTCTTGCAGAGGGTGGGGTTCCATTCCCAGCACCCACAGAATAGCTAAAAACTGGAACTCCAGATCCAGGGGATCTGATGCCGTCTTCTGACCTCCTCAGGCATTGCATGGTGCACCGACCTATATGCAGGCATCACACTCATAAAATAAAAGCAATAGAATTAAATTAAAACAGTTTTTTGGCCTTTTTGAGACAGCATCTTCCTGTAGCTCCAGCCTTCCTGCCACATGCTATGTAGACCAGGCTGGCCTCAAACTCAGAGAGATCCAACCTGCCTCTGCCTCCCAAGTACTGGGATTAAAGGCTTGCACCACGAGCCTGGCAAATTAAAAAAAATGGGGGGCTATAGAGTGACTCAGTGGTTCAGAGCACTGGTAGCTCTTGCAGAGGACCTGGGTTTGATTCTCAGCCCCCTTTTGGTGGCAAACAACTGTACATAACTCCAGTTCCAGGGGATCTGATGCCCTCTTCTGACCTCTGAGGGCATTGCATGACAGAGGCGCATCTACCTACATGCAAGCTCATATCCATAAAACAAAAATAATAAATAATGCCTGGCGTTGATCCCAGCATTCCAGAAGCAGGCAAATCTCTGTGAGTTCAAGGCCAACCTGTTCTACATAGTGAGTTCCAGGCCAGCTAGGGCTAAAGAGAGACCCTGTCTCAAAAAATCCTAAAATAGCTAGGCATAGTGGTGCCCACCTTTAATCCTAGCACTTGGGAGGCAGAGGCAGGTGGATCTTTGTGAGTTCAAGGCCAGCCAGGTCTACAGAGAGAGTTCCAGGACAGCTGGGGCTACAGGGAGACCCTGTCTTGAAAAGACAAAAAAAAATTTTTTTTTTTGGTGTTGGGAGCCCAGCTGTCCTGGAACTCATTATGTAGACCAGGATGGCCTTGAACTCACAGAGCTCTGCCTGCCTCTGCCATGCCTGGCTTTAAATTTTTTTTTTTTTTTGGTCTTTTTGAGACAGGGTCTCCCTGTAGCCCCAGCTGTCCTGGAGCTCACTCTGTAGACCAGGCTGGCCTTGAACTCACAAAGATCCCCCTGCCTCTGCCTCCCAAGTGCTAGGATAAGACTTGTGGCCACCACAACCTGGTGGTTCATGCCTTTGATCCTAGCATGGGAGGCAGAAGCAAGACTTCGGTGAGTATCAAGAAGGCAGCGCTAGGGCTACAGATTGTGCGTTGTGCGAAGGAGGTGACAAAACACAAAGTACATGTAGCAATGAAAAGGGTGATCGACACACACAAACACAAACAAACATCGACTCACTTAAGGTGATGAATATGGGATAGCATATATACTTCGCACAGTTGTGACATGCAACAACCACACCCAGCGGAAGAAAACAGTCACTAAGTTATCAAGCATTTTTTTTTTTGGGGGTGTCTTTTTGAGACAAGGGTTCCTATAGTCCCAGCTGTTCTGGAATCACCTGATAACCAGGCTGCCTTGAAACTCACAAAGATCCACCTGCCTCTGCCTCCCAATGTAGGATTAGGCGTGCGCCACCACGCCGGCCTTTTCAGGTTTTTAACATTTTTTAATTGATTGATTATGTTCATATACACAGGAGTGCATGTGAATGCATATGTGTGCTGTGCCATGTGTATGTAGATCAGATGACAACTCTCAGGGGTAGGTTTTCCCCTCCAATCATGTGGGTTCTGGCGATTGAACTCAGGTCACCAGGCTTGGTGGCATATGACCTGTTGAATCACTCTACCAATTAGCTATATCCCCTCAGTCTCTTTTTTTTCTTAAAGATTCTGTGTGTGTGTGTGTGTGTGTGTGTGTGTGTGTGTGTGGTGCCTCAGAAGGCCAGAAGAGGGCACCAGATCCCTTGGAGCTGGAATTACTACAGGTTGTGAGTCACCCAATGTTGGTACTGGGAACCAAATTTGCTAACTGGTATCAATTAGCAATTGGGAAGGCCCAGTCCTCTATTGGCAGGTGTTCAGGGTTGTAAGGATGAGTTTGTAGGCCAGATAGAGACAAGACAGCAAGCAGCATGCCTTCATGGTTCCAACCCCCAGGTTCCTGCCTTGAAGCCCTGACTTCCTTCAGTGATGGATTGTGACCTAGATGTGTAAGATGAAATAAACTCTTTCCTCCTCTAAGTTGCTTTTAGTCAAAGTGTTATATCACAACAACGAAAAGGAAGCTAGGACAGATTAGGTCTCTGTAGTCCACACAGTCCTTGAACACAGTCCTAACACACAATCCTCCTGCCTCAGTCTCCCAAGTGCGAGGATTTCAAGCACATCCCACCATGCCCGGCTCTGAATCATCTTTTATAAACTGTACTATTCTCGCATCTCTTTTCTTTCTTTTTTCCTTCTCCAGGAAGGGAATATCCTGCAACCAGTTGTTCCCTGGTTGGCTGCTTTTTGACTTCTCAAATGGGTGAAGAGAAGCACACACCCCCACCCCCCACCCCCCATCCCGCCGCCGCCTTTTACGGGGAGAAACAATTGAGTCTTTTGAAGTGTAGTCACTTTACCCCCCCTAACTAACCTGGCAAGGAGTAATTGGCGAGTTTTAGTGTCCCTTCTGTTGGCCTTAGAGGCCTTCTCCAGCTGCCTGGGGTCCTAGTCTTTGTGGACATTTTCTGCAGCAGTAGTCTTCCCTGGGATTTCTCTGCATGTGAGCAGTTTGCTATTTTCTTTTTACCCAACTAATGTCTCTCCAGTGGAGATACACTCCGTCCCTCCTCCTGGGGCTACCGCCATATATAAACCTCAGGTTGCCCTACAGTTTCCCTGTGGAGCCCTGGGAGTGTGAGATTGTGGTTCCAGGGAGTTCCCTCCACCAAGCACTGTGGGCTGGGTGAATTCTTGCCAGCCCTTTGGTCCTCAGGTTGGGGATTACTTGGGGAGCGAGACCCGAGTTTCGGCCATGGTCCTGTGGGGTCCCCTCCGCCCGCCAGGCTGGAGCGGAGAGCATTGCACAACCGGCTGGGGGAAGCAGGGGAACCGGCGCGCGACGCCCAGCTGCCTGGGAGGAGGGCGCCGAGGCCTGGGCAGCCTGTGCGGCGAGCGCTCTGCAGCCGGGCCCAGGATCGCCGCCAGGGAGCGCTGCAGGCTCCCGCTCGCCCGCCCCCCGGTAGGCGGGGCCGCCCTCTCCCCGCAGCCGCCGCCGCAGCCGCCGCCTGGGCCGCCCCGTGTCCCCGGTGGAGCCGCCGCCGCCGCCGCCGCCGTCGCCGCCGCCGCCGCCGCCGCCGCCGCGAGCTCGATGCGGACGGAGCCTGGGCCGGGCCATGGGGATCCTCAGCATCACGGACCAGGTCAGCACTCCTGCCCTTCCCCACTTCCTCCTCCTAGGGCCCGGCGCTGCCGCCACGCGAGCCCCGGGATGTGCGGCCTAGGCTGGGCCGGAGCCCGGGGCTCCCGCGGCTATCGCCGCGCCCCACGCCGCGCTCCCCTCAACCGAGCGGGTGTCCTTGGCGGGGGTGGCGACCGGCGGAGGTACCGTGGGATTCCGCCGCAGCCAGGACCCCGATAGCGGAGCCCCTCCAGCGACGCCCCCCTCCAATCTGGGTGCTCCCCCACTCCCTGGTTCCGCTTTGCCTGGGGCCCGCTCCCTGAAAGCCGGTTCTCCCTGCAGCCGCCCCTGGTCCAGGCCATCTTTAGCCGAGATGTGGAGGAAGTGCGTTCCCTCCTCTCGCAGAAGGAGAACATCAATGTGCTGGTGAGTCTGAGCAGGGAGGATGGCGAGCCCGGAATCCGGGCTCCGATGTTCTGGACCCCTCCCCACAAGTGGGGCGGCTCTGTTTCTCCTCTGCTCTGTTGAAACTGCAGGTCTTCCTGCTCTAGAGTGGGAGCCTGCCCTGCATTTAGGGTTGGTCTGGCATGGAGTACCGACCATGCCGGGGATGCTCAGAAACCGTGTTCTCTTCCCAACCATGGGGTCTGCAGCGCCCCCACCCCTCCTGGAAGAAGGTTTCTAGGCCTGTGGCCCTGACTCCACCCTCCTAAGGTGCTAGCTATTGACTCCCAGTGCTGGGATTTAAGACCCTGAGGAACCTAGGGGGACGGGATTGTGGGGAAGGGTCTGGAGCTCTCCTACTTGAGCCAGGGTCTAGGATAATTTGTCCCCACAGCTGGTTCTCTTTTCTGCCTTTCTAGGACCAAGAGAGGCGAACCCCATTGCATGCTGCTGCCTACGTAGGCGATGTCCCCATCCTCCAGTTGCTACTGATGTCAGGTGAAAGTGGGGAGCTGGAAGGTGTGGCACCTAGGGAGGGAGAAGTCTCTCTGTATCCAAGGATTGCTAGCTGGTGCTTGGTCCCTGGAAGGCTTCATTCAGATTCCCCAGTCTGATTATTGGTTTCCTTCCCTCCCCCTCCTCACCTCCCAACAAAATAGGAAATTGTATCCACACAGGTGCTAATGTCAACGCTAAGGACACACTGTGGCTGACCCCTCTTCATCGTGCTGCTGCCTCCCGAAACGAGGTATGGTCCTCTACCTCTTTTCACCCACTCATAAATGATGAGTTGGAAGGTGGACTTGAAGGGTTAGAGAAACTCCATTCTCTGCCCTACAGACTACTCTGCCTCACATAGGGAGGAGACCAAATTTTGGCCCCTCCCCTCCTACTCCTAGAACTGGCTGGTAAGGGGGGCTGAGTGCTGCCAGCTGATGACGTGACGTCAGGGAGAGCTTAACACTGGGCTGGCAGACTGCGGGGGCCCAGCTGCCAGGTCTGAGTGACTCATCCCTCCCTGGGGGGCCACCTTGAGTCTAATCCCCCTCTGGGCACTGAGATCTCTCTTCTTGTGATGGTGGTGGTGATCTGTTGTATCCCTGTCCCTCAAGCAGCATGCACGTTGACTGCACAAGGGGCAAGACTCCTCTGTGGGGTCTGTACTCGGGGTTATCAGTCCTGAAGAGAGAGGAAGGACCTCTTGGATCCTTCCTTGGCTCTAGCCAGCAGGGGGGAGAGGGCGAGGCCAATGAGAATGAGGTGGGTGGTGTTTAGGAAGGGCCTTTTAATCTGGATTTTGGAGAGGAACCAATATGTTTATTGAGGTGATGGAAATGGTTTTGGTGCCTGTGGAAGGGTTAAGGAGGGTGTTTGGGGCATTAATGTAGAGGGAACATTTTTTTTTTTTCTGGATGGTAGGAAATGTGATTGCGATGTGTGCTGTGCATTTGCTTAGGATACATGTAGGTGTGGGTAAAGATTTTCAGGAATAGTGTTGGAGAGCGATATATACCACGTGGCTTGAGGAAGAAGAGGTTTCTCTTTTCTTCAGCTAAGCAAAGAATTTAAGCTCTACAGAGATCCAGAACACAGGAAGTAGGTACGGGTAGGCTAGGAGTGTAGAGAGAATGCAAAGATGATGCTAGCACAGTGGGACATGCAGTGCCGACCTGGTCCCGCCCCTTATTTTACTCCTTATCTTCTCCTTTTTCCCTTGCTTCTCCACAGAAGGTGCTGGGGCTGCTGCTGGCACATTCAGCTGATGTGAATGCCCGGGACAAGCTGTGGCAGACACCACTGCATGTGGCTGCTGCCAACCGGGCCACCAAGTGTGCTGAGGCCCTGGCACCCCTGTTGAGCAGCCTCAATGTGGCTGACAGGAGCGGGCGCAGTGCTCTGCACCATGCAGTGCACAGTGGGCATCTTGAGGTGAGGATCACTCCATTGTAGACACAGCTTTTCCTTTTCCTTTTCTTCTTTTCCACACACCTTTGTCAGTCTCTGGGTCATTGTGTCTGGGGGAGATACAGCTTAGATAGTTGTACAAACACTTGTGCTTGAGCACCAGATGAATGATTGCAGCTCAGGATTCAGTTTGAGTGTCTTTGGGGGGTTTTGTTTTATTTTTGAGACAGAGTCTTACTCTGTAACTTTAGCTAGCTTGGAACTTGCTATGTAGACCAGGCTGGCTTCCAACAAAGATCTGCCTGTCTCTGCCTACTGAGTGCTTGGATTAAAGGCATGTGCCACCATGCCCACCTAGATTGAGTTTTTATTGTTGTTGTTATTACTTTAAGATTTAAAAATTTTTTATTAATTATTTTATTTTATTTATTTATTTTATATGTATGAATGTACTGTCTGCATGCAGGTCTGTGCACCCATGTCGTGCAATGCCGCGGAGGTCAAGAGAGGGTGTCAGATTCCCCTGGAACTGGAGCTAAAGACGGTTCTCAGCCGCCATGTGGGTGCTGGGGATCGAACCCGGGTCCTCTGCAAGAGCGGTTGGCGCTCTTAACCGCTAGGCCATCTCTCCAGCCCCTTATTAATTATTTTATGTGTATGAGTGTACTGTCTGCATGTAAGTAGGTGTACCTGTGTCATGCAATGCTGTGGTCAGAAGAGGGTGTCGGATTCCCCTGGAACTGGAGTTAAAGATGGTTCTTAGCTGCCTGCCATATGGGTGCTGGGAATCGAACCCGGGTCCTCTGCAAGAGGAGCAGTCAGTGCTCTTAACTGCTCAGCCATCTCTCTAGCCCCATGTTACTTGAAGGTTTTTATGTGTATGTGTGTGAGTCTGAATGTATGTACATGGAGTACGTGTGTGCCTGGTGCCTGCGGAGGCTTGAAGAAGGTATTGGATCCCCTGGAACTTGAGTTATAGGTGGCTGTAAGCCACCATCTGGGTTCTGGGAACTGAACCTGGGTCCACTGAAAGAGTAGGAAGTACTTTTGCCCAGTGTGGTGTTGCACACCTTTAATCCTAGCACTTAGGAGGCAGAGGCAGGCGGATCTCTGTGAGTTCAAGGCCAGCCTGATCTACAGAGTGAGCCCCAGGCCAGCTCGAACTAAAAAAAAAGAAAAGAAAAGAAAAGTGCTTTTAACCACTGAGCCTTCTCTCTTGTCGTTTTTGTTGTTTGATTTGTTGTTTTGTTTATTTTATGTGTATTGAGTGTTTTGCATGCTTTAGTGCCCTCAGAGGCCAGAAGAGGGTGCCCAATCCTTTGGAACTGGAGTTGTTGTCCAGTGTTAGCTGCCACGTGGGTGCTGGGCACCGAATTAGGGTCCTTTGGAAGAGCAGAAAACACTCTTGGCTGCCAAACTATCTTTCTAGCCCCTAGACTGGGTTGTTGTTTTTTTGTTTTGTTTTGTTTTTTCTTTTTCTTTTTGGTATTTTTGAGGCAGGGTCTCCCTTTTAGTACTAGCTGTTCTGGAACTTGCACTGTAGACCAGGCTGGCCTTGAACTCACAGAGATCTGCCTACCTCTACCTCCCGAGTGCTGGGATTAAAGGTGCGTGCCACCACGCCCGGCTTAGACTGGGTTTTTATTGAGCCCAGTGTGTCATACATGTTGTACCACAGAGCTATACTCTGAGCCATGGACTGAAATTCCTTAGTTTCTGGGGTGGGGGTGGGGTTGTTGTTGTTGTTTTCCCAGTGTTGGTGATTGTACCAAGGACCTTCCTGTGGTAGACAGTTGTTCCACCACTGAACTATATCCATATCCTTATTTTATTTTATTTTATTTATTTTATTCTTTTGGTCTTTTCGAGACAGGGTCTCCCTGTAGCCCCAGCTGTCCTGGAATTAGCTCTGTAGACCAGGCTGGCCTTGAACTCACAAAGATCCGCCTGCCTCTGGCTTCCAAGTGCTAGGATTAAAGGCGTGTACCACCACGCCCGGCTATTTTAACTTTTTATTTTGAATAGTGTCTCACTAAGACTAGTCTTGAGCTTGCTCTGTAGCTATCAAGCCTTGAACCTGTAACAGTCTTCCTCCCTTAGCCTCCCAAGCACTGGGTTATAGATCTGTGCCACAACACTCACCCTGAGATTCCTGACTTGGACTTCAGGGGGACCCCTTGAGAGTACATTGAAATGTTTATATGCGAATGTTTCTCTGAAGAAAAAGCCCATCTTGTCCAATGCATTTCCAGCAACTCATGAGCTTTTGAGCACCCCAGAGCTCCTGAAGAGACCGTTGACTTTCCTTCAAACTTCCAGGCTGACCTCTGGCCTCTCCTTTGTTTCCTCTAGTGCATCAGATGGCTCTCCATCAGGAACAAACGTATTAGGCTGCCACCTCCAGCAAACCAGAAGAAAAAAGATTTTAGACTGCCTCTGCCTTTTCAGAAGATCAGAGGCCTCTGCTCTTTGGGTAGACTGAGGATATAAACCTAGCTGTGTGTCTTTTATATTCTAATATAGACGGTGAACCTGCTTCTCAACAAGGGAGCCAGCCTGAATGTCTGTGATAAAAAGGAGCGACAGCCTCTGCACTGGGCAGCTTTTCTGGGTGAGCCACATTATATAGGAAAAGCAGGAATTTGGTCTTTACCCCAGGGCAGTGATAAGGAGTTGCAGCATTTGGAGGGAGGAGCTTGGGCCTTTGGAGTCACCTCCACCTGCTGGGAAATAAAAGGGGTTTTAACCAGTACTGTGGCGTACGCCTGCATGACTTTAATCCCAGCACTCAGGAGGCAGAGGTAGGTGGATCTCTGTGAGTTCAAGGCCAGCCTGGTCTACATAGCAAGTTCCAGGCCAGCTGGGGCAAAAAAAAAGAGGAAAAAAAAAAAAAAAAAAAAAAAAAAAAAAAAAGAAGGAAGGAAGGAAAGAAAAGAAAAGAAAATATCCCCTTTTTGTTCTAGGGCATTTGGAAGTCCTGAAACTGCTGGTAGCACGTGGAGCAGACCTCGGCTGTAAGGACCGCAAGGGCTATGGGCTGCTCCATACAGCTGCAGCCAGTGGCCAGATTGAAGTGGTGAAATACTTGCTCCGGATGGGGGCTGAGGTCAGGGCATTGGATGCTGGGATTGGAGGATTAGGGAAGGGAGTTAGAGGTCAGTCTGTTATGGAGATAGGGAAGTGCCTGGGCTGGAGAATATGGTGAGGGTCTGAATAAGGCTTATGTTATATGATAGTGCCTTCATTCTTTTGGATCAGATACCTGAGGGGGCTGAGACAGTTGGATTTCTCTAAGACAATGAGGCTAATTGGCTGCCTGCAACTTAGTTTAAATCGATACATCTATATCCTCACTCTTGCAAATCCAGATTGATGAGCCCAACGCTTTTGGAAACACAGCTTTGCACATTGCCTGCTACCTGGGCCAGGATGCTGTGGCTATCGAACTGGTGAATGCAGGAGCCAATGTCAACCAGCCGAATGACAAGGGCTTCACACCACTGCACGTGGCTGCGGTCTCTACCAATGGCGCTCTTTGCTTGGAGCTGTTAGTCAATAATGGGGCTGATGTCAACTACCAGGTATGGAAAGGAATAAGAAGTACACTAGTGGGTTAAAAGAATCTGGCTCTAGCCGGGCATGGTGGCGCACGCCTTTAATCCTAGCACTTGGGAGGCAGAGGCAGGCGGATCTTTGTGAGTTCAAGGCCAGCCTGGTCTACAGAGTGTGTTCCAGGACAGCTGGGGCTACAGGGAGACCCTGTCTTGAAAAGACAAAAAAAAAAAGAATCTGGCTCTAGGGTTCAGCCATGTCTAGAAAGCTCTCCTAGGGGAATTAGCTGTTAGTTTTCTGGGCCTTAGCAGGGACTGAGGAAAATGTGGACTGAGGTGTCCATATGACACTTCTGTCTTCATCAATGTGTCTGTCGGGAGGGGGAACAGGGCATTTTCTGTGTTTTGCACTGAACAAATCCTACCTGTTTCTGCAGAGCAAAGAAGGGAAAAGTCCTCTGCACATGGCGGCCATTCATGGCCGTTTCACACGCTCCCAGATCCTCATTCAGAATGGTATGGAATCAGAGACTGTACCCTCATCTCTTCCTCTAAGGAACTCATCCCTAGAAACCTTTCTTCCTTGAACCCTGTCCTCCACACAGAACAGGCCCTCAGAGCTCTGCCTTTCCCGGTCTCTTATGGCTTCCAAATAAAATATAATAATGCATGGAGAATGCTTAGCTTGGCCCAACTAACAATAAGCACTTGAATGATCACTAACTAGTACGAATGGTCTTGAGCCTGAGGTGTGCCTGGGTTTGTGTGTGTATCCTTGTCTCAGGTAGCGAGATTGATTGTGCTGACAAATTTGGGAACACGCCACTACATGTGGCTGCTCGCTACGGACACGAGCTACTCATCAGCACTCTCATGACCAATGGCGCGGATACCGCCCGGTGAGTCAGGGCCCTTGAGCCCACTTCTGGGTTGCATCAGGTCTGTACATACTGCTCACATCAAACATGGAGGAGGTCCAAAGATGCTTGCTAAATAAAGGGAAGCTTGGGGACCCTTCTGACTCCTAGGGTGGTGATGGGCTGCAGAAAAGAACTCTTAACTGGTTCCTCCTTGACCCAAGAACTGAGTCCTTCGCCTCTTCTTCCCAGGCGCGGCATTCACGACATGTTCCCCCTGCACTTAGCTGTTCTCTTTGGATTCTCTGACTGTTGCCGGAAGCTTCTTTCCTCAGGTATGTACTGACTGGCCGGGGGTTCAGAAGGTGGCTCAGGGCTTCTGGAGGCAATCTGTGGCTGGTCTACTCTTCCAGGTCAGCTGTACAGCATTGTGTCTTCACTCAGCAATGAGCATGTGCTTTCCGCTGGGTTTGACATCAACACACCTGACAACCTTGGCCGCACCTGTCTTCATGCTGCTGCTTCTGGAGGGTGCGTCCTTTCTCTCCCAGGCCTTGAGAAGAAAGCTAGGGAAGGGTTTGGGCCCACATTGTCTGCCAGCTCTCTCCCCCTTAAACAATGAGAGCAATCAGGATAGACTAACCAATTCCATCCTCAGCCTCCCTGGGCCAGTGGCCTTGCCTCCAGGCTCTCACTCTTACCCCTTATCTTCCTTTCAGGAATGTTGAATGTCTTAATTTGCTGTTGAGCAGTGGAGCTGACCTGAGGAGGAGAGACAAATTTGGAAGGTAAGTAAAGATACAGGGGTGCACATAGCTGTTGTCTGGCTAGAATGAAAATGGCGGCAAGAGGGGGAATGTAAGTCAGAGGCTGCAGCGCTGCTTTCTTCTGTACATCTGGTATTGTTCAGATCTGTTCCTGATTCTTTCACCTACACTTAACCTGTTCTCCAGGACCCCCCTGCACTACGCAGCTGCCAATGGTAGCTACCAGTGTGCAGTGACACTGGTCACTGCTGGGGCAGGCGTCAACGAGGCTGACTGTAAAGGCTGCTCTCCCCTCCACTACGCTGCTGCCTCTGACACCTACCGGAGGTGAGGCTCCCACTTTGGTCCTTCTCAGCCCATTGCACCTCCCTTGCCTGACTTAATTCTTTTCCTCTGTCTTGTCAGAGCGGAACCCCACACTGCTTCCAGCCATGATGCTGAGGAGGATGAGCTACTGAAGGAGTCCCGTAGGAAGGAGGCCTTCTTGTGAGTATGAGAGGCTCCTGAGATGTACCTTCCCCACGGTGCCATCCGACCCTGGTAGCCGTCCATCCACTTCTGCCACCAGTGCCAGGGTACCGCCCTGCTAATCGGCCAACAGGGACGGGAAATGTACGGGGTACTCTGGGTATAGCTACAGACAAAAAATGCGGCCTAGCTTCTCTCATCAGGGAGCAGGGGGCTTCTTGACAAGGGTAGGAAACCACCATATCCAGTGCCATTTGCTTATTTCAAGCTCTAATTGAACGTTTACTCCCAAGATTCCAAGTTCTGTTCTTGGTACTAAGGAAAAATTAAATGTTTTTTTGGTTCTGAGGATTGAACCTAAGTCCTTGTTTATCTTAGGTAAGCACTGAGCCACTGAGCCATGCCCCAGCTAAGGCTGAAATGTGAGCTATAGAGTGCATCCTCAAAACAGTCCCCAAGCCGGGCACGGTGGTCTCAGCACTGGGAGACAGAGGCAGGTGGATCTCTGTAAAATTGAGGCCATCCTTGTCTACATAGTGAATTCCAAACCAGCTGGGGCTACAGACAGACCCTGTCTCAAAAAAATAAATAGTCCCCAACATCAAAACATGGCAAACAAAAATATCATTTTTGCTTGGAGGGCAAAATCATCCCTAGTTGAGAACCATTGACCTAAAAGAATGGGTGTAACTATGTTCCAATAAACTTCATTTAAAAAGAAAAGCTGGGCGTGGTGGTGCACGCCTTTTTTTTTTTTTTTTTTTTTTTTTTTTTTTTTT